>JBAMCG010000053.1:4057500-4657500 GCA_037075325.1 Drosophila mayaguana | reverse complement strand
AATATTAATTATTCGCACCATCATCAAGTCGATGGAGATTGAAATGAAAATGAAATGAAAATATTTAATGCATTTATTTCATTATTATATACATAGGATTTTATTCATTTGACACTCGCACAAAAATATTTATTTTGAAGTATTGGCAAACGGTGTACTGTGTCAACAGGATTCTCTTATACTAGACGGCTCGTATAGCTGCTGGTATAAGAGAGCTGGCAACAATTTCAAGTGCATATAAAAGAAAATCGCAGGCATCGACAAATTTCACGCTCACATGGGCAGAGCCATGAACTTGGCAACGCGTGTAATTAATAAATATTTTACCAACTTTCTTTTTAAGTGCTTAACGGTCTGGATCATTAATTTCAAGGCCGAGGTAGATAAACATGTCAGCTATACCAACTCGGTCGAAACTTCCGATTTATGTGTTGTCGCAGCAGCCATTAAATGGTGCGTCGTTAATAGCGAACTTTAGCGTCTCGCACTTGCCATAAATATTCAATTGCTGCTCGGATGTACATATAATGTATGTTTGTTTGTGTGTGCGTGTTGATTCTGTTTTTCTTTATTTATTTTTTTAATATTTTTAGATAGATAAGTCGCACGTAGACATTGGTGTAGTATACATATGCCAGGCAGACCCGCCCACCTAATCATAGAGTCAGGCGAGCTAGGACGAGCCCCCGTACTTGCGAGTGCGACTGGCGCCTTGGGTCGCGTTGATAACGGAAACTTTCACGGCCTACGCGCTTGTTTCACATTTCCCAGCGTCGGTTCGCATTAAGATGTGCTTTAATCTTTCATCTGTGGCTGGGCGGGGCTAGGCGGCTACAGTGGGCCTGGAGATGGAGGTGTCGGTGGCATGTTGTTGTCCTTGTGCCTTTGTCATATACGATGCCTTTTAGTGTCTTGCTTGAGCTGTAAAATTTAACTGGGGGCGACAGAATGCTGAACACTCGCACACGAGTGACTCAACAGTCCTTAACAATGGCTGAGTAGGCGGCACCATCTTCAACTCTCAGCCGGTTCAACTCTATGGCCTCACACACGCACACAAGAAGCCGCAGGGTCGTTAATACCCTTCTTTTTGGTTTTCTCCCCTCGTCATACCCTGTAAACAACAACAATAAGAAACAAGGATCTGCCAGATGAGAATCTAAAAATAGAAACAATAAAAAAAGTTGTTATAAACTCTTTGTTCGAGGATATATTAAGATTAGGATAATAATTTAAATTACTTCAAATGCTTTAGTGATTATTCGAGTAACATTTCTGTAGCCACAGGGCAGGGTATCTCATTGGTCGTCTCGCTTAGCTTGTTCCTAATATTAAAACACTTCTCTTTGGCTGGTTGCGGTAGCTGTCGAGGTCTGTTCAGCTAAACAACCAGGTAAATGCTCACCAAAATTATGAAAAGTGAAAGAGTTATTATCATTTGATGTCGCATAAATTTGCATGAGCCGTCCACGTGGAGTGCCTGCTGGGACTGCGCCCAAGGAGGAGCGGTCCTTAGCGGTCGTAAACTGTTGAGCAAACGTCGCCCGGCTGCTGCTGATTTAAGGGGCCCCATAAACGTGCATACGTGTAATGCGTACTTTGTGCCCAGTTACCGATGCTCCTGCCGGTGGGACTGTAACTGCCGCTCCTTAACAAAAGCATCTCTGCCTCTCTAATGGCCGCAACCAGTGCGCAATTACAATTATTAAGATGCTCCAGAAGGATTGTTACTCCAGGTTGTCAGAGTGGTTTATAATATGGCTGCCAGCTGAAAATTGTTGGAGCACAATTATCAAGTTCAGATTACGCAAAATCCAAAGCAGCCCCATTCAAATCGTATTACAGTTGCAGTTTTGACAACTTTATGATAATCTGATATGGCTTTTGTTATGCGACTATGCGCCATTCAACACACAAAATCGAACTATATGCCGGAGCGTGTTTCGTGTGGAAAATTGGTTTTCAATAATAGAAATGTTAGATGAACATATACAAATGAATACAAATACATACAAATATACGCAAATATATACAAGTTGTATATTATTCATGTGTGTGCCGCACATGTGCTACATACATACATATATACACACACATGCATACATATACCGCCCGCCATGCTGTTGGCGTTTTCTACTCGAATTGCTAGTCGCACTCGTAGCACACATTGTCAAACCACCTTCTATCCCCGTAGTGCCCGTATTATCCCCTTTTTTGGCAGCCGTTGTAAGGCATTTGTTTTGTAGTGTAAACACTTACTCATGCATACACACATTTTCGCACACTTTTGCACACACGCACACACACATGGGCAAACAATTTGGGTAATGAAGTCAGTGGCTCAGAGGATGCCCCATCAACGTTGTCGCCTCTAAAGTGGATAAGAGAAATGTACAATAAACAGAAACAAATGGCACACCATTTTTTTCGCTGGAAAAGTGAAATAAAAAAAGGAAAAACACTTGAAAAATAATTTCACATGAAATTGAATGTCTGAGTTTGCTTAGGTGTCAAGTGTCAGTTAAGTTAGAAGACTGAACGATTGCATAATGGAAATTCAATTTACTTCAAGACTATTTTTCCATTAGACACTGCGGCATTACCTGCCACACTTCAGTGCTCATCAATTCCATTTCGTTTAACGTTCATAACAAATACAATTAATTTGCTCGCTCTTGTATTTTTCTGTTACTTAACCACTGACAAAGCAATGAATTCAAAACCATTGCTCCAAATGACATTTCAATTGAAAAATACAGTAGCATTCTGTAAGACTTGTGCCAATCGAGAAGGACATATATATATATATATATATATAACAAAAATTCACAATATTCGTCAATACCACATCTTCTTGCCACTTCCATGTTGAGCTATAATAATTTAATTTAGCTTGATAGAGTTTATTAATGTCAAATGCAATTCTTTGAAAATATATACATATATATATTCATATATATATATATATATATATATATATATATATATATATATATATATATATATATATATATTTGAATAATTTTCCTGTTGCCTTAAAAATACGAAACGGTAAAATTGGTTGAATATGTTCGGAGAAGCAAGAAAGAACGGCAAACTTTATGACACCGAAGTGTGGATGACCTTTGATAAACATTAATCTTCAGAGTAGTATTAGAAGCATCAAAGATTCAAACTAAAATGTGTTTAATAATGTGCTATAGAACTCTTTACAGATATAAATTGAAAAGATTTGAAATAAATCAATATGAAGAATTATTATAAAAAAATAAAAACTTTTCTTGTATTAGTCAAAAGCGACGAACACGGCGAACAAGCTCAGGTAGGGGGATATTCCAGTTCTTAAAACTACAACTTCAAATGTTGCTCAGACAAAAACGACTATGATTTAACAAAAATAAGAAGTTATTAGTATTTAGTTCAAATAGTTTTTATTGATATGTTATATGAAAACATGTAACTAGGCCCATTCAAAGCAGACAAACGAATGAATATATATTTTTATCTATACACTCACAGTGCGATTTTCTAAAAGAGCAGAATTTTATTTCTGTTAAATTAGTTTTTAATCCATCCGAATTCGCATACCATTGCTTTCACTTTGAGCTGGATGTGCGCCTGGCAATCTTTAATTTAACTAACAATGCGAAATTCAACATGTAGCTGAATCAATGTTTGCATTTGATATGCGTTTTGTGATTGTTTTTTTTTTTTTGTTTCTTCTGACTTTTGCTTTCTGCCTCATTCATGTATTAATGCAGCCTCGCTTTGGCAATGTTTGCTTTCAGCCCTACTAGCGGCCACCTTGCGGACGTACCAGCGTGCCGGATGCGATTCCGAACAGCTGTCACTCAGCTGTCCACGTGGCACTAGCATTTCCATAGAGCTTGCCCAGTACGGCCGAGCGGGCGGTAAGTTCGGTTGTCACGTACGAATCAGCGAAGTGAATGTTGGACTGTAAGTGGCGGCCGGAGTGGAGACGGTGCCGGAGGTGCAGTTGGGTCCGTTCAGCGCCAAGTGAACAGAACAACGAATGGTCGGGCCCTCCGACTGACTAGAGCGACTGCCAATATCGCAATTGATTGATTGTTGCCCAAAGTTTGTCCGTTACACGCGTCGATTGTACGCATTGTATTTTACTTATTTGTGTGCGCACGTGGCCATGTTTTGGCTCTCTGTGTACTTGTCGACGCCCCTCGAGTGGCACTAGTTGTGGCAGTAGTTGTAGTAGTATGCACGCAAACAAGCAGACAATCACAATGAAAGCAAATGAGAAGCGAGCCGTGCTTCGCATACGCCCATATCGAGTATACGTACGAATGAACGTCCGTGGCGATTTTCGGAGATGCTCGCAGATTGAGTTGCGTTTGCATTGAACGCTATTTCCACTCGGCTCTGGCGAGCAGCCACATGCCACATGCCACTCGACCTCCGAAGACCACTCTGACCCACTACACTCCACTTTGGCGCTACCCACTTCGCACCGCTTCACAGCACTTCAGCGAGCTTCGAAAAATCGAGGACGACAACGTCAACAATAACAACAACAACAGCAACAACAACAAATTTGCCCTCTCGTCCACTTGAACAGATTTATCCGACCACAGCTTGTGTCCGCCTGTGTCGCAGGAGGACCTCACCACGACCGGAAGTGCCGGCGATGCTGTCATCCACAGCGGCACAGAAATCGAAGTCAAACCGCCGGAAACATGTACCGTAAGCGGATTACAGGTAAGCTGAATCAGTATAATTGCAATTCCATCATCGTCGCACTCATCATCGAAAGGAGGCTCAGCCATGTTCAGCACACGGCTGGCTCCATACAACCACACACACAAACGCACACCCACAGACGTCCACTTATTCATATATGTATTAAGCTACCTATTACATACTGCAGCGACATCAGGCTGCTTCAACGACTCAGGTACGCTTCGGCTTACCTTTTTCCTAAATGTATTTTTCCCATTTTCCGCACGATTCCACAGTGTGCATTCAAAGACATTGCCGTATATACAGGCGCGATAAAATAGCTCCCTTTTGGTCAAAACACACACACACACACACACATGCATACATCCAATCACACACACTCACACACCTCCAGAGCACATGTGAAAGAAGGCAGTTCAAATAAATCAGTGAAGTAGAACGATGCCATAAAAACAGCAATAATTCATAATGAAAATCGATTCGATTCACTTTGGCCAAGCTGAAGGCATAAATCATATAAAATTTTTAGTTACTTACCCAGTCAAAGCTTAAACCGACCCAGCAAAGTATTTATAACTGCACACATTCGCACACATGCATTTGTGTTGGTGCCAATCTATGGTCGAACTCACAAAATCGTTTAGTCCAATCTTTTTGGGCCATCATTAGACCCATACATACATATATGCATATATATATATATATATGGTTTTTCAAAAATTCTTAGCAGTAATATTAATTATCCAAAATATTTCACTATGTATATATGTAGAGGGCAATCAGGAAATCAAAAGTCCTTAACTAAAGAGTCATAAATAATAATTTATCGATTGAGTGAAAATTCCAATTTTGAAATGAATCAACATACGGCTTGCCAGGGCAGCATGGCAAAACTCTACCAAATACAGAAACCAGAAAAATTCCATACATTGTTCAACATAATTTAGTTCAGCAAAAGTTACCACAACATACTTGTGTGTGCATTGTATATGCATGAGTGTGCGTGAATGTGTGTGCGTGTGCATGTGTGTGAGTTTGTATGTGCTTGTATAGTGCAATTTGTCACATTTATGAGGTCGTTTGGTCTTCGCTTGGAACAAAGTTGGCAGCTTTAGTGGAGCTATTGCTGAGGTTAATTTTTCATTGAACCATATCCTTCAAAAATAGCTTGTGCTACAAAGCAGCCGCCCGTTGCGTTTCATTGCGCACATCAATTGAAACTAAGACGATGACTTTGTGTCTCGTGTGTGATGTGTGACATGCGGTCGAGAGCAACCGCAACGGACACACGGCCCGGGACATGATACTCACGCTTCATTTCCGGTGGCTTCTTAAAACGGAACTAAATTGTACCCTAGCCACAATCTCGACCCTTGACTCATTGCAGTTAGGTCAGCTAACGCCAGTTGCCAAGTGCGGTTGCGGCTCACCCGTAGAGCACTAAACGAGCATTGCGAATACGCTCGAACGAAAATGGCAGCGAGTATAAACAAATTATTATTGCTTGTGTGAGTGAGTGGCTTGCCTCACAGCTTGCGCTCGTGCGTAAGCTGCCCTCATCGACGCACACACACACACACACACACAGATAGACCCTGACAATTAAATTCCTGAGAGAGTAAAACCTCAAAACGCAATTAGGGCTCTTGCACATATTGTGTGCGGTGCTCGATTTATTGAATACCTAACTAATTAATCACAAATTGAAATGTTTGACACATACTTAACTCTCTATTGCCTAAGTGCGGTATATTCTGCTCAATGGGATTTTAACTTGACTAACCTCACAATGAGCTATGTAATTACTTATCCAAAAGCTTAAGAATGTAATTTAACTTGTCAGAGAGGCTGATAGTTTGAATTCGACTTATATTTCATATTTGAAATGCATAGAACTTTGAGCTACAGCTATTATTATCTACAATTTTATTCTATATCTTATGTCAACTGTCAGGGTTCCCCACGACGTATACAAGTGTTCGTTTGTGTCTACATTTGATCGCTTTGACGTTGGAAGTGGTCATGAACTATGGCATTTAAAAACATATAGAACTGTAAAAGTCTGTGACCACATACATTTATTTCAACCCCACTGAGCTGTAGTTTGTGATATTTGAGTTTTTTGCAAACAAGACGTTTTCGTTTGACTTTAAGCCTTCATAGATTGGTTGATAGATTTTCTTGCTTGGTAAAGTGTTCAATGCATTTTGAGGCTTTGTTCACTTCCTTGATTTAATATAGAAAATTCAGAGTTCAAATTTTCTACTATTAAATGTCATGAGCCATTACATATTTTACAAAAAGCAGCACAAAATAATACATATTGGCCATGATAAACATGGCTGACGCCTCTACACAAATCCTCTTTACACATTCAGAATATATTTTCAAGCTAAGTAGATATATTTCTTATTTAAAAGTTACAAATAAGCTGCTTTAAAAATCGATAAATGATGTCTACCCACGACCTAACGACATTTAAAGCTATCTCTGTGACCAAGTATTTGCCTGCCACTCACATTTGACTTTAACATTGCGTTTTTCAATTATTTTTTACTTCTCTTGTTTGCGCGTGCTAATTAATTGTAAGCCCACAGGAAGAAGTGTTTACTTTTTTTTATATAGTTGATTTTGTGTGAATCATCCATTAAGTAATTGCTGAATTAAATCCATCTCGAAGCAATTGAAAGCGCTTAATCTGATTATAATTATTCACCTATGTAGAGCTCCCACTGGCCGAGCAATTGCTTAATTCAATGTAAACAGAGTCTGCAAATTGCGCAACAACACGAATGCTGCATGCAACATTACAGACGTATGTACATATGTACATATGTACATATGTACATATGTATATGCCACATCTGAATGGTGCTGCCGGTTTTATGCGCCTGTGGAGTTGTCAAGGCTTATACAAAATGCATTCATAGCTTAATCTTGTAGGCGGACAGAGATTTACGACATGCAGCTGAGGTGGCGCCACACTAGTGCCATCGTCGCATTGTACTGTTGTTGCCTTGGCTTGGCAAGGATGCGGCTGCAGCTGCCATATGCGCCCAATAATCTATCAATAGCACCCTCATCGACCCCAGCCACTACCAGGACTACCAGGCATACACACATGCACACACACACACACACACACACACACACCTTCCAACACCATATCTTACTTCTGTGTGTATCTCTTTTCTTACAGTATGCCCTGCTGCAGACTGTGGTGGACGCCTGCCAAAAGAAGAGGCACTGCAAGTTCGCTGCGAATTCCAAAACGCACACAAGCACCGATCCCTGCTCGGGCATTCGAAAATTCGTCGAGATTGCCTACAAATGCCGTCCATGTAAGTATGCCAGCTCTTTTACCAGGTCAGTCCAGCCCCACCCTTCCACTGTCGCTCCATCCCCTTCACAAAAAAAAAGCGAGTATGGGCACCGAGGGGACCAGGTTTGCGCTTTTGTCCTTGCCGCGTTAACCATACCATGATATATATTATTTGCGCAGCGGCAAAAATAAATATTTTCCAGATGCAAAAGTGCCAAACATCAATTTAACTTCTCAGGCAAACAAACAAATTTATTTTTACCAAAAGAAATAAGCCGTCATTTATTGAAGCCATCTGCAGATAACCTTCAAGCGCAGCAAAAAAAAAAAAAAAAATATATATATATATATATATATATATATATATATATATATATATATATATATATATATGTATATATGTATATATGTATACAAATTGCAAAAATCTTCTTAAAAGTTACAGAAGTTTTAAAGAACTTTTGTATATTTTTTCATAAATTCTTATGTAATGCAACTAAATCAATTTTTTTCAATATAATGCAGTGAAATATCAAGTCCTTTTATATAATAATCTTTTCATTTGATTTCACTTCTGCAAGAGATAGGAAACGAAGAGTTTAAACCTCTTATTTAAGCCAAATATAAGTGGGCACACAATGGTTGTATGATAAGTTATTATGCAGGGAAAGCTCCTTACAATAAAAGCTTACAAGCCAGTGGGCAGAATGGGCATTAAATAATTCAAATTTCAAGCTAAAGAGATATTAAAACAATTATTTGAACAAAAGTTGTAAGTATTTAAAGCAACACTTATACAGAAGTCAATTAGGCCCTGACCAAAGCAGTACATATATACAGAAAGTACAGGAGGGCCCCCTTCACAGGTCAGAAGTAACTAGCACCTGCATTTATATTAATAATGATCCAAGTTGAACGGACTTCACAACAGAAGGCACAATCATAATATACTAAAATCTCTCATCTCACACTTGCGCAATGGTGGCAAAACACAAAACACAAAAAAAAAAAAATATTAAAAAAAATAAAAAAAATAAAGCAACAACAAAATTAATGAGCACTTCAACTCAAATAGAAGTTCGAGGCGATAAGAGTGGGCGGCAATGAGAGCTGGGAAATGGAAAATGTGAACTGGGAACTGGGAAGTGGGAACTGGGAACTGTGAACTGGCTGCAAATTCAGCTAGGAGCATAATGAAAAATGCAGCTGCGCTTTTGCGTTTTTTTTTTTTTTTTTTTGCTTTTGCTTTTGCCTTTGCTTTAGCTTTAGCGAACATTAAAAATAGTTGAAGAAAGTTTTTGCTGAGTTATTTGCATAGTTTTGCACTGTGCATTTTTAAGCAGTGGCATCGCGATGGGCGAGCGCCACCGGCGATTGGGCTAATGACACTCGATTATTTACGATCCACTGAGCAATTCATGTTTAATCGTAATCACTCGACAAACATAAGCCGATAAGCGAGCAGATGAACCACCTAAGTGCTGCTTCTCACTCCAGGGCACTTGACTCTCTGATTCAGATTCCAGCTCACCTGGAACAAAGCGGCGTCGAAATGGCGCTGTTGCCAATGGCTGCAGCCATTGGACGACAGTCGTTAAACGAGCTCTTAATGCCTCGCTCAGACAGTTCAATTCGACTGTATTCAGATTTTAGATGCCAGTGCACAGAAAGCCCTATGCATTCCATGTAATTCTTTGGTAATTTGCGTCAGCCGTTTATCCGTTTCCAGCATTTTTGCAGCTTTGCTGAAATTCTTTTTACTACACTCGAGACAGGCATTATTCCTTTGCTACGAAATGCGTAACATAGCAGACAAGATACAAAAAGCAATCGCAATAAGTGTTTATATTCTTGACCAGATTCTAGTTAGTGGAGACGCAGGCATCTGCTTCTTAACTTCAAATATATCCTTTTAATTAGACTTTAGACGATGAATTTCATATTTTCATAGGCAGAAAAACAGTAAATTGTAAGTCCATAATATATATTTAGATTTTTATTAAATAGCTTGAATGTGGCTCGAAATTTTTTATGTTTCTTAAAATCGGCTTTCAGTTTTATAAAATATTTACATAAATGGAGATCTCGATCAATATCATTATATTTACTATATTAGTCTTTAAATTAAATGCGATTCTTAAAAAATATTTATTAGATCTTAAGTTACGACATCTGAGGGTATTTACGCTGCGCATTAAAAAACGGAGTTGTTCAATTTCATTTTTTTTTTATGCTGGCTTTTTTATTTTTATACTTTTTTTGACAAGTGACGCAGATGTTATCTTGTTAAAAAGCACACAAACACACCAAAGAAGTGAAGCAAACAGGAGAGAGACAAAAGAGGAGCGCCGCATTCAAATTAGAAAAGGGAAATGCACAGCGGGTTGAAAAAGGGCAACTTGTACTTGGTCCGCATAGCTGAGTACACTGAAGCTAGCCGGCACATGGTGGCCTAAAGCGGGGGCTTTGCTGAGGTAATATAATTAAGGAGAGCCGAGTTTTTTTTTCTAAATTGTCTGTTATCTTTTGCTCATTATGGACACCAGCGACAAGTAATAAAACTGCAAAGTACGAGTGGAAAACGTTGAAAAATTACGGCCTGGTTATGTGAGTGGGAGCAAAAGCTACAGCATGCCCCAAGCTTGAAGCCCATCCCCCTGCCCATGCCCATGCCCATGCCCATGCCCATGCCCAAACGAAGCTCGAGGCAAGCAATGCACAGCACGGCAAGCCCAGCTGGCGCATGGACATGGGCAGGAAGGCAGCCGGGGAGGCACTTGCCAGGCGGCACATTGTGGTCATAAAAATATGGCAATTTTCAACTTTTCTCACGTCTCTCCATAATAAAACGTGCACTCGCACTCTTAAGAGGAGCAAGGAATCACAGTACCCAATACGAGAGCCGTGCACGTATCATGTGGGAGTCAGATCCGCAAGGCCGGGGCAATGCAGCAAATGCCAGAGGCCCAGGCCTGTAAACAGGCTATGCAAATATTTACCAAATTTATTAAAGTTCATCTCGGACCGAGCTTTCACCACAGACATTTCTCTTCCTATGCATCAAATGTACATCCATGCGTATGTATGAGTGCACGTAAATATGTATGCATATATATGTGTATGTACATACATTTCATGTATTTGTTATGCGAAACATTTAAGGTGGCTGTCAAAGTGCACAGCAGAAGAAAAAGAGCGCCGCCAGCCCAATTCATAATTGCTTGAGTTTCGTCCTTTTCTGCTTGCTTTGGGCAAAACGGCCAAAAGGAAGCAAATATCTTGGAAGTCTTAGTCGACTGTACCTCGACAATTGCAAATCTCAACTTGGCTGATTTCCAACAGTTTGCTTTGTGAGACGTTAGTACATATATATGTGCATGTGTGTGTGAGTGTGAGAGAGAGTGTAGTGGTAAATTACTGAGCATATGTGCAATTGAGAGCACACACATACATATACACATGTGTTGTGTCGACTGTCCATGCTCGGCAAATGCCTTTAGATATTGAGGATACATAGTCAAACAAAGTAATTGGATATTAGACTTTTATTTGATAAATTTCACCATGACATACGAGTAATTACTTTTACACAAATTTGATGCAAAAAAAAAAAAAAGAAGGAAACTGAAGACTTTAAGAAGAATCGCAATAGCTAGAATTTAGTGAATTGAAAATGACGGGAATATCTAAGAGATGGCATTGATACTAATTAAATTATATATTATATTGGTTTTTTTGTTTACTTTCTGCAAATTCTAGAATAATAAAAACATCTTATCTGAAATGTGAGAAGTGATCGATTCAATGTTAAAGTCATCTATCAGCATTAAAATATGTTTCTGTTTGATCGAGTGTAAAAAATATATTTCATTTATTATTGCATATTTAAATGAAAACATAGAAAAAACCATTGACTTTTTCTTTGTATAAAAAGTGAATACTCTTTTTTCGTATCAATCTTTCGCGCATACGATTGCTGTCACACTTGTGCAGCATTTCCAGACCAGTGAATGTTTTATGTTTAAATTATCAAAATAACCACATTTGCATCTCTGATTTTTTATAGAAATTATTTTGAATTAAACTTGACAACTTAAGTTCGATGAGACGTGGCGTATACGTAATTAATACAACTAAAATATAAACGTTTGTGTTCGCAAAGCAAATATTTAGTTTATATTTTAGTTGTTTATTTTCCGTTTGTAATGACTGTAAATTGAATGTGACAATTCAAGCTGCCAACTATGCGAAATTGGTATTAATTAAATAGCATCGAGCACAGAAATGTGAGCAATTAGTCGCATATGCATCAACAAATCAGTTAAAATGCCACTCGAGTCTAAAAAAAGAGTTGAAAATGAAAATTTGCTTAAAGCTTTTATTATTTTTGTAAAATATATATGCAAATTATTTCCTTATTTATATATATACCTATATGTATATTAATTATTCATATATTGTATTTTTGAGAGCGTTTTCCACATGAATGCCTCGGCCACAACTCCCCATCTGTAAATTCCAATGAACGCATCACAATCCTGTTTTTCTGCTGGTGAACATTTTTTCGGAATCATTTTAATGGCTTTTGCTCTTTATTTTTTGCATTTTTCCTCATCTATAAAGACGAATTCCGGAGCAAGTTGGCCTGTGAGAATGACAACATGCCACTGATGTGCAATCCATATTCACGCATCGCCATCTACAGTGCTTCCTTTGGCCACACGGAGCGAGAGACTGTACAGTGCGGTGGACCGGGCATTCCGCCCGGCACCGTGCGGATCAATCGGGAGGAGAATAGCCAGCCCAGTAAGCAGCAGCCGCAAAGGCCATACTTCTGTTCATTGATCCATATTTACTTATTTGCCAGCATGCCTTGTGTCCTATGCCACCGAGACTGTCATGCAAATCTGTCATGGACGGCGACGCTGCTCGGTGGCCGCAGACGCCGGCACCTTTGGACGTCCCTGCAAGGCCGATGTGCGCATGTATCTGAAAGTCGTTTACACATGCAGTAAGTCTTGAAGCCTCACATTCAATTGAACTGTCATCTAATGCACACCTTTTCGCAGTACCGCGCAAGGTCCTCAAGGATCGCTATGAGACCGCTGCGGAGGCGGACGAGCCACAGCAAACGGACTTAGACCTGGACCAGGATGAGCTATATGACGAGGATCAGTTCTACAAGGAGTCGGAGGCGATTCCTCCAGCACCCAAGCTGCAGGGCGCCAACGTGGGTCGTTCCTTTGACTTTGACACCAACAATGTTGGAGAAGAGCCAACGAGCACACTTCTGCCCCCATTGCTATCGCGCAACGATGGCTCGTTGGAAGGTAAGTGCTTGGGGAGGGCAAGGTCATTTAGAGACTCGCAGAGATTTCAGAAATTGGTGCCTGGGGCGAACTATAGGTCCATAATTTGATTTCACTTTGCGTGCTCGTATCACTTTTTAATGGAGTCTGTCGCATCGGTATGTGCCACGCCATTCAGCTGCTGCAAAGTGCCTCCCCAGCGCATGGCGCATACATATTTTAAGAGCATGCCCATCCGTCTTCATTAGCCAGCTGAGTTACTGGCGTTTGAGCCATACGCTAGTACGGCTCGCATCCATCCAAGCCGTGCATTATCTATAGTAACGTTAAGTAACGTCAAATCATGTTTGCTGACGACGTTGCTCCCGGGATATTCCCGTTTGCCCCTGATGGATGCGAGCTGTCAGAGGCTTCGCACAAAAAAATACACAAAATATGTGCTCGCCCATTGGCATATTTCGCAGAGCGTCTGCAGGCATCAGTGCGGCTGTTGAACCGCATAAAAATGTCATTCAACAACCAATTGGTAACCGAGTCGGTTGCAACCACAACAGTGACCAGTGAGCACATCAGCACAACCGCCGATGGGGCTCCAATTATAGATAATGAGGATAGCACCACTGAGTTGGCGACCGAAAGCTCGGATATCGGTGCCGGGACCGGGAACGCCAATACAGAATGGAGCTATGAGAAGGGCAACTTCTTCTATCGCCGCAAGTGCCAGATGGTGGATGATTGGGGTACAATAGGTTTGAACTGCACCGAAGAGGACATCGTCACTGAACGTGTCGAAGTGGTTGGTTTCTTGGCAAATTGGCTGCACACCTATCTGCACATTCGAAGTGAGTTCGAGATCCTGTCCTCTTATGCTATCCCTAGCATGCCGTTCGTACAGTTAAGGCTTTCATGTGTAACTAATCGAAGTTTTTGTTCGCTCACACACACACACAGTCACATTCACTGGCACACAAGTTCGCCGACTAAAAGAACAACAACAGCCATGTCACGTCTCGCAGCACTGCAGATGATGTTCGACAAAAAAAAATTATATATATATATATATATATATATATATATATTATATACATATATATGTGTAGAATCATCTTCCCCCTTTACCATTTCCATGTCTCAAAAAGCGACTTGGCTGTCAGCTCAGCGTCTGTCATCAACAGAGCCAACGAGAGAGCAACAGCGTTTGGGCTATGACAGCGGCTGCGGCTGCAGCTGGGGCTCTGGCTGCGGTAGCCAACACAAAGTTGCATGTGCTGCACGTTGCACCCAGCTCGTTGCTTGCCACATGGTAAAGTTTTTGATTTCGTTTTACTCATAAACAAAGTCGCCCGATTAAAAGTTTAGCTCACTACTTTCCGCCCACGCAAATGCAGACAACGCGTTGACGAGCACACAAAGTCAGTGAAGATCAGCCATGTGTAAAACTCATCATGCTGCTCCGCCAGGCTTACACTAACTATGTACAGGCTACGTTCGGCTGTTGTTGCTGTACGGAAATTAGGAATTCATATACCAAGCCTCAAAATAACTTATTTACGTTACTTTTTGCTTTTGCTTTTTCTCTTTGCCTTTGCTGCTCACTTTGGCATGCAGAGCACCAGGAACAGTTTTACCTGTATCTAATCATATCTGTGACAGCGGGCGTTCTGCTGTGCCTAACGCTTGTCATCGGCCGACTCACCCTGCAGCGTCGGGGCAGCCGTTTAAAGAGGAGCTCCAGTGTCAGTGGCGTGGCGAAAAACTTTGCAGAGACTCCAATCGATGGCACGGGTGGAAGCGCTGCTGCTGGTGGAGGGGGCGGCGGTAATTTCCAACAGATGGCAACAGGTGAAACCCATCTGGGCGACACTTTCGGTGACGACATCTCCGACATCGATGTCGACGTTGACTTAACAGCTCCGATGCCATTGTCTAGTCTATCATCACGGAACGAGGTGAGTTGCGATTGGAATTGCTTAACAAAGCATGGCATGGCCATGATTTTCGAAAATCCTCATGCACATTTGGGCATAAATAGTGTGAAATGGCGTTCAACTAGGGTTTAGCTTTGTCGGGTGCCCTACTGTTCAGACGCGCAATTACAGCTAGCTAAGCATACGGTAATTAGTTAAATCACCTTCCAATAGCCGCTATGCGCGCTACGAAACTCTATTCTACTCGACTCTATTCTGTTCCAGCCCCGAGGTAGTGGCCTGGTCATTACCTGTAGTCATTACCTAAGGTAAATAAACATCTCTAAATATGGAAATTTCATTGTTCTTGCTTAAGCCAACAATAGACAACGAGGGCGCATCAAAAGCAACGGGCTTGTTGTGGTTCTGTTGAAAGGAAATGAGAGGAAACGGGCGCCAGGGAAGTTCCCTTGCCATTTAACCCATTTTGGGCCAACAAAAGCGAGGAGTCTTTAAATCGCCTTCTGCCCCAACCCTAAGCCCCAGACCCCCGATCCCCGACACCCGACACCCGACACACAGCCCCCTCGTCTTTTAACTCCCACCTCCGTTGGGGAAAATGCTAGTAGCCTTGCTCCGAATGCTCGTTGCAACAATTTTTGTACGTTTTGTTGTTTATTTCATGGGATCTGGGCAGCAACAAAACCATTGCCGCCTTATACAAGCATAAGTACTATTTATATACATATATCCCGACTGTACATACACACGTATATATGCATAAATGTGAAAGCATTCTTATGGTTTGTCGGACTGTGTTGAAGGGTTGAAAATGAAAATTACTGCACCTGTACAGCGTGGACAGCCGCCTGAGGGACTTTTCCACATAAAAGATGAAAATACCAAATACAAGCTCAAATGTAAAGATGTTTGCAACAATACAGAGACGTCGATTTCATGTAGCGTCTGTAGATTATTTTTAAGTCGGCTTGATTGAAAGAAGTTTACACAAGCTCAACCCTAAGTACACGAACTTAAATCGAAGGACAATAAACAACTTACAAGATGAATGATGAACGAGTCCTTGAACAAATACTTATGTAGCTAGACTATTCATATTTCTGAACTGAAACTGAAGGAATTATTTTGATTGAAGAGCATTTACTCAACCTGAGCTGCGCACTCTGATTAACTGAATATGAGGATTTAAAATGGTTACATATTTGCCCGTATGCTACGTATATTTTTTCTGAGGGCCACCGATTGGGGGCAGGTGGGCAAGGTATCTGCTGTCTGGGCCTGCGTCATTTTCAATTGCAAGAATAAATGAGCAGCAGCTTAACTTTACTTTACTGTACTCTGCCCTTTCATATCCTTTGTCATCATCGTCAACAACTCGGCATCTCATCTGCATGCGGCACAAAATGGCATTCGCAACCGTCGGGCATGGACCAAACAAACAAAAGACCTCCTACATGACATACGCACCAACGCCCAACTGTAGCTACGCTGGCTTAACGGGCGCTCAACCACACTCGCATCCACTGCCAGTGCCACATCCACATCCACATCCACATCCATCGTCCACGGCAACCAGTGTGCTGATGGCACCGCACACGCAGCCCAACATTTACACCAGCATGGGCCATCCAGCTGTGAGCGGAGCAATGACCATAGGTAAGTAGCAGAGTGTGTAGTCAATATTTATATTAAAGGGAATGCCGTTAACTGCGATGCATAATTAAATACGTAATTTAAGTGAAATTAATGTTCATTTGTTACTTATAAATTTGTAGTGTTAATATATAATCGCCGTTCACATAATATCCATAACTGCTGCTTCACAGGTCCTCACATGCTGGGCCCCTCAAGCTTGGGCGGCGTATCGCCAGCTTATCTGAGTGGCACCATCATGGTGCCCGGGCACCAGCACACGCACGGCGGCACCCTGCGTCGCACTCTAATACCAACCAGCATGGGCCTGATGAGTGCGCCCTCTCCGCCGCCGGCGATGCTGGGCACAGGAGGCGGCATGACGCTGCCGCCGCACTCGATGCCCGCCACCAGCGGCAGCGGCGTCTACTACGATAGCACAGTGCCACGCAGTCTGGCGCGCGGCATGTCCACGGAGAGCGGCGGGCAGTATTTCCTGGGATGACACTCGCTCAACCGCAAGGCTTCGCTGCCCGTCGCCATTGCGGTGCGGCCTCAGCCGCACTTGAACTTTAACATGCTGCCAATGTCGGCGACTATGGGCTTGGGCTCGCCCTTGGTGACGGAGTCCAGTGGCAGCCGAGCGGGCACGCCCACCAATGGTAATGGTAATGGTAACAAAACGGATATACCAGCAATCACAGTGACGGCCTCGCCGGGGCCGGCCTCCATTCTGCTGGGCAACATAAAACCGCCGAATTCTGGCACTGACACTCGTGCGACCACGCCCACCGGTAACAGCACCATGCCAATGTCCTCGTCTGGACGGAGCCAATGTTTCTAGGATCAGTTCAACAGTTCAGCAATCGTTTCCAATTGTCTCTCTGAAACTGATCGGAGCGAAGGACCAGTGGACGAAGATCTATTCTACTTGTAAATAGCAAAAAGACTCAATTGTCGCCCAGTTTTCCAATTCAAGTTAGTAAAATTTGAGATAACAATTCAAGCATATTTCTGCGATTAACCATAAATGAAGACGTTCAGAGGCTATCCTGTAATCATAACCAAATTAAAATACCTTCAGAGGGCTAGAATAGGCATGGAGACTCGACACGTACTCGTGCAACCGAGCATTTCCAATCGTTTTAATGCATCTAGAAAATTCAACATATTTAGCATCAATTTTAATGCCATTGAACAAAACGTATATTGACGTCTCTCACATACATTGGTATACTTAGAATAATACAGTTTATAAATATAAATATATATATATATATATATATATATATATATATATATATATATATATATATATATATATATATATATATATATATATATATATATATATATATATATATATATATATATATATATATATATATATATATATATATATATATATATATATGATACTCATCTTTCATGAATTTCTAGTCTTAAGCGCATGAGGTTACATTAAGCATGAGATTTATTTGATTTGCCTTAAAACCAAAAGTGGTAAATTATAGAGAAACTAAAGAAAATACTATAAATTTGTATATCTAAAATCTACAGTAATCAAAGTTACGAAGTAGGAAACATCAAAACAGTAGGAATTCAATAAACGAATTCTACAATCCGAATAGTAAAACTCTGCAATGTCAGCGCAATAGAGTTACACAAATATAAAGAAGAAGAACAAATACTTTATATATGTAAAACTTGTAACTAAGAAATGCTAAACAAATTGATTTAATTTATTGATCCGCCGAAAAGAAACACAATTCCGTTACTTTTTATTCGTAATAATAGCAGGCTAGACGGAATCTCTGAGATCCGTGAGAGCCGCAAGAGATGTATTTGACATATTTAATCGAGCGAGGTTTCAGAGACCCAAAGCTGATTTTCTAGATAATTATGTGCTTCAATGCAAGTGCACAATAAATACATCAATTACTAAAACAAAATATCCGTTCACATATTGAATGTGCTATCAATGTTAAATATAATCGTTCATAGTGAATCGTCACACATACCAGAATAAATAGTTGAGAAACTTTAGAGATTGTTAAACATACACAAACACGCACACACTCCGAAGAGCGCCAAATGATAGCGTCTCTTTGCATTGGAGATGGAAATGTTTCCCATTCAGTCCAAAGCCAATTTAATTTATTGTTTATAGTTGCATAGATGCAAGAGCAAAACACTATCTTAGATGTGCTCAATGGCAGACCAGATCAAATATTGTTTAATAAACCAAGTGGGATTATTCAGTTCGTAAAACAAGAACAAATTGAAACCAATTGTCAACAACTTTGTTATGAATCGTTTATACTTTTGGGGTTAAGATGTAAAACAGGGTAATAAACGAATATACGTATTATTATTAAATAAATTAACTGTGTTCTTGATACGGTGAGTATGTGTCGAGAATCGAATCCAATCCACAAATCGAATCATAGAAAACTGATTGGCGAATGTGAGTATATTGACGCTAGGGTACGTCCGTCTGCCTGTGTGAGCACAGAGTATTTCAGCGCAATTGAAGCTAGAAAATTGAAATATGAAGCATATGCTACTGTGATGGCTGCTCTCGACTCTGCCAGTGACGTGGCAAATCAGAAAAAAAACAACATATTTTTTGATATACCAGGTAAAGTGCAAATAAAGCTGGAGGTGTCTGTGTAGAATTGAATATGTGGAATTTAAGCTATAGCAGCCCCATATAAAAATATAAAAGAGCGAGACAGAGACGTGCAGCTCGAAATGAATAGACGTGATGAATGATTCCGACTAAAAAATATAAAGGAGATTACTAAGTACCTTGACATAGTAGATGCTATGAGCCAGCCAAAAATTTTACAGTTGAAATACTGCTCTAGGATAAGGCAATACAAACCTATATTTTAGAGCTTATGTGGATAGCACATCCTAATATAGAGAGCAACAACAAAATCTAGTTTTTTAATTAAGTGAACCCTTTGTGGATTGTTCATTTTCATTCAATTCACTTCATCTGCTGCAGCAATTCTCTCTTCAGCACTCGGAGTAGAGCAACATAATGTAGATACCGATATTCTGCTTGACGAATAATAATACGGAATAAGAGGTTCGTTTTGTGTCTGACTCGCCTGGAGCCAAGTCCGATGATGTCTAATGGACTGCAATTGATTATGTCTGTCTATAATGATGAAGCAGCTCGACCAAACAATAAGTATGCCAAGTGATTGACTGCTCTCGTTATGAAAATGTATTCACGAGCATTTGCTTTGTTGGTAGTGGCACGGCCAAAGTTAAGGGTAATGACGACGTACCAACCCACCCAAGCCAACCAAGCCGCCCAGTCGCCCAGCCACCTATTTGGCAATAAGTTGTTAATGGCTCTGTGGCACAAGTGGACGATCCTTGTAAGTATATTGAGGGAAAACTTCACCATTTGCAGCACTAGCACAGGGCTAATTATGATAAGTGGCTGCAAATAGTTGTCGCTGACAGCCGCAGCAATTTGAACTAACATTGCCAGCAGTGACCAAGCTATCTTTCCACGAACTGTGAATCACGAACAGACGCTAGAAGGATATTCACTGAGAGGCTGGCACCAGTCGACCAGTCGACGCAAACAAAAGTTTTTCAATTAAAAACGTTAAATAGCCACAAGCACTTAGCAATAAATTCCTGCTGCGTATGGAGTGGAGACGACAATAAAACACCTAATGAAACGCCATTGCCTAAAAACAACAATAATTATAAGTCGAAATTGAAAAACATAGAAGTACTTATAAACAAGCCTCTTAAATTACATGCAATCTATGTTTGCAGCTAGAATTTCTCTGTGAAATGGGAGCCCATCGTAAATATATACATATGTATGTACATATATATATGTTGTGCCTATTTCGTATATAGATAATAATATATTGTATGTTGGGAGTTTGATTCAGCGAACAGCGGGGCGTATACTGGTTTTATGCAACAATTTAATGAATCCGCTGTTTAAATGCTGACAGAACCATAAAACAAGATTTGAATGGCCAGCAATAACAGCATTCACAACAACAACTGATATATCTGTACATATTTTTATACACATGTACATGTGCACAGATACAGATATATGTATGTTAAATGGCAGCTACATTCAGAGGCGTAGCAAGGACATGCTGTAGGGGTAAAAGGAAAAAAAATTCAATTTATTATTGCTTTCAAAGCGTATTGATTTTATGCGGATGTGGCTTTGTTCGCCAAATATTAAATGCCAAATAAAAATCAATTTTATGCTGTTTTACAGCTATATTTTCTTTTGAGAAAAACAGGGAACAACTCTACAAAATATATTTGGTAATGAAAGTTTATAAAGTTTTTTAACGTCTAGGTCGAAAAATGCGCAGAATAAAATAAATAGTTTTTCTGCGTTAGCTCACTACGGATATGAATAAATTTATTGCAACATTTTTCAAATAAGAATTCGCACAGCTACGCTCCTGCAAATATTCATGCCAGTAAGTATATTTGTGAAATAGCCACGCGGCTCAGTGGGTGCGCACCGCCCATTGTCCATCTACAATGATTTTCCGAAATATTTCGTGTTACGTTAAATCGTTAAATGAAAAACCAAAAATGTATTAAAGCGTTTCCAACTTGGTCTTCACATATGTGTATTCCTAACCAATTTTACTGTTCAAATTGGTTCATTGCTCGGTCGAAATGTGAAAGTGCTTGCAGCATTACTAATTATGGCAAATCAGATCGATATATGTGGAAGCGAATCTATGGCAATAACAACATCAGAAGAGCACTATCATTTAAAATTAGACGTCGAGGCCCAATTTAGAAATAATCACTGAAATTGCAGAAAATTCTAAAAATACTATAATGATTAAATTAATGTGTGGAATCGACCCACCAATTTCTAAAACAAATAACATATTTTAAAGTCATTCACAACATGTAAAATTAATGTAATGGCACGTTTAAAACATACCTAGAATTTTATAAATATTTTATTTGCATAATATATAAAAGTAGTCAGTGAAATGACAGAAAATACCATTAAAATATATTAAATATTAAAAAATAATATATAATGTTATTGAATTATTATTCTATTTCTAAAGTAAATTACTTATTTTTTAAATGTTCACGTCATCTTTACAAACTATATATAATTTCAAAATTGTTTTACTGTTCACAGCTGTTAACAACATACATAATTTTATAATTATTTGATAAACTAACTTATTTCATTGATTCTCAGAGAGCAACAACAGATTTGAGTTGAAGCGACTGTCAGTTTTATAATTTATGCACAAAGAGTTATATAATTAAATTAGTTTAGATACCGTAATGTGTGGAAATGAAGGCTTCATCATGCTGTCCGACCCTTGACCTATGCTGCTTGGTCAAACGCCACCAAAAATACCCACATAATATGTATGTATGTACATATATATTAAAGGTATATACGTTTTAGTTGGTTTTGCCTTGTTTTAGTCTGCTGCTCCCGATGCTGCTGCTACCTCTGCTGCTGCAAATGAAAGGCTAGCAAAATTGTAAGCGACTGACAGGTCGGCTTATTCATGTATAGGGCAGCTAAGTGCATCTCAACTATCTCATTATGCTTGTATATCAAAGATCAAGAGTTGGCTAATTTCGAAATCAGATGGCAAAACGAAAAGTTTCCCATTGATGCGAATGAATAATTCATTTGGTAGGTCAATAAAATCGCATTTCATATGAACTGTTTTATGTGTTAAGCACCGTCAAGGGTATATCATCATCGGTGTGTCATAATTTATTTAATTTGAGGCATCCTGCACGTTCCTGTTGCTGCCCGCAGCTGCCTTATATATACGTTTTTTTTTTTACAAATTGTTTTAGATTCTCTGCACGTTCCCAACGACGCTTTTCAGCTTCAGCACCAGCACATTGCATGCTGTGCTGCAATAGCGAATCCGAATGCGCAAACTCCCACCTGAGTCCCAATTCATTGGGAGCCCAGCGCAGCCCGCACTCACGTCTGCATCCCGCCTCAGCCCACAGTAATTGGCGAAGTCACTACCGCTGCTATTCCTGTTCACGCCCACGACGTTGCCAGCGTCAGTGCCAGTGCCAGTGCCCGAGTCAGCGACAGGACCAAGAGGCGAGCCACCAAAAACGCTGATTCAGGTCATTGTATGTAAAAATTAATGGAACATTTTCCAGCAACGAGAATTTCATCTTTTCTTTTCACGTATTTGTACACGGCAGCTTGTCCGTATTTTCCGTACAGCTCCTATTCGCCAATCAGTTTTTGCTACCAATTTGCGTTAGTTCGCCTGAAAAGTTTCATTTATTTCATTTGTAAGTCTGAGCTCTAAGCGAAAGCAAGAACATCAACCCGTTAAAGACTATACTATTTCCATGAATCATAAAGTGGTACAAAGAGTTATGTTTACTTACATACATATAAATATACATGCATATACGTAGTGGCTTCGTTAAGGCTCAGCGACATTTGCTGGCTTTAAGCTTCTCTCAACTTTCTGGGGAAGCCGCAAAATTTTTGATTTCATCCTTTAACTCGTTCGCATTGAAAGAGATAGAGAAAGAGAGAGAGAGAGAGAGAGAGAGAGAGAGAGAGCAATTTATATTAATAGGCATTAGCGGCGGCTTTCAAAAACTGAGCGCCAACAATTGCATATATGCAAGCTATTTAAGCCCTCATTAAGTCAGAAAAAGTTTCTCAAATATTTCAACTATTTTACGACGCCTAAGCACCGGCATTGGCGCATAGGCCGCGAAGGGTCGAAGGGCCGGGGCGGCCGGAGGGGCGAAAGGGGCGTGCTGGATGAGGTGAATGAGGTGGACGCGTGAAACGCTTGACGGTGTCCTTATGGAATTTATGCAGGCCGTGATGGCCTTATGCTGAAACTTTCGCCATTGCCTGAGTCATGCCCCGGCAGCAGCCTCGCCAGAGAATTGGCGAGGTAATGCTGTTATCTGTTTGTGTGTGAGCCGGGGATGTGGGCACAGCCTGGCGTGTCTGCTGGCAAATGCTCTTTAACTTATTACAGACGCAGCTGCTTGAGCTTCGTTATGCCAATCATTTCTATTCCGCACTCGAGTGCGTTGCCAGCCGTCAAAGCTAAACAGTTTACTGCCCCCCTTTAAGCCCGCAGAACTATCAAAAGACGTCGCGCATTAAAGCCAATACCATCTGACACTTGTCTGCACACTTCGATTGAGTGAAACGGCGATATTAAATGATACGATAGATACGTCTCGAATTGGTAGCAATTACGCTCGCAGCGGATTTAGTTTTCTTAAGATGTGGATTTGAACGTTTGCATTTTAATGCTGCTCGCTCCACGCTGCTCGCTGCTCGATGCATGCTGCCTGCTCTGCTGTGATAATGGGTATTTCATTTAAACTAACGCTCAAGCACTTCCCTGGAGCGGACATTCCCATAGCATAAAATATGCTGCCTGGCAGGCAGTTCGCATCCGCTACCCAGGCCAACCACGGCCAATGCGCGCTTATGCCCCTTTAAGCCCTAGCTACTCCGATGGCAAAGGCGCCTTTAAAATTCCATGACCCTAATTTTTTCGGAAGCAACTGCAACATTTGAAAAACTGCAATTAGGCTGTAACATGTCGTTGGTGGGGCTGGAGGGGAATCGTTGGGTGGCTGTCGGCCAGCTGGCGTGTTTAGGGTGATAGGGTGCGTCTGCTTTTGGGTTAAGCACATGTTATGTTACAGTTACAGTGACTCAGTCACCTTATACTTCGCACAGTGCACGCTTAACGAGCTGCGCGGTCGGGCAGGCGCGGGCGGTCACAACTGAAATGAGACTCGTCGTAGCCTGGTCTGACTTGGCTTGGCGTTGGCTTGGCGTTGGCTACGTGCCACCAGCTGCTGCAGCAGCGCCAACTGCAGCAGGCAGCTGGATGGATGCAGCAATTCAAACGCAGGTGCAGGCGTTGCCAGTGTCACCATTTCAACCATCTCCGGCTCTTTGCTGCTTTTTGCTTTAGATACGAATGTGTGTGTAAATGTGTGTGAGCGAGAGTATGTGTGTGTGTGTGTGTGTATGTGTGCTTTGCTGGCTACCCGCAGATGCTGTGCATGCATGACAAATATAATTGCAACACTTTGTGGACTTGTTTGAAGTGAGAAGAATTTTGACACCATTTCGCTCTAAGGACGCATTTCTTTGCATCTTTAACTTAATTTGCCCTCCCCGGAGTTTTTAATTAAAGCCAAATGCTTTGTCTGCCAAAGTTTGTGGTTACATTTAACAAAAGAGCCAAGAACCTTGCCGTTTGCTTCAGTTTACAGCTCAAATCAACTACTTTGAGGTTCAGCTTTAGAAACTAGAACTCGCTTCGGGTTTCTTTGCTTTCACTAGTTGTTGAAGTTGCTGTTGGCTGAGTCATCTTACAATCTATTCAGGTCAACAGGAGAATTCGCTCAAACAGTTCCTTTTCATTAACTTGCATTTGTTTCACACACAAGTATATGTATGTATATATTATTTCTTTAATTTCGATGAGATATCAGAGCTTTAGCTTTAGTTAGGCTGTATATGTAGATGTATCAAAGCCATTGCCCAGCATTTGCTGATCAATCCAATCACGAGCTAAGGCCACATTGGCGTAGGCAGCGGGCACCTCATCATTGCATCCAATGCCCCAGGCGACAATGCCACTTTGTTGGTAACGATTGTCCGCTAATCCGATTGGGCATGCGAGCGGCGCACCGCCGTCGCCTTGACAGGTGTCGACACCACGCTGGCCGCCAGCACACATGAATGAGCGATCCAAAGCGAATCTGGGACCGAGTCGCGTGTTACGCAGTCGTGATTGACAGCTGTTAAAGTCGACAACGGGCAGCGGAACGCGCTTCATTATAACGCTGTACTTTCCGGCGGCCCCAAAAACATCCTTGCCCCAGCCGGTGGAGAAGCAGGTGGTGCCAGCCGTACTGCTAGCGCCCTGGGGAGGCAGGCAAACCACATTGATGTGATCGGCCAGTGTGAATGGCTGTGAGAGTATAACCAGCGCAAAGTCATTGGCAACATTCCGGATCTTGAATTGTGGATGCAAAATGATTTGCTTGGCCGTTTGTTCCTGGTACGGCAGGCGCTCCCTGGTTGTCTGTGCATCCCATTCACCAGCGCGGACCAGAAATGAGCCTGGCGCATGCGAGAGTAGGCAGTGCACTGCAGTCAGCGCCACCTGCGGATGGATGAGAGAGCCACCACAGAAGTAGCTAAAATTGTTGGCATGCAGCAGAGCAACAGTCCAGGGGAACTCGCCAAATCCGGCCTCATTCTGGGTCGCACTGCTCAGTGTGAAATCCAATCCGCCGACATTGCGAATGCCACAGCCGCGTGGCTGATTTGGCCTCTTCTCCAGAGGCGTTGGGTTGAGAACCTGTTCGCGTGTGCGATTGCCAGCACAGCAAACGTCCACGGAGGAGGGACAAACGGGGTCATCATCGCCAAAGCGAATGTCAATGACACCAAAGCCATCGAATGCACCGTCCTCGGTGATGCTGTTCGTCGATGGATCGCACATGTAGTATGGCACGCAATTGCAATTGGACGTCTTGCCACTGATCGATGTGAAGTCAATCAGCGGATTTGAGGCGCCGATAGGAACTGGTGTAACCACCTCAGCAAACCCGCCGCGTGCCGGTGGATTTGGTAGACTTGGATTCGTATTGAATATATCCTGAATGTTTCTCTCCACATTTGAGGACTGTTGGGGAGCGGCGAAGACAGAAGAGTAGCTGATAATGGCTAGAGTAGCCCATGCGAGCTTCTGGTGTAGTCCCATCCTGTTTAAAATTAGAAAAACTTGTTAATCTGGTGTTGGCTTGAGAAGGTCAATATTTCAAAATAAACTTTAAAGAAGACCTGATAAGGTCCAAATAAATATTTCATAATAAAAGAATTCTTATCAAATGCCAATGCAAGTCAGAGCAACAGTAATATTAAAATACATATTTACACAGAGATTAGATGATGACGCCAAACATTTGTAATTGGAACCTGTGGAGCATGTTTGACGCGTTTATAATCGTATTTAAAATAAATAGAAAACAAAACATGTTTGTTTTGATTGAAAAATTTCATTCCATACACGTTCCATTCTATATGAGCATACACACTTGACAGAAAAATACAATGACTACACCAACGACTAAATCTGAAGGGGAAATTCCAACTAATTAATGACGTCAAGTTATATCGCAGTCATTTTCGGGCAATTCCTAGCTGCGGAAATTTTTGCCAAAAACGTTTATAAACCTTAGATACTCTTACTAACCTTCAGTTATGTAGTTTTGGTAACCTTGACTTTTGGTCGAAATGGCCAAGCACAACGGCTGATTAATGCTTTATTTCTTTTTAATCTCTCTCTTGTGGGGGAAGCCAGACAAACTTTTAAGCCCGTATTCCAACCAGTTCAAAGAGCTCTGAACGCGAACGAATTTAATTAAAGACTACCTCCAAAAGCTTTGAGCCAGCCAGCTACATGCGACATACGCGACAGTTGTAGAAATGCACAGCGATGAGCTTTAAGGTAAAAGCTTTTAAGCGTCTTAGCTCTGCCTCTCTATCCCTCTCTATTTCTCTCTCTCCCTCTCTGCTGCTGTCGCTGTCGCTCAACGCTTGACTCTGATAAGAGATAATCTGCAACTTACAATAAGCAAGCAGTCAGCTCTCTTCACTGCTCACTCACTCACACATCGTGAGCACAATCCAGCTTGTGATCGGCCCATTAAAGAAACCGGTTTAGGGGCTTCGCATGGCACACGCATGCACGCACGCATACACACGCAGGGCAGCAGGTGTGGAATCTTCAATTGTGCATATGTCGGCCAATATCAATGCATTCCATATTTATTGTTCTTAAAACAGCTGATTGAATGTAAACAAGTATGCAAACAATTTAATAATAGAAAATCAACTGAATGCCAATATAATTAAATTATAAAATAAAATTAAAAATTACACGACGAATGCATTTGATGAACAGCCATCAATTAGACTGCGGTAGGGCAGAAGGTATAGAGCAGGAGTAATTTAAAAGAAGCATACAAATATTTGTTTTTGTTTTATTTTTAGAATTAGGAAAACCAAATTTATTTATATACATTTTACTTCTAATAATTTTAGTTATTTTTTCAAAAACATCATTTATATAACTTTAGACCCAGCTACAAGTCTGTTAATACCTTGTAAAACTGTCCACTTACTTAGCAATAATGAGGGACATTTAGCTGTTTACCAATATTGGCTACATTTTACTATAAACTTCTAAGCAAATAAATAAAAATAAAGCTCACCTTTCTTTGATTGGGTTCACTATAGTCAAAGCGAGCTATGCTTCAGCTGAACCTTGATATTTGCATACCTAACAATGGTCTTTTGCAAAATATTTGAATTGACACCGTCGGCCAGAATGTGTTGCCCGTGGGCAAATATGTGTGTGTATGTGTGAGTGTACACACACACACGGCCCATGCATGTGTAGAAAAGGTATGAAAAATCTAAAGCGTTTGATTGGCATTGATTGTGGAAAGCCCTTGGGGCATTTCCTGGCCGCAATCAAGCTACTTCGGCAAATTATTAGCAACAATCATTGCAGGATTCTTTTTTTTTTTTTTTTTACACGGAAAAATGCAGATATGAATATACATAAATGTATACATTAACTTTTTGTTAAGATAAGTATAATTGTTCGTGGGCATGTGCCTATATTTGAGAGAGAGAGAGAGAGGAGATGAGCATATGCAAATAACGCAAACTTTGAGCCGCATTTGCTGCATTGGGAAAGACGTCGCAGAACAGTAATTAAAATACGCCTATGCAAATTACATTCAAGGTCTTGAAGAAACAACAAGGATAAGAGCAACAAAGTTTCGCAATTATGCGCGGTAAAAAGTTGGAAGCACAAATCTGTGGTGTTATAAGCTATGAATAAAAGATTGTCTGCTCCGCTTTGATTGTCATCTGGATTTACTGCAAAAGTGCCGGGATTACATGGTTTCATATGTTAATTGGTTTTAATAGAAGGGAAATCTGCAAATCCAAACATACAAATAGATCTAAATAATTAATATGTGAAAAAAGAGTAAAAAAATCTACAATAAAAACTAAACTCCAATTTAGCTGAAGAATCAATTTACAGCTGTGTCATATAGTATATATATCATGAGGAAGTCATACAGAATTAGATTGGAGTTCAGACACGCCTCTTTCTGCCGGCTACATACATGTGCGGACAACAACAATGTATTATAGTATTTGTAATATTCCAGTATATAGTTTTCATATGCAACTTGTGTTTGCAAATTATACCTTATAAACATACATTGTTATAGATAGGCAATAATTACATATGCACACGCATTCGATTTGAAAAGTTCAACGAACGATTCATTGATTTGCATTTTGCCGGTGGAAGCGGTTTGTTCAAGTTCATTAACTTTGAAAGCATTACACAAATTTAAGTCTAACCAACTATATATGTATATATATAGTATATATGTAATATACCTGGGCGTGTATATACCTGGTTGCTGTGCTATAAAAAAGAATAAAAATAACAAAATAATTGAATCACACCATAAATACTCTACATCTGTCGCATATATGAAAATATTATTGTATATAGTTATGCAGGAAAAATCAAGTTTGAGGGTTAAGCATTCTATCAAACATAATATCAATTTTACTTAATTTGCTGTGGCGCTTTACCTTATTTCCAGCCATCTACATCCAATTACTAGCTTCTCTTTTTCTACCTTTAACCTCTCACTGAAAATCAGCTTCGATTATCCATAGTTATATACAAAGACGGCTCTGTGTAAAAGAGATGACTGATTTTTATTAAAATCCCATAGAACAAACTTGTTCCTTCACAGACTCTTCATTTTAAAGCTTTCTCACATTTTTGTCAAATATGTGAAAATTGGTTTGAAATGGTTTGTCAAAACATATTTCGCATTTGCTACAAAGTTTCCCAACTCCAATAAAAAGTGACTTAAAAATCTGTTTAAGCAATATTGCGTTCACAGGCTATGTAAATAAAGAAACTGAAAGGAAATACCATAGGCTCTATTACGAAAGCTATAAATGACTTACGTAATAGAGTTTTTTCAGTTGTCTTGATGGCAATAAAAATTCAAAGACAGAGGACTGAAAGAGATACAGAAAGAGAGAAAGTCAGGAAGCGTTTAACTTATGCAGATTTAATAAAATTCAAAGAACTGTTTGACTAATTTATATATACATAAATCTATATTATATGCCAAAGTTGATGTTACAATTGATTATATTGATAAGGGAAAGTTTTTTGAGCAATGTTAACCATAGTATATAATTTATTTCCCTTAATTGGCGAACCTTAACTCTAGCAGCAGTTGAAATATCAATGCATTGTTAAATGAATTGTTTATTTATGGAATTCGTTGACTTTAATTACTGACGAGTGTTTGTGGTCAAAGTATTCGCCATTTTTGTATTCCATTCCTTCTTGGAATTTGTAATATGCCCTAGCAAAGGTATATAAACAGCCAGTGGTAAGTTCTGGCTTCAATTGCTATTTGTCTGGCAATTCGGACACGCACTCTCGCTGGATTACGCAAGCCATCAACGTATTGTGATTTATAATAGTGTTACAGTGAAAATAATTGCCGTAAAGGACAATCGAAATAAATTGAACATTTTATCCCTTTTTGCTCAAATCAAGTGCTAAAAAACTCAGTGCAATGGCGTCCGAAATGTCTTTGAAAAAGAACAAAAAATTCTCTAGAGCTTATCCTGAAACGGATGGCGATGATATTGTTATTTCTGGCATGGCCGGCAAATTTCCCAACTCGAAAAATATATCGGAATACGAATACAATCTTTATAACAAGGTTGGTACATATCACGTGTTATTTCAATAAGAAGAAGTGCAAAAGAAACATAAATACTCCTTAATTAAGCTGGCGAAAAATATATTAATACCACGCGAGTTTGTCAAAGAACTACTGAAATCAATGTCTGAAACCAAATTTAACTAAAAATATTTATTATATAAAAGCGAATTCTAAAAAGTTCCAAGACTGCGGCGAAAAAAAATCGTTTAAAAAAACCTTTAGTGAAAAAGAAAGCTATAATGTAATCCACTAAATTGTAAAACTAAATGACAAATTATTTTAAAATGAATTTCTCATGCATAAATTAAAATAGTTACATGAAATATTGGTATAACCTCTAATTTTTTGATGTTCTTAGATTGATATGGTCGATGACGATGAGCGGCGTTGGCGTCACTTCAATCCAGAGATTCCCAAGCGTTCTGGTAAAATTAGCGACATCGAAAAATTCGATGCGACGTTCTTTGGAGTGCACTTCAAGCAGGCGCATACCATGGATCCGCAAACTCGCATCTTGATTGAGACGGCGTACGAGGCGGTCATTGATGCGGGTATCAATCCGAAAACTCTGCGCGGCACTAAGACGGGCGTCTATGTGGGCTCTTGTATATCCGAGTCGGAGAAAACCTGGTTCTATGAGAAGGTCTCATCTGGTGGTTTCGGTATCACCGGCTGCAGTCGCGCCATGATGGCGAATCGTATTTCCTACTGCCTGGGATTGGAGGGTCCATCCTTTTTGCTGGACACGGCGTGCTCCAGTTCAATGTACGCTTTGGATAATGCATTCAGTGCCCTTCGTAATGGTGAAATTGATGCCGCAATTATTGGTGGCTCGAATCTGTTGCTGCATCCCTTTGTAACCATTCAGTTTGCTCGGTAAGCATTTATTGGTATTCAAAAATGTCAGAATCGAGACGAATTTTCATATATGTTCTTCACAGACTTGGTGTTTTGTCTCCAGACGGTTTCTGTCGCCCTTTCGATAAGGATGCAAGTGGATATACCCGTTCTGAGACAATTAACTGCATGTTTCTTCAACGGAAGCGAGATGCGAAGCGCGTCTACGCAAGTGTCATTTACTCGAAGACCAATTGTGATGGATACAAGCCAGAGGGCATAACCTATCCGTCTGGCAAAGTTCAACAGAAGTTGCTGGAAGAGTTCTACAAGGAAATCGACCTGACACCAAATGACTTGGGCTACTTGGAAGCGCACAGTACTGGAACTGTGGTGGGTGATCCAGAGGAGTGCAAGGCAATCGATAGCGTGCTCTGTAGCCAACGGAGCGAACCGCTTCTAGTTGGTTCCGTAAAATCAAATGTTGGCCACTCGGAACCTGCCTCTGGCATTTGCTCCCTCGTTAAGGCCTGTTTTGCTTTCGAAACCGGATTGATTGCACCGAATATCAACTTTACGGAAGTGAAGCCCTCAATTACGGCACTGGCAGAAGGACGTTTAATCGTGGTTAAGGACTCCACTCCGCTGCCCAAACCATACATTGGAATTAATTCATTCGGTTTTGGTGGTGCCAACGCTCATGCTATCTTGAAAGCCTATCCAAAGCCAAAGGTTAACTTCGGCATACCGAACGATGATCTGCCACGACTTTTGACATGGGCCGGCCGAACGGAAGAAGCTGTCAATGTAGTTTTCAATGCTATCGAAAAGAAGCCGTTAGATGGCGAATTTATTGCACTTTTGCAAAACATACAGGAGGAGGATGTTTCCGGCATGGTTTTCCGAGGTTACGGCATATTTGCGAATAACGGCCTGGAACCCAGCAAGGCTTTGGTCAAGGATGTGCAACATTACACTGGCCTTAAGCGGCCCATTGTTTGGGTTTTCAGCGGCATGGGCTCTCAGTGGAACGAGATGGGCTCGTCGCTGATGACAATCCCACGTTTCCGACAGTCCATTGAGGTCTGCCACAAGACTTTGGTGCCGAAAGGACTTGATCTCATCGATATACTCACATCGAGTGATCCAGCCGTTTATAAAAATATCCTGCACTCCTTTGTCGGCATCGCTGCCGTGCAAATTGGCCTTACGGATGTTTTGCGTTCCCTGAACTTGGAACCAGACTACATCATCGGTCATTCCGTTGGAGAACTGGGCTGTGGATATGCAGATGGAGGTCTGACAGCGGAGCAAATGATTCTCGCTGCTTATTATCGTGGACGAGTCAGCGTGGACACTGACAAAATCAGAGGTGCTATGGCCGCTGTGGGCATTGGCTATAAAACGATCAAGAACATGCTGCCCGAAACCATTGAAGTGGCATGCCACAATAGCTCCGACTCCTGCACAATCTCTGGACCAATCGATGATGTCACTCGATTCGTGAACGAACTGAAATCGAAAGACATCTTTGCCAAGGAAGTGCCCTGCTCGAACATAGCATATCACTCAAGGTATATTACGGCCATGGGTCAACCACTGCTCAACTATATGAAGGAAACAATTCCACATCCGAAGGCCAGAACCGAAAAATGGCTGAGTACCAGTGTGCCGAAGAGTGACTGGGAGCAGCCCCAAAATCAACAATGCTCAGCCGAATACCACACCAACAATCTGTTGAACAGTGTGCTCTTCGAAGAGACCTTCTCGCAGCTGCCAAATAATGCTTTGACTATCGAAATCGCTCCACACGGCTTGCTAGGCGCCATTCTCAAGCGATCTATGCCAAACGGTGTTCACATTGCACTGACAAATCGAGGAAACAAGAACAATGCGCTCTTCTTCATGACTGCCCTTGGCAAGTAAGTATTGTGGTCCTCTATTGTGAATAGATTTATCTAAGACTTCCCTTCATTTCAGATTGTATCAGAACGGAGTTATGGTACCCGTTGCCAATCTGTATCCTAAAATTGAGTTCCCCGTCTCTCGGTCCACACCGAGCATTAGCTCGCTGATCCGCTGGGATCACAGTGAAGATTGGTTTGTGACCAAATATGAAAATATGAAGACCAAGTCAAGTGGCGAACGCGTGTTCCCTATCAACCTGGCCAGCGATAATGAGGAATTCATGAGCGGACATGTCATAGACGGCAAAATTCTTGTACCGGCCACATGCTATTTGCAGTATGTCTGGGAGACATTCTCGCTTATGTACCATGGCCCAAGCTACATGGATGTGCCAGTCGAATTCGAGGAAGTTCAGTTCCTCAGGGCCACAAATATGTCACTTAATGGAGAGGTAGAGCTAAATGTTATGATTCACTATGGCACAGGTCACTTTGAGGTAAGTGAAATCTACATTAATTCAGGTTTAGGTTATACATACACACATATCTATATACCTTTTCAGATTACTGAAGGTGGTGCCTTAGTGGTTACCGGTAAAATTAGAGAGATTGAAAGTCCACCTATACCAGAAATCTATCACTTCGAAAAGGAATCTAAGTTCCCAATGGTATCCAAAAAAGACTTTTACAAGGAACTTAAGCTGCGTGGATATCATTACAATGGAGCGTTCCGAGCGGTAAGGAGCGCTCGTTCCGATGGACAATATGGTCAAGTCGAATGGAACTATAACTGGGTGACATTCATGGATGCAATGTTGCAAATCCATATATTGGGCACAGATTCACGCTCCCTTCTGCTGCCTACGAAAATCCGTAAGCTGCGTATCAATGGCGTCCATCATTTCGATTTGATGACCAAAATGGATCCCGAGAATCGTGTATTTGATGTGTATGTGGATCATAAGTATGATCGCGTCATAGCGGGAGGTATCGAGTTGATTGGACTTTATGCCAGTCCAGTGCAGAGGCGCAGGCCACCCGGCATTCCCGTATTGGAGAAATACGAATTCGTACCCTATTTGCCAGCTCCCCAAATGAGTCTGTCGAATGCAGCCCGCATTTGCGTGCAACTCGCTCTGGAGAACGTGCCTACGCTAAAGATGAAATTCGTCGAAGTCGATACTGATGGTAGGAATACCGTCTTGGACAAGTTCACTGATGCTATCGAGGATCTGCCCGTGGTCACTGGAGAGTATATGTACTTGACAAATAGAAAGATTGAGGAAATTCCCGGCATACATGTAGAAAACGGAAAGTTGTCTAGCTTAACCAATTATCACTTCGTGGTGGGCGGTGGCATTTGCGGAGAACTCAACGAAGATGTGATTACGAATGCACAGAAGGTGCTCGTGGACAATGGTTACCTTTTGATCCGAGAGCGACCCACAACGAACATCAGCAGCTTAAAACTGCCTGAACAATTTCATTTGATTACGGTTATTCCGATTGACAGCAACGAGGAAGTTCTGCTGCTGCTACAGAAGGTCTCAAAGAAGTTGCATATGGAACCGACTGTGGTGAAGGTCTCGGATAATGACTCGACCTTTGATTGGATAGGTCAGGTGCAGGCAGCTATAAGCATCAAGAGTCCTGTCGTTATGTATGCATTCAAGGAGAAACTGAATGGTCTGATTGGCTTGGTCAACTGCTTGCGAAAGGAGCCCGATGGCAACTTGGTCACCTGTTTCTTCATTGATGATCCTAGTGCACCAGAGTTCGACCTAACAAACCCATTTTATGCGAATCAGTTTGCACTGGGCCTTGCATTCAACATCTATCGTCAAGTAAGTAGCGTCGTAGATACATTGAACAAAGATTATTAAAATACATATCTATATATTATTGGTGTAGGGAGCTTGGGGCAGTCTGCGACATTTGCATCTGCCTGTCAATGACGAGGTCAAACCTAGATTGGATCACATTTACGGCAATGTGATGCAGCGCGGTGATTTGTCTTCATTGCGCTGGTTTGAAGGTCCCCTCGATCCCAAGGACTGCAGAATTAAAATAGCGTACTCATCGCTGAACTTCAGAGACGTTATGCTGGCCACGGGTCGCCTGGCCGTGGAACTATATGGCACAAGTCGCATCGATCAAAGTTGTGTGCTCGGCTTTGAGTACTCCGGCATCGATTTGAAAACAGGTCGTCGGATTATGAGCATGGTAGTAAAGGGCGGTGTTGCGTCGTATGTGGAGAAACCCTCGAAACTGATCTGGGACATTCCCGATCACTGGAGCCTGGAGGATGCCGCTACGGTTCCCGTAGTCTACATTACAGTCTATTACGCCTTCTTCATGGCCACCGATATTCGCAAGGGCAAGAGCATACTTATTCACGCTGGCACTGGCGGCATTGGTTTGGCGGCCATTCGAGTGGCTTTGGCCTACAATTTGAATGTGTTCACCACTTGCAGCACACCCCAAAAGAAAAAGTTCCTCTTGGATACGTTCCCACAACTCAAAGGTATACGCGGAGTGCATCAACTCTGTTGATGATATATTTAATCTAATATGCAATTCAATTCATATAGAGTCGCAAATTGGAAACTCTCGTGATACTTCTTTCGAGCTGATGGTGCAGCGTGAAACCGATGGTAAGGGAGTTGATTTTGTTTTGAACTCCCTGTCGGAGGATAAGCTGCTGGCATCTGTGCGCTGTCTTGGTATGTCCGGGCACTTCTTGGAGATTGGAAAGTTCGATATGGCCAATGACACTAAGCTGGGCATGAGCTGTTTCCTAAAGGAACTCACATTCCACGCTGTGCTGGCTGACAACCTGTTGGTGGCTCCCGACGAGGATATTTGGGTAATCATTGCCCCCATATATATATATATATATATATATATATATATATATATATATATATATTGCGTCCACGTATTTAATCCCACTAATTCAATTGTTATCTGCAGCACTTGAAGAAACTAATTGATATGGATATTGCCAGCGGCATTGTGCAGCCCTTGCCGGTGACCGTCTTTCCGGCGCACGAGCTTGAGCAGGCCTTCAGGCATCTGATTGGCGGCAAGCATATTGGCAAAGTCATAATTAAAGTACGTGACAACCCAGAGGCAGCTGAAACGTTGCCGGTGCGTGTCCTCAGCCAAGTGTACTTTAAGCCACACATGAGCTATGTTATACCCGGCGGTTTGGGCGGATTCGGCATGGAACTGGCCGATTGGATGGCCCTTCGTGGCGCCCGCAAGTTAGTCCTTAGCTCCAGCCGTGGCATCAGCAAAGACTATCAATCCTATCGAATTGCGTACGTAAATGCAATTGAATAGCAAAGATCTAAGTAATGTAATTGTATTTCGATACAGACTTTGGAAGACTTACGGCTGCGAAACTGTAGTTAACACGGCGGACATATCCACAATCGAGGGCTGTCGCAATCTGCTGCTCGAGGCTGGCAAACTGGGCCCAGTTGGAGGCATTTTCAACCTGGCTGTGGCATTGCGAGACGGCATCTTTGCCAATCAGACCGTGGAGCAATTCTTGCAGAGCTTCGCCCCCAAGGCGATGGCCACCAAGCACTTGGATCTGCTGTCGCGCATCCTGTGTCCGGACCTTGAGCATTTCGTGGTATTCTCGAGCGTGTCGTGTGGTCGAGGCAATGCTGGGCAAACGAATTACGGTATGGCCAATTCGATCATGGAGCGCATCATCGAGAGCCGTTACAGAGATGGACTGCCCGCGAAGGCCATTCAGTGGGGTGCTGTGGGCGAGGTTGGACTGGTCGCAGACATGGCTGAGGATAAAATTGATATGGAAATTGGCGGAACGCTGCAGCAGCGAATCTCGTCGTGCCTGCAGGAGTTGGACACATTGTTCAATGCAAAGTCACCGATTGTCGCCAGCATGGTGGTTGCCGAGAAGCGTTCGGGTCGTTCCGGAAATGAAAGTATTATCGATACGGTAATGAACATTATGGGCATACGTGACCTGAAGTCCGTCTCCCTTGGCACAACCCTCTCGGAGATGGGCATGGACTCGCTGATGGCTGTTGAAATCAAGCAAACGCTCGAGCGTGACTTCGAGCTCATATTAACGCCACAGGATCTCCGTTCACTCACCTTCCAAAAACTGCAGGAGTTCATGGAGGCCAGGGAGAAGGATAATACGGATGCTGTGAAAATGATTTTCGCTTCTGACGGCCAGACCATCGGCATGGACCTGATGCTGCGCAATCTGGGTGACGAAGCCCACTGTGACCAAATCATGTATGCCCTGAAAACCCGTGCTCCGCCTTCGAAGCAAAGTGTTCCACCCAATATCATAATTCCCGGCTTGGAAGGTACAGCCGGCCAGGCCTGGTATAACATTGGCGCCAGCCTGAACAGCAGGGCCAATGTGCTGCAGCTCCACCAATTCGCTCAGGCGGAGACTGTCCCTGATATAGCTAACCTGGCACTGAATGTAAGTCAATGTGGCAACGTCAACGTGGTCGATTGCAACTATAATCACAATTCCTTTGCAGCACGTGAAAGCGCTTCTGAAGCCGGCTGATCCTTTCTACCTCATTGGTTACTCCTACGGCTCCTTTGTGGCACTACAGCTGGCCGCTCTTCTAGAGAATTCGGGCTTCCGTGGACACGTCCTGCTCATTGATGGCGCCCCACACTTCCTGACTAAACTAACGAACCTCCACTTGGGTGAAGATTACTCCGATAACGATCTATACGACTTGCTGTTCTCCAAGATCGTCAGTCAAATATTCCCCGACGAAACTAAGGAATCCGCCGCAGTCATGTTCCATAAGCTCGATACTCTCAAGGAGAAAATGGACTTGTTGATGGAGTTTGCGGAAAAACAGAAGATTTACAGCAAGGATTACTGCCGAGTTATAGTCGAGGCCATGTTCCACAGGGTTAAAATGGCCGCTAAATTCGACGTGGACAGCATAAAGGACCTGAAGTCCCCCATTACACTGGTTCGCCCTGCAGAGGTCTCGCTGCAGGACATCGAGGAAGACTATTGCGTATCTAAGCTGACATCGGGCAAGGTCACGCTCAAGGTGATCGAGGGCAATCACACGACCATGTTGGACAATCCAGTGCTGCCACAGATTATTAACGGCTTTGATCCCGGACTACTGGACGACAAGAACTTCGAGGAGTATATCCGAGATGTTAAGCCAGTAACTGTGGCTTAAGAATTCCATATTATCTTTTATTATCTCCTAGTTATTTTCACTTCAACGCTGTCAAGCTTGCACATCACATCTTATTACTGTAATACTAATAAAACATGTTTTCTTAACAAATTTATGGCATTTGACGTTTGAAATTGAACTCCAGACAGATTTACTAATTTAGCCTAATTGCTTAATATCAATGCTGATGAACCTTTTGCATGTGAACGCTCTCAACTGATCTTCGAGCACGTACTCAAACCACTTTGTTAACAAAATCCAGTTTAACAATTTGTGAATATGTGCGAAAGAATGTCGTCTCTTCAATGAAACAAACTCATTAAAGACTGATCTTAAGTTCGACACCCCGCAGATTATATGATATAGTTACCTCATTCAAATTGAACAAAAACTAATTTGAATGAAAACGAAATCAAAACTATATTTAAAAATTTCTTAAAAATATCTAAGACTTAAGACCTAACGCGGCGTATTCAATGACTGCTGCACCGTTTGCTGGAGCAGCTGCATCTTGTGGTAGCTGGCGACATTGCTGAACGTTTTGAGCAACTTCTCAATTTCATTGCCACCGATAAGTGGCAGAAAGTTGCCAGCACAGCTGCAAAACTCGGCTAAATTCTCGCGTTTGATTTCGTTGCAGCGCGAACAGCGCAAGTCCTGCAGAACAAAGGACATCAGCTTGCGCTGCAGCACGTCAATCATGCGCATCTCGATCTCCTCATTTTCATAGGCCACATAGCACTGTGCACAGAGCCAGACAGGACTGGAATAGAGCGAGTATAAGTAAGAGTCACTAGGCTAATTAGTTTAGATTGAACACTTACATGCCGTCCTTCATGGCGCGATGTTTGTCCTTGCACAGGTCCAGATCGCGACAGTGATTGCATGCCTTGCATATGACCTCGTTGATGATGTACGTATCACAGGGATCTGTCCAGTCGGCCAGGTCGGAAAACTCGCCAACACCAACGAGACGCAGCATATTGCGCCGCAGCTCATTAATTTGGTCCGCCAGTGTCTTGTCCACGCTGAGCACCTTCACAAGGGTGCGAATGAGCTCCAGGCCCGGACTAGGCTTGCCCTTGCCATAGTTCTTATGCAGCTTCAGCACAAAGTCGAAGGCACAATGCGAAATGTCCTTGATTGCCTGTTCGGTTGTTTTGCGTTCCGCCAGCGATTGCATGAAGAGCGTGAGCAGAGATTCAAATTTCTCGCGGCATTCATTCTCCTCCGGCAGCTGCTCTCCCATGGTAAAGTTTAATTCGAGAGCTAGCTCCTCTTCCTCTTCGTCTTGCTCCAGCTGCACCTCATCAGCGCCAGCTTCGACCTCTTCTACATCATTATCATCATCATCATCATTATCATCGTCGTCAGTCTCACCCGACTTCTTCCGGGCCTGGCTCTGACGCAGAGTTGTGCTGCCCGCCGCTATAGCCGAGACAGTCTCATCAATGCCCTTGGGCAAGGTGCCTCGTATGCCCGAGAAGTTAGATTGATCCAGCCAGAGCATGAAGTTCCAGCACTGCTCGAAGCTGAGCTGTATGGAGTGAAACATTTCCTTGTTGCGCAAGCTCTGCACAATGTAGTCCACATAGCCGAGGGCATCCGAGACGTTCCTCTTGCCCGAGCTGAGTATAATCCGGTTGAAGTCAGCGTAGACTATGGTGGCACCCAGGCGCTTAAACTCCGCAATGATGCGCAAGAACATTTTCCGCATCAGGTTGTTAAGGGATCTACGCAGCGCAGGATCATAGAGCAGCGCGTTGCTGGAGCGCACCCAGCGATAGAAGTGCACGATTTGAAAGTCGGAGAAGATGTTCTGATTGATGGACACCTCACGGAGCCAACCGTTCACCATGGAGCGCATTACGCGAAAGGCGGCGGAGCAGAGAGCAGTCTCATCATAGCTGGGCAACGTTGCTGCCGGCACCGTGCCGATCATTTCTTCGAGAGATGCCTGCGGCATCACGTCGAATGTGATGGCAGAGGAGGCGCCCTCCATTTCCTGAATCCTGTTCGACTGCAGCAATGCACTGACTGCCAAGCTATCCAGAGCCAGCTCGACGCACACATCTGGATAGAAACCGGGTCGATTCTGCACCACCGTGATGTTCTCCTCAAACTCGGCCAGCAGACGGCTGTCGTCCGCCTCACGGCCGCCCAGATCCGGACGCGTGCTGGCCGACCACCAAAGCACAAAGTTGTGCTTCTGCAGCAGGCGGGCAAAGAACAGATCCGCACCAAAGAGCACCGTATCCGGCGGCATGTTGCCAATGGGCACATGGAAGTAACGGCACTGATCCAGCATAAGCTCCAGTACGTTGTTCAGGTTGAGGAAATGACGCACCACTGCGCGCGCACCCTGCCGCTGCCAGTCGAGGCCAGAGAGCAGACTGGCATCATCGGAGATGTGTATCTGGGCCTGCGGGAACTCCAGCAGCACCGGCATGGCTGCGCTGAGTTTTCGCGCCTCGTTGGCAGTTTGCAGGCAGAGAATAGTGGGACCCGACTGCTCCTGCTTGTAGGCAGAGAGGGCGCGCTGTATGTGCCTGTAGATCTGCTTGACGTCCACCTCGATGAGCACTTCGAAGCTGAAGTCGTCCGGTGGCAGCTTCTCGATCTGTGCGGCCTGCTGCAGATTCTTGATCAGAGCCAAACGCTCCGCCGTGTAGAGCTGCTTCATGTTGGGCATCTGATTGGCTCGCACGGTGTCCAGGGCGAAGATAAAAGCCTTCTTGCTGGGCAGCAGGAACAGCGCCCAGATCTCCTTCTTGGCCGTGGGTATATTGTGCTGGTAAAGATAAATCTTGCGCAGCTTGGTGCTGGCATGCTGTAGGTATCTGACGTGCGACTGTGGGCGTTGCTCCAGCTGCTCAATGTTGAAGCTCTCCAGTTCGCGCGTGGACAACTGGGCCAGGCGACGCGCCTCCTCGCGCTGCACGCCACAAATGCAGCCCATGTCCATCAGGGCCCGGAACTCCAGCGTCATGTGCGTCTCGTAGATGCCCTCGATGTCGGGCGTGGCCAGATCGGCCAGCATGCCCAGACAATTGTCGCGGAACAGCTGCTCCGGCACACTATACCGATACAGATTGTAAACGGGCCGGGATCGGGGCAGCACACGATTCACCTTGCGCCACAGCTGCCCCTCCTCGGGCGGCGCTGCACTGCGCTGATTCACGTAGAAGATGCGCGGCACCGTCAACTTGATGCGATGCAGCTCCTCGCCAATCAGCGCCCAGACATTGAACTGACCCAGATCGTTGACCGGCACCAGCTGCAGTATCTGCCAGGGCTGATCCAGCAGCGTGCGCTGTGCCCGCCGCAGGAAGCCGCCCAGCGTTGCGGTGGCCGTGGTTGCTCTGCTGGCAGCCTGAGCGGATGCAGCTCCAACTGCGCTGTCATTGCCATTGCGATGGCGTTTGCTCTGCTGGCGGCAACGCTGACGTTGCTCTTGCTGCCAGGCCCATTTGCGCTTCTGGAAGCGCACCCATTCCACAATGGTCTTGCGGGTCTCGCCAATGGCAGGCGGCGCGCCCAGAGCCTGCCGCCACGTCTTCGGCTGGGACGTGGACTCGCCACCGCTGCCCTGCCCATCTTCGTCATCGAGATGCGCTCGCTTGCGCTTGGTTACCATCGGCCTGCCAGAGGCATCTGCATCTTCTTTGCCCGCCAGGTCCTCCATGTCACCTAGCTCCAGCTGCTTATCCTCCGTGGTCAAGGATGGCTTGGGCCGCGGTCGACTGGTGAACATCTCATTGATGCGCCGCTGCTTCAGCACATCGTTCTTCTCCAGCATCTTCTTGTGCAGCCAGTCCGGATGCTGGACGCGCGGCACCGGATTGGCCAATCCCTGCAGTGCAGCGGGTATGGTGATGATCTTTTGGATGGTGCCGCCCAAGCGCTCGATATAGTAGTTCCAGTCGAGCACATCCCGAATATCCGCATCGCCCATGGTGTTGTCCTTCAGCCAGCGGCGCAAATGATGACGCCGCACACTCGGCTCCGACTGGAATATGGCCAGCGGAACGGCTCGCTCAGTGACCGGTGCGCCCTCGGGCTTCTTGGATATGATGTACTTGCAGGCCAGGCCCGCATCCTTGACCATCTGCTCGCCGAGAAACTCGGCCAGGCGCTTGGCCGTCGATATGGATGTGCTCTTCTGAGCGCCGTATTCCTCCAGCTTCTTCGACATGGACTTGTTCTCGGCAATCAGCTCGAACAGCTCCGAGTCTGGTAAATTGGAGCCGCGACTATAAAGCACATCCAGCCAGTAGTCCGCCACCTTGGCCACAGAGGCATAGCACTCCTCCAGCGTGCTGCCGGCCAAGAACGCTTCGAAAACAGAGCTCTGGAAGTTTTTGATCAGCTGCAGTTCTCCACGTCGCTTCACCTCGAAGCCCTTCAACTCGGCCAAGGAGCCATCGAAATTAAATACCGCATAGCGTTTCTTCAGCTTCTTGCCCTCCTCCTTGGCGGCGGGCAGCACCATAGCCAGATACGGACCGTCAACCTCAAAGAAAATGGAGTTCTCATCACGCACATCGTAGCTGGGCGGCTCGCCTTCTGCTGACTTGCGCAGCTCGTGGTACTGATCATTGGTGAAGTGATCCTTGACCATGGTGTTGAGCACAGCGTTGGGATACGAAATGTTGATCTTCTTCTTCTTCGCGTGAGTTGTCTGCACCGTGAACTCCTGTGGAAAGGAGCCCGGCAATATGCACCAAATACCATCCGTGTCCAACTCCAACGGACGTCCAACGCGCTCAATAATCTCGCGCGCCTTGGTGATGATGTTGGAGCCCGTGAGACACACAATGCCCGCCATGGGCATGGAGTGCCAGCGCGCACCACGTCGCATCACATAGCCATAGAAGGAGTTGAGGATGCACTTGTGGGCCAGCTGCAGTGAATCGTACAGCACCTCGCGTCCCTTGGCCGCTTTGATTTCGGCCGCATCACCCGAGGCGACAGCAGCATTAACCGCCGCCTTCGCCGTCTTGGTCAGGCCCTTGTATTCGTAGCGGCGATCTCGGAAGGCGCGCACAGTGTCCACATAGAAGCTGTTCTCCTTTTGGCAAATGGTCGAGGTGCGTGTCTCCAGTTTGGTGATCTTGGTCTTCTTGTACGCCTTACGGCAGTAGTCCGACAGACGCTTCTTCTCATACGCCGCCTGGTCCTCCTTGGAGAGCTCGTGGAAGGCGCGCGTTGGACCGCCTGGAAAGAGCGGTGGAAACTTTTCCGTTTCCAGCTGCTGCTGAATGCGCTGAAATTCGTTGCGAGAGGCAGGCAACATCTCGCCGCGCCAGAGCCAATCCATGGTGCGCTTGCAGCGAACGCCAGGCTTATTGAAGTCGCACGCGGCACAATCCAGTTCGGTGACCATGGCCGACGGCTGCAGGCGGTTGGTTAAAATGATGTTCGGGTACATGGCGCCCACATCCAAATGGTAGATGACCGGCTGCTCCAGCCGATTGGGTATGTCGTGCAGCCCCTGCAGTGCCTGGACAATCTCTTGCTTCACGTCATTCAAATTGCTGACCAGCTCCAGGGGTATGCCCTCCTCCACCTCGATGGCGTGCTTCAACACAGCGTCCACATGATCCATTAGCTGCTTGACCATGCTGGGATCCAGCCTGAAGCGGCATGGTATATCGGCGCGAAAGACGCCCGACTCTAGCGCCTCCACGTGCCCGCCCACATAGGTCTCGGAGTCGAGCACGTGGCCCTCGTTGGAGAGCTTGTTGAGCTCGCTCTGGTGCTTGTTGGGAAACACAATGTTCGCATGGTAGGCCTGCACCATGAGCAGCGTTTCGCACAGCGTGCCGGAGCCCTTGCGCAGTATCTCATCCGGCTCCATGGGAATAATTGTGTTGAGGGCGAATATAAACGGATGCACATACTTCATATACAGGTAGTAAGTAGCCACCGCGTCGGAGACGGAGTAGTTGGACAGCACTTGTGGCTGCTCGACGGCCATGCGGCACATGTCCTCGGGATCGAGCTCGACCGGATCATAGCGCAGCTTGGCCTTGGCCACCGCCTTTAGACCTTGTGAACCAACGGGCAAATAGGAATCTCGCTTCACCCAGCACAGGCAATCCATGTGTATTGCGGGACGACTCAAGTAGTTGCCGTCACGCATCTTGGAGAAGCCAATCTCCTGCTTCATGTCCAGATCGTAAACAGCCGCACGCGTCTCCACAAATGGCCAATCGAAGAAGTCACCGTTGTAGGTGACCACAATGTGCGGACGCACCTCCATGATGTGGTCGAAGAATTTCTGCAGCAGCTGCATTTCGTTCTCCTCGTTGAATATGATGAAGTTGCCCTCAAACTCGGGCTTCGGCGTGTACTCAAAGTCCTCGATGTCGGAGGAGATGATCTCCCGATTGGTTATCAAATAGCCCTGGCCATCAATCATGTAGGAGATCATCATGATCTGATCGGTATGGGCATCGGGAAACTTGAGCGGCAGCTTCGTTGTCTCAATATCGAAGGCCAGCACGACGGGCTCCGGCCGGTCCAAGATATCCGGCCGGCACGTGATGATGGGCAGCTCCACGCCGCTGCGACAGCGTATATTATACCACTGGCCGCAAAAGATGCGCAAATCGATGGAGACGCGCACATGGTAGGGCACATCGTGCTCCCGTATGTCCATGATGCAATCCATATAATCCTGTTGTCGCTTGCCGCTGCCATCGTCCACACCACTGGACGATTGGGCCAGCGAATTGGCCAGCATTTGCATGTAGTATGTGTTGGACTTCTCCCGCTCCGTATTGCGACGCACTGCAGCCATGAGCTCGCGACGCACCTTGGTCATGGCCGTCTGGTTGAGAAACGAAAGCTTGATGTAGTGCTGCTTCAGCCCCGACAAATGATTGGCCAAATCCAAGTCCTCCTTCGTAATATGCTCCAGGCTAGCAATCTGCCCCGAATATTTACGGCCCAGGAATCGTGCCACCTCCAGCTGCATATTCGTCTCTGGCCGTATCAATAGATAAGGCTGATAGGCCACGGTGCACTTGAAACGCGACCCATCCATTTGTATGAAGAACAAATCCAGCGCAGCCACCAGCCGACGATCGTCGTCCAGTACTTCATTCTGTAGAAGAGAATAAATATATTTATTCACTATTTTCCATTTATTCAGTGCTTCACCGTGTGCATGTTGATGAGATAGCCCGTTCGCTCCTGACTATCCTTCACCCTGTCAAAGCCATATTTCGAGTCGATTTTATCATTCTCCCGCGACTGCCGGTAGCCCGCCTCATTGAAGAAGTCGTCGCTGGCAGAAACGAAAACAAATCGCATTAGGCTTGGGGCTCCACAGAATTTAATCGCCTATAGACCTACCCCTCGGCACGTGTTTCGCTCACAAACTTGCCAGTGTTTTGCAGCACTTTTGCCCTACCACTTTCTGCCATTTTATAATTGCTTATAAATATTATTTTATTTTGATTTCACATTTATATAGATTAGTAAATTACGCCTTGATTTGGCGCCTTTTACTTCAGCTGATGATGGGCGAACGGCTGGCCAATATCGATACATCGATATTTTACGCACAAAACTGACTCAACTGAACTAATAAAATGCGCAAGGTGAAGTTGGCTCCAGAGACACAACGCAAAATCGAGCAACATGTGGCTGCTTGCGCGCCAAACATTTCAAGTTGTCTCAGCTTAACGAAACCTTCTTGTAAACTAAACAATTTCTGAAAAATTATATCAAAATACACAAGCAATTACAATCAATGAGTTCACTATTCATATAGAACGGATATTTAAAATAATAATTATTCTGTACACCTCTGTTGTGAAAAAAAATTTTAAAACCAAAATAAATTGATAAAATTGTAAACTAGGGCAACAAGTCATTTGTGTGAAAATTAGAAAAATTCGACAGCTGTATGCAGCATGTTGAAACATATGCAAAATTAATGACCGCATGCTGCTGCTTTGTTTTAGGTTCGACCAGACTCTTCAAAATAAATTAAGTTATGTCCTCATATAACACTTCCGAGTGCTCCATTGACGAGCGGCGAGTTTTATGCCACTTAAGCTGTTTAGTATAACAAAATATTTGACTAAAAACAAACCATTATGAATTTTGATATGTATATCTGTCTCTATGTTAATTCCAGCCAGTTTAGTTTGCAGTGCATGTTTTTGTAGTCTCAAATCAAATTACACACGCACACAACCAAATTCATTCATAAAATCCGGCTCACCTACACGCGTAGTAAAAATGCAGTTGGCGAGCTACGCATACATACATAAGCACACACATATGCACCGCATATTCACTCACTCTCTCATACGCATACAGTGGCAACAGTGCAGTGTTGCGCGCATGCGCTCTTTTCGCTTCTGTTGCTCCGGCTCATGCGCTCTCGCGCTCTTTGTCGCATAGCAGCTCTCTTTCGTTGAGTTCGTCCTGCTGCGCCGTGCACTTGTCGCTGTGTCGGTATTTAATTGCTGCCCCTGCCACAAGTTGACAAACTCTTTGTTATGGGCAACGCTGTCGCTGCCAGTCAACCATATTGGTTACACGTGTTCGTTATGCAAGGCTGCCCCTAGTGGAGGGAACAGGAGCCGCTCAATCTTATTGCCCCTTCCTGTAGCGCCAGAGCTGCCTGACTACGCACACACACACAAATATGTATATGTGTGGGTAATTTATGCTAAAAGCGTTGCCAGAATATAAACACACATGCATATGTATCGGCCTATATGATATAAGCGTATGTATGTTTGTAAACCTGTTTGCAGCCTTTCTCGGAGAGTTTCGTGTGGAACAGTGGGCATATTCAGCAATTCATTTGCTATTCTGTGCCACTGTGCATCGCTTGCTAAAAATGATTGCCGCACACAAGCATAGCTACACTCACTCAGTAGCACACACACACACACTTGTAGTGTTCTGACCACGCAGAGGTTTTTTTTTTTTTGTATATCGTTGTTGTTCTTCGCGTAGAATCACTTTGTTTTTGTTGCTTCTCTTATTCTGATTTTCTTTTCGCTCAGACTGCACATCGATGGCGTGAGTGTGTGGGTTCTTGCTCTTTGGGTTGCGGAAAATTGTATCTCTTGCTGCTCCCACTCGCAGCGCTCTCTTCTTTAGAATCTTTATTGCGTACATTTGACAGACTTCTTTTGCATATGCTCATGCTGCGAATGTAAATATGTGTGAATGTATTTATATAATCTATATTTGTTCTTTATGTATTGTGTTTCAGATTTTGCACACCCATAAAAGAGTAGCGCAAAAAAACTACATAAAATGACTCTCGCTTTTTTGGCGTTATCAGTTCGCTGTTCGCCGTTTGCTGTTTGCCGTTCGCGGTTTGCCGCTCCTTCTTCTTGTTCTGCTTCGGCACTTGCTCCGCTCGCTCAATTCCCTCTCTTCGCACATGTGTGCATGAGCGCGTCGGCGTCGGCGTTCGGCGTGTTGTTGTGTCTGCTGCTGCGCTGCCTGCTTCAGTTTGTTGTCGACTCTCTTTGCGTTTGGACGCGACGACGTGTGTGTTGTGTCTCTTGCCCACACTGCTCAACGGTTATGTGTTTTGAATATTTGAATGCTTCTTAACTATACGCAATACAAAACAAATAACAACAGCAACGACAACAACAATCACCACCCCAACCAACGTACACAATTTAATTAGCAAGAATTCTGCTCGCTGTGATCGCGCAACTCGTGAGTGCGTCGTCGTCGCCCATTGCCAAAGAAAAAGCGGCACACAGAAACGCCAATCGATAGCCAAATCTTGTTATTGTTGTGTCATCGAAATGAGTGCAATTGAAATTTGAAAATCGAAAACCACAACAAAAAAGCAATCAAGAATAAATCAAACAGAAACAATAATTGTTGCTGTTTCTGTTTACACAAATTTTATGCATATTTAGGATAGAAAAGTGGCCGGTGCAAATATTGATAGAGCCAAATATAGCAAAAGAGCAGCTCAAAGCGGCTAAAACGTTAAACCTTTGTCGTGAATAAAAAAAAAAAAAAAACAAAAAAAAAAAAACAAAAAATAAACAGCCAACAGCAACGGCAAAGATTCAAAAATCTGTCTACAAAACCACAAAATCGCTTAAAAGATCGTCTGTGCGTGCTCGTATGTTTATGTATGTGTAAGTGTGCGCGACTGTGTGTGTGGATCTGTCTGTGTGGGTCGCTCTGATCCGTTGTCGTTCGATCTCTGCCGCGTCGTCGTCGCCGTCGCCGCCTTCGTCAGCTGCAGCGTTAGCGTTGCGTCTTATAAGCCGAACTAAAGCCAAGACCCGATCCGATTCAATCCCCGATTGACGATCCCAATTCTCTGCGTTTCCTTTCGTGCGCTTTGTTTCAGGCACGTACGTAATCTCTCTCGCCGGCCATAATCAACCTGCCTGCTGATCCACGCGATATAAACAGAGTTTCACAGATACAGATACACACTTCAAACTGAAAGATACAAATATTCAGAACGAAAGATACAGCAAGAGAGGCAAGGAGAGAGAGAGAACTTAAGCTGTCGGGAGCTCCTGCTTTCTTGCCGTGCGACTGACTATGTTTCCGATCAAGATTATGCGCCTAATTTGAAGTTGTAATTAATTTGGATACCCTAATAAAAAAGAGAATAAAAACTCGTAAGAAGAAAACAAAAACCAAAAGACAAACACATATATACACATATACATATATATAAAACGCGAAGCAACCAAATACCAGCGGCAACCTCTTCCAGCATTTGAGGGGCGTTACGCGCCTCTATTTTATTGCCCCATCGGTGAGTGAAGTGTTGAAAACAGTAGTTGAAGTATTTTGATTCAGCTTTGGCTACCAGCTAGAAACCCTTTCGATGTGTGTGCGCGTGCGCGTGCGTATGTGTGCGTCTGTGTGTGTTGCCTGTTTTCTTGAATGAATCTAGGAAAAACCAGTTTGAATCAAGCTGCTATCGCGGCCCTAACTCTTACAACCATTCAGCTAGCTACCAGGATTGTTGGCGATCTCTCAGACTGTTTGCCTGCCGATGGTTGGGGGCCGGGCTGCCTCTTTTTGAACCTTGAGCATAATTGAAATTACAACTGTTACAGTTTCCGGTGCTACCTTTGATTGCATTTCTTTGTTTTTCTTTTCTCGCTCTTTTTTTTATGGCCATCGATTCCCATTTCGTTAATGGGAATGTATGAATGTTGGTGGTTTTTGTTTTTTTGGGGCCAGTTGATCGCTTTTTAAACCGCTACTGTTGAGTTTCCCTAATGTGCCCAGTATGTGGATCAATGAACGCTCAAGATCATTTACGATCATTGATAATATGGGCCATAAAAACACTCAGCATGTACTTAATTCACCTGAGCATTGGCAATCCGCCGTGGGCTATGCTCAAATATCGCTAATGAATTGAACATATAGGATTTTTAAGTGGCCATCAAGTAAAATAAAGGATAAATGTTAATCAATAGAAAAGAGATCATGGCATCAAAAGTCTCTTCAATTGTGCCCATGAAAACTAATTGAACTATTGAATATAGAGTTAAATAATCGTGGGCATGCCTACAAAGAGAATGAGTAGCAAAGGGGAAGAATGAGAGAGAGGGTTAAAGAAAGAAAATCGTGATTTTTTTCAAAGATTCCTTTTGGAATTAGAATTAGGAATTATGAAAGATTAGCCAAGTTCTTCAGCTGATTTCTTCAAATTGCTCAGATCATCTGACATTTGACCGATTCCAAAAAGTACATGTTCCTCACTTACAGTTCACTGCATTTGAGGGCTGGTTCGTTGCCCCATGGCTCGTTTAATGATCTTGGTCCTTGCTTGTGCTGGATATCAACCTGCCACAGACAGACTGAGCTCAAGATCGATACCATTAAACACACACACACAAACACACATGCGCATGTGCACAGCCTCTGAGAGGGACCAAGTGGAGGGGGAGACAACGGGACAGACAGACAGCCAACACATGTGCGCAGGCGCACAAGCAGATGATCTGTGAAGATCCCTTTCCCAAAAAAGAACAGAAAGTGTATTCTACCGTTACGTGCACACAAAAAATTGCACCCCTATTGTTGCATGCCACGTTGTGGCATGTCTGGTCCTCTGATTCGGAGTCTGCGCAAGGAGTGTGCACCATATCGAAATATCATATTCGTTTACAATCTGTTTCTTTAGCATCTGCTGTCCGTTGTCCCGCCGCACAGTTGGCTGGACCATTTTTTCATCTCTTTTCTTCTTCTTCTTCTTTTTGTGTCTTCCATCTCTCTTCTTCTTTTCTCACTGTCTGTGACTGTAGCTCTGACTGTCTGTGAGTGTGTGTGTGTGTGTGTGTGCGTCCGAAATGCTCCATGCATATTACTTTGTACTTTTCTAGGGAAAACATATGCTCAGATTTTCAATTTTGACTTCGTAGAAAGTTTCTCTCGTTTGCTGCTACGTTATCTACTGCGCTCTCAGATAAGATCGTGTTTTCAAGATACCGGATTGTGGGTACAAAAATGACGTAGTTTGGCTTGGTAATGAACGCTCGTGTCTGTTGCAGGTCTTCCAGATGTGTATCTTTTAGGGTCTAACCGCTATTTAATTAGTTGCAAAATCAAGAATAGAAGGAAAGAAAAAACTTTTAATAGAGTCTGATGTTGGTTATACAATCCATGGTTGATCATTAAAAGCTGCTAGAAATTTGAAGTATAAGGAGAATCATTCAGATTATTTACATCTACATTATTGATAAGCTAAAATCTTATGTCTGATTATTTATTTATGAACTTCCAATCTTCTTCTTTGTATATATGTAATAAGAAAACAATGTAAGCCAATAAATACTGAAGTGTGCGTAATTCCAGTTAATTGGCTGATAGCGAACTCTTATGCTAACAGATCGAAGTAAAGTGTTATCGATAATCGTTATCGTTTATTTCTGCCACTTGACCAACTTGAGTTAATCAGAAATCAACAAATACAAATATTTGTCTACAAGGTTTAAGAAACCCCAAAAGATATAAATATATTACTAAGAAAATTGCACTTCTTAGATATATTGGAGAAGTACCAGCAACTAAGTCTGCTAGGCAGGTTATCGCCTGACCAATCAATAGATATATCGGAATCGATCATATTTTTCAAATATATCGTCTTGCTCATTAGATTCACTAAACCTGAAGTTGAGATATACATATGAAAATTATATATAATGTATAATTTTTTGCCTATTTTTTCAATAAAAAGTAGTTTGAATTGTTTTCAAAGATCGAACTGATCAAACAGTTAACTCATTGTATTACTGTATTATATGCACAACATAGACTATATATGCTATAACTGGGTGTATGTATTTTCTTTATGATTTCTTCATATATAACTTTATGTGGCACAAATCTGTTCGGGGCCTAATAGCAAAAGTGTGCGGCAAACACGTAAAATCAATCGAAATATTCATTTGCTTATTATTTCAGCCAATTCGATGCGTTATTCAATTATTTTCGTGTGAAAAGTGTACTAAGTGTAGATGTGCCGAATATATATATAGATACTTTTACATGATTCAACCATATACATATAAATATATATGGGTTTGCATATATTTATATGTATATATACGCTTTATTGCGCTGTCAAAATCAATTAGGTGCATATATAGCATATGCACTCTGTAAATGTCATAACACTTTTGTTGTTGTTTTTATTATTATTACTGTTGTTTTTTCTGCATTGATTTGATTGCACTGCGAATTTAATGCCATTCGCTGACTGCACTCGCAGATTTTATTATCCATTTAAATGTTGATTAACTTAAATTCGTATTTACCGCACTCAATCACACTTGCTGTGTGACAGCCACTCAGTCCGTCCGTCCGTCCGTCCATCTGTCTCTGCATGTGGGTGGGTGTAACTGGGGTACCCAGTTGGCCAGATCAGACAAAAACTAACGGCCAAGCAAATCAGCAAAGCAAATGAAAATTGATTACACAAGCGAGTAAATCAAAGCAAAGCAATTTATGCAGTTAGATCAATGCGAATCCGAATTCGCAGCCGAGTCGAAAAACAGTTTAACATATACTCGTATGCAAATGCCTGTATATAGATATATATACAATACATATATAGGTATATACATATGTGTGTATATAGAGCTGTATGCAGATGGCAGATAACGTGTGTAGATAACGGTATTTGTCATATATACAGACACCTTCAGGCGTCCACGTCACACTTCATTTGCATAACGTATCTAATTAGGCAGTGCCTCTGACTGCCGCGCAATCCCATTCCCAATCAGATTCAGTTACCTCTGCCCAATGCATAACTTTGCCTACGCACTCAGCACATATATGTATACACACTATATAGACATACATACATATATATAAGTTATATATGCCATGTAAGATCTTACAATGCCTATCACAATTCAAAATGCGTAATTGAACGCCAGAATTTATCTTTAAGTTGTATTATTTATAGAGGCAACTAAATATTTATATATAACACATATATGTATATTTGTATAGTATATAGTGCGGGTCTGACTCTAGTTTTATACAAATACATTATTCAGCTTTTGATTTCTTTATTAAAGCGCAGAACCTCACTTCCGTTTGATATAATCTTTTCTCTTTTGTAGTAAATATATATAAACAAAAATATATATATTTATTTTTGGTAGCTCATTAGAATAGAATATTAGGCCTAGCAATCTCGGCCAGCTTATCTGCTAGGCTGTCGTGGACGGCCTTTGTCAGATTGATAACAACCCCACCGGAAGCTGCTGCGACAATTTATAGTTATATATATATTTTATTATTGGGAGACACCCTCAAAGATCCTGAGCTCGATAAACGGGTTGCTTAAGCAAGTGCAAATCCAGTACAAAGCTCCCGTAATTAACGGAAGTGAAGAGCTATCTATATAATTAGATTATATTCTTTAGGTTCCCCGATATCTAGAAGTCGTAGAAACTAACTAAATTTTATTTCAAAGATTATGTAAGATCAAAGAAACTTTTACAAGCCGTTTCTGGAAACAAAAACTCTTTGTGGTCTTGGCAAATATTAAAGAGCTACGGCACAGAAATATATCCATTAGATATATACGTATGCATACATATATTTAGAAAATCAGACCCCTCATCCATCGAACTCTATGCTATGATGGATGCTGTATAAACAAAACCATGTTTTATATGCAAACCGTGGCGGCTCCTTTTGTTGTGGCCTTGTCGCCAGTTGAGGGGCGGACACTTTGATGTTGTGCTTGCCTCGTCTCGGAGAGCAGTTCTTAAAAGGCACCGTACCGATCATCTCTCATACTATGTACACACTGTGCCCGACTATAGACGCTGTCTCACACCAGAGCGTCATAATTGCTTGAGTCAACAACATGTCCGTGGCTCAAATTGAGCACAAAGGTGCGAACTGCGGCCATAGTTGAAGGTGTGAACAAGGTCCATTTAGGCCTACAGCCTGCTAAGTAATGGGCCAATAATAATGTGGGAAATTGAGTGCGTAGCGCCACTGCAACATCGTATAGGCCCACTCACTTGTTTGTTTATCGAGCACTTTGCGCTTTTACTAATTGTTGTTTAATTTATTTACTCACTCTCACTCCGTCTTTCTCTCTCTTTCCCTTTAGATGAGTGCACAATATGGAACTGGCGATTTGTAAGACAGATCTGTCTGCAACAAAATTTATGCTGCCACCCGCGCTGCCAGCCGCAGCGGCAATTGCAACAACAACGGCAACGGCAACTGCAACACACTCATTTCTCGACCGGGCGGCACAAATTAACGAGATCTTCAACTTCAATCCAGGACAACATTTGTTTAAGACCAACAACTCCTTTCTAAACAACAACAACAACAGCAGCAGCAACAGCAGCAACAACAGCAACACCAGCAACATGCGACTCAAAAAGAACAGAAAAGTTACATTTCTGTCCAGCATAGTTGAGGTAAGTTTATGAGCCTTTGACATTCTAGAAATAAGTTTCTTACTATTCGATCATTGCTACAAGTTGAACCTTTGATCAGTAGCCTCTGCGACGTACACAATCATATGTTCCTTTGTAAGTAGCTACAGATAATCCTGAAGATCATACAGCTATCATATATCTGCTAAAAATGGCATGATCAATTGGCAATTCCAGCAAAATTCGATGGCCTTTGTACTTTTGTATCATTACACAAATATCTGAAAAAAGATATTCAACTATATATTTTGACCAGGTTTACCTATCAACTGCCGATCGTATATACTGCACTAGTATTGTGACAACGTGTCTCTCTGATCGGCGATCAGTTGTCGATCGGTCTGACACATGCTAAATTTATACGGCCATAAGTATTTATAGTCCTGATCGTCCCCATGGCTGGTTATGCCTGTCGATCAGTTCAGGCTGTTCGCTCCAATGTCCAATCGGCTTAGACGATCTTGAGGCTATTTCGATATGCAGAACACGTCAATTTATTCTAAATTTGGCTGCCCAAACAGAACGCAATTATAATGTAGTATGATTTTGTGTCTTATGCACTTTTTATACCCTACACTCATGACATCAGGCATATCAGACAAATACTATAAATAGCTGCTTGGCATATCAATTAATGATGATCAATATGATTGATTATAGAAATATTGTGCTTACGTATTCTGTCATTTATTATCGAAGAGTTATGAAATAAAGGGTATGTGAATTTCGTTAAGCTGTTTCGGCTGGACTCTTTTGTTTATGTGCTATAAAAGTAATGAGCGTGCCACTTAATTTATGACACAAATAGTCAGCCAGCGAGACCTGCCCGTAATGTAAATAAAAAGTCTATACAGAACTCTACCAAAAACGGCAGACAATGAGCGAGGATACAATGCGTACGATATATGGGAATTATAAGGCTTCGCCCAACTGCGTCATCCCGTTCGACAATAGCTCGATCAGCAGTTCCATTTATGTTCCTATAAGTCTTCATACATATATCGTATATCTATGACCTAACAATTCTTACACCATTTAAAATGGATCAGTTGAGAGTGTAGTTACCCAATATTATATATATATTTCATTTTGTTTTCTTCTCTCAACTCTCATGGGTGAAAAATTCTGAATAGGAAAAGATTTTTCTGTAATTTGTCTGGCCTTAGGTATCTGCTCGTTTTTATACCCTGATCCCATTAAAAATGGGAAATCAGGGTATAATGGTTTTGTGAAAAGTATGTAACAGGCAGAAGGAGGCGTGGCAGACCCCATAAAGTATATATATTCTTGATCAGGGCGACGAGCTGAGTCGATATAGCCCTGTCCGTCTGTCCGTCCGTCCGTCCGTCCGTCCGTCCGTATGAACGCCTAGATCTCAGAAGATATAAGAGCTAGAGACTTCAAATTTTGTTTGCATACTCATGTATACCATACGCAGTACAAGTTTGTCTTTTTTTTTTCGATAACTCGTCCGATTACTTTTTTATCGCGAATAATCGATAAATTGATTTTGCTTATTCACCGTAATTTCAATACTTTTAGACCTGGGGACTTCAGATTTGGTGTGTATATACATCTGATCAATACGCAGATTTTGTCATTTACAGATTTTGGATACCACGCCCCCTTCGCCCCCAATTTGCAAAAAACGTATTTTAAGTACTAGAGACTTGTGCTTTAAAATGTACACACATTTGCACATTGTGATCACGTTCTGAAAGTTTCATGAAGATAGTCCTACTACAGGAGAAATTATTCAGCAACAAAATTCTCATAATATTGCCCACACTGCAGCGCAGCCCAAGCGCAGTCGCTGCTTACTGCGCAGTTAACAGAGCGCGTGCTTATGCGTGCGTGAATATCAGCTCTTTGTAGGGATCAGGGTATCTTCTAGTCGAGCACTCTCGACTATAGCTTCCTTACTTGTTTTTGATTATGTAAAGGTATTTTTGGCATTTGTCGTTGCCAGGGCTTGCGGTTATCATATCCGTTGAGCTGACCACTTTCATCCGGTCATGTCGGTCAACAGCCTGGCCTGGTAGAGCCTGGCGGAGTCAAAGGACCTGAGTTGAACCTGGCCGCATGCGCAGTCGCGTGGAAAATGCAGTCAAGTAATTTAATCTGTAGTCTGGCTGAAAGTCGTGTCTTAAGTTTCTCCTCTGTATATAGCGACTATATAGTTCTTTTTTTGTTGCCTCTTTTTTCTTTGTTTTTTCTTTGTCTCTTGACATTTGAAGCTAACCACGTAACAGAAGCTGAACTTTTTTGAGAGACTGTTGTCCGCTGGAACAACGAATCAAATTCCAATTCGAAATTCAAATTGAATTGTCTGTTTGGCGTCAATTGATTACGATATTTATGAAACATTTCATTTGACTACTGTGACCTCCATTATCATAAACGACAATAAACGACCGAAGCAGCAGCCACAGACACATCGCTAACATGACGATCCCACAGCTCTACACACTCCTCCTCCCTATTCATCGCCAAGTTCTGAGTGTGTGTGTGTGTGTGTAGAAGTCAAATGTACAATTCAATTTATTAGAACGCGTTTAACATGATCAAAGCCTGTGGACAGCTTCAGCAATTGGGGCAGTCACAGTGCTCGCACCCCCTTCTCTCCTCATCTCTCCACTCTGGCATTCTGCCTCGGCAATCTGTTTCGTATTGCAATGATTGTTCTACGTTCTATTTTTGTTGAGGAGGGGACTCACAGCCCAATTTTACTAACATTCCTGAAAGTACCTAAGCTCGAATTTAACACAGCCCAATGCTAGTTCATTTGACATCATCATTAGGCTCGGTGTATCCAATTTGCTAGGGCAATATTAATTATATGATGTCGAGCTAGTTAAGCTGTATAAATAGTTTTTATATGGATGCGTATTTATTGGTCCAGCTGTATTATGGGAACTCAAATATGAGATATAGAAAAAATCGTCTAAGTGGGAAAGATTCATGCATAGATCTCTTAGATTTATAGCAATATTGTTTGAAATTCTCTTGTTTCTTCATTAAACAACTTCAGATGATCTTAATGATTCGCTTTCACATTTCTCATATTCAAATTTAATTTCCAGTATAAAATTCTAATTTCTGTGTTGTAATAATTAAAATTTTACTTTTTTCCTTCAAATTTGACAGTCCACAACAAAGTATATTAAAGAGGAACCTGTCAATGGCTGCAAGGATCTGCCAGTTTGCAGCTTATCGGATATTTCAGATCATGAAGCCTCGCTGGGTAAGTGTGAACCATTAAATTTAAATTAAAATATTAAATCACATAGAATTGAGATTTTTTTTAAATATTTGGGTATCGATTCCAAAAAACTACGCATTAAAAATATATTTTAATCCACTCAAGTCAAATAGTAGATATACATTTGCTGGTATTCCCCAAAAAAACAAACCCTTCTGTTATTTCTCAGTGCACTCGAAAAGCCATGCTATTAAGCCGATTGCTATATGGGTCCCAAGTATTAAAGACACATTCGAAGATAAGAAATTTCTAAGAAATGGAAATAATTAAAGAGCAATATGTCGTGCGAATGTTTCATATTTTCTTATATATGATTGTACTCAGTTCTTGGGCGCTATCTTTGCACTTAGACATACACACATAGATGTAGATATGTATGTGTATATATATAAGCATGTATATATATATGCATAGGGATATGTTGGAGAGACTATATACACATACATATTAAAATATATATTACAAACACACACACACACACAGTCAAACACATGAACATGCCATCATCAGTCATGTTCAGACTCTTTGGCTGTGGCCGATTTGTTTTTGCAATTGTGTTATTCGCATTTGCCTTTTGAGCGGAGCGATAAAAATATACCAAATACAAATTATTCGCGATAAGATAAGCCGCAGACGTACTGGCACACATGAACAATTGTGATTGGACTGCTGAGAACAAATCGTGTATAAGAAATATAGTTCGAATAGATGGTGCTCTATATGGTCTTATAACTGTTTATAATAAGCACTGCGAAACCCGAAATGTGAATTTCTTCACTTCGGCTTACAATCTGAAGTTTCAAGGAAAATTCAAAAATGGGATTCAATTCGATTTCTTTTTATATAGTCTAAATTATATAATACGGATCCGGTTACGGCTAAGTTCCTAATGGATAAACTATAAGGAAAAGTAAATTAATAGTCTTAGTTCCATCTCTTTTATACTCGAAACTTAAATAAGAAATTTAAATAAATATATAATATGTTTCGCTTCGGTTCGGTTTGATTCGGGTTTGGCTTCGCTTATTTCCCTTGTTTATGGTTCGGTTCTTGTTGTTGAAATAAATATATTGGGAATTTCAATCTTGATTTAAACATCACATGAACTATGCATTTGTGTGCACATGTATGCACACATACATATATATATGTATGTAGTTGGTTAATATTTTTTTTTGTAAAAAGTCACGTCGTTTATTTCCGGTGTCCATTCAGTGGCAGCAGCAGCAGGCACCGCGCCCCAAAATACGGGCAAAGTGCCAAGCGAACTTACAGATTCATTCATTCATTCCTTCTTTCATTCACTCATTCGCCCCCAAGTCAAGTCATTCAATGTGAACACACAAAAAAAAGAAAAAAAAAAAAGCACATACACATTTGCATTTCAAATATATGAAATAAATATATCTTAAATGTGCACTGAGTGCTTGGCCCCCATCTCCACCTACGTTTCTAGCTTGCCCCCTCTGCTCATGCTCAGTGTTCTAGCTGTTGCTGCTGTCAATCAGGCAATGCGTCAGTCAGTCACTCACTCTCGCAAAATACCTTACGTATACGTTATGTGACAAAACGTCGTCGTCGTCGTCGTCGTCGTTGTCGTTCGTTTGGCTCGCGTCTTCTATACGTTTTGTCCACTACTGTGCGACGCACACACACACACACACACACACACACACACACACACACACCCATACAGACACAGATAGAGCTGTATTTGTGTGTTTATATTTTTGAATGTAGCTGACAGCTTAATGGTAATTTGTATGCATCTTTGCTGTGTGAATGCTGATGAAAATGTTTCGCTTGAGCCATAATTGTGGGAAGTTTCTCTAAAGAACAAAAGACTCTCGAAATAGATTACATAACAACAATTGCTAACTCTATTAAACTCAATTAGTTTTCAGCTAATTCATGTGAAAGTACAAGTATCTATTAATCAAAAAAATGACGAGCTTAAATAAGAATTCTAGAAATATTTGTACAACTTATACAAGAATTTCAACTTTTTCTCTGTAAAGCATTTCATCCAATGTATCTTACAGATATTTTATGTATTTTTATGTCTTTCATTCATAGCTAATTTAAACAATGCATTGGCAGCTGTTGAAGTGTCCGAATTTATTGTTGTATATAAAAACAAATCACAAAATGGGATATTTTAGTCTCCACACACACATACACGCACACGCACACTCGCTCATACACATACAGTGAAACGTAGCGGCTTATCGCTGCGTCGAAATCAACAACAAAAAAGTAAAACCAAAACAATTTCAATGTCAACGCGTCGCAAACGTACAACAAGAGTCAGTGGCCAACTATCCCTCACAGTTTGTCGCTTGGCCCAACCCCAGCCCCAGCCCCAGCCCCAGCTGCAGCCCCAGTCTCAGTCTCAGTCCCTATCACAGTCGGTAGGCCCAGAGAGCTCAGTGCTCGACGGGCAACGCACGAACTTATCTTTTGCCGCTAGAAGATCGGCCATAAAAATGGCAAAAAAATAAAGAAACATGCAAAACGGCGACAACTGCGCAGATGCTGGATACTCATTGAAAGGGAACAAAAATAATAATAAATAAAAAATAAAATAAAGGGGGACAAAGAACGGGGCACGTAAGTTTAGTTTACAATATGCAAGCACATAAGAGCGAGAGATACGCACAGACAAAGACAGTGCTGCATAAATGTGTACATACATATATAATTGGTATGTGCATATACATAAGAATATAAACATACATACATATACATATAAATGTATCCACCCTGCCCTTATTTGAATTATATATACACATACATATATGTGCATAAGTGTGTACACTATATACACAATGTTTTTAGCGCGCCTTTAATCAGCGCATATTAATCATAAACTTTGAAAATAACAGCAAAAGCCGCCACAGTGCTGAAAAAAAAATAACAAAAATGTAAGCAAATATAATATTTTTAATATGCTATGATTCGTATAAATTTTATTACATATGCGCCTGTATTAGTGAGAGAAGAGAACAGAAACCGAAAGGCAGGCGCAGGCAGAGACCGCAGACCGCAGCAAAGAGAGCCAACACTACTTTCATTCATTTTCGACGCTCAGCTCGCTGCTCGTTTCATTCATTCATGCGCTCAGCCAGTTGCTCTCGCGACTCTCTCTGGGGAACGTCAAAAAAGCAAAAATAAAACGAAGAGAAAAATATAAAAAAGCAAAAAAAGCAAACACGTTCGTTTTCATTCATACTTGCGGTGTGAGTAGAAAAGTTTCTGGTTCTGCCTGGCCATCGCTATTGTTGTTGTTGCTGCTCGCTCGATCGCCTCGCGGCGTTGAAATGCAGTTGATGAATGGGGAATAGCAACAGGCAACAGAAACAGAAACAGAAACATTGGCTCGCTTTAGCTTGATGGGGCTGGCTGGCTGAGTTTTTGTTTTTGGTTGGCCAACGTGGGGAACTTGATTTGTTTTTGTTATTTTTGTTTCTTCATTGGATTTACTGCTTTGTGGAAGTTCTCTACTTTGCGCTCGGCAGCCCTCTCAGCGTGTGTGTGTGTGTGTGTGTGTGTGTGCGTGTGCGTGTATTTGTGCACTCGCTGATGCTTGATGTTTGTTTCCTTCCTTTTTGCGTGTGCGGCCCCCAAAGCAATATTCCTGTAAACCGGCTTCTTCTTTGCCTGCGTCTTCAGGCTGTGCTTTGGCTCTTTCCTCTGCTGCGTCAGTTGACGTCGCAGATGTGGGCGCGTCTCGCAGCTCGACTTGGAGTGCATGTGTGGATAGATGTGTGTGTGTGTGTGTATGTGTGTGAGTGTGTTTGTCTCTTTTGACTGTATTTATTTTGATTTTAGCTGCGCCCCGCCGTCTCTGTTGCTCTTTATTTATTCATAATTGGAGTCGGACTCCTCCTCAGCCGCCTAACGCACATTTGTGGACAGCTGCTGCTAAACCAGTTGCTGATGCTGAGGCTGGGGCTGTGGCTGGGGCTGTCTCTCGACACTTGCTCCGTGTTTTTGATTTAAGTTTTGTTTTAATTTAAGTTTTTACCTTTCAAATTTCATGTTCACAGATTTCTTGCTGTTGTCTTTTAGTTTTTTTTTTTTGTCTCTTTTTTTGCGTTTTCGTGGAACTGCTGCGTTAACAACTTTTTGCCTCTTTTCGAGCTTACAATTTTTCATTCATTCATATAAATGTTTGTCGTTGCGCTTGCTACAAATTCATATGTAGATCTGCCCGACTGTGTGTGTGTGTGTGTGTGTGTGCGTCTGTGTGTGCTTTTGTTGCTTTAGCTTTAGTTGTATTTGGCTCGCCTGTTTTATATTTCATTTGCACGTCACTTTTCACACACACACACACGCACACATACATTCATGTGTGCATGTGTAGTTGAGTATGTTTGCTTTTTACGATTGTGTTTGCTCATTCATTCATAAGTTTTGCTTAAGTTCTTTTTCGGTTACAATTATTAATTGCTCAGAAAATTATATTTATAGCAATGTTAACTTTTTTTTTAAATTTTGAGCTAAAACTAAGATCTTTTAACGATTGTAATTATTCTTTGCATATATAGTTAGACAGCTGTACATATATGTATATATATATATGTATATATATATATATATATATATATATATATATATATATATATATATATATATATATATATATATATATATATATATATATATATATTCATTTTCTATATGCATATATAACTAGTTATATTCATAAATGTAGTCAATCAATAATTTCAAATGTCTTTAATCACGTATTGTGCAAATATATTAATTATATAAATAGAAGCTGCTATCTAATCACGTCTGGCCTGCAGCTATAATATATACATTCACACATTCATTCATGAAATCATAAAAACAAAGGAATAAAACGTAGTTTTGCATCGATTGCTTTAATTTCTTTGGGTTCCTTTAGGATTGCAAATTTATTTAGAAAAAGTGTTCGATTCTTTGGAACTTTAACCCTGGAAGGTGAAGCTGAAAATTGTATAATGATTTAAATTTATTTAAATTTTATTTAAGTTTATTTGTTGCTGGATAGCATTGAAGCGTATTCAATTTTCGCCTATTCGTTGCTTTCTGTTATTATGTTGTATATATTTTTGTATTGTAAATTTGATTTGTAAAAACGGAAATGACTAAATTGATGCATCCCCATAATTTGCGCAGCTTTAACTGCGGGTGCCACAAAGCCCCAAGCTTGGCTAATCAGCACGCACCGGGCAATGTCGCGCTGGAACTGAAACTGACCCAGCACAATGAAATCAGTCTCGCACGTGTGTTAAAGATGAAGTCGAGGCCCACACAGCGCAGATAATGCTGACCAAATAAATTTATTGACATACATACATATATCTAAATCGTTATCAATTGAAAAGTTGTGTTCTTGTCTGGCACGTGTAACCTTGCCCCAACTGCAACTCCCCCACCAACTCATTGAGTCAGATGACCTTCAGGTATTCGAACTTACCTGCCGTCGGCTATACTGTTCAGTTCGGGGTACAACAATGAAGAAAACGCGCACAAATATTTGTGGTTTGTTCTGATAAGGCTCTTATCAGCACTTCAATAGTATAACTCCAAACACCTATTGCTATTTAGTTAAAAACTTTATTTATTTTTGGAATATATAACATAAACTAATAACGATTCGACTGTTTGACTTAAAAGTAAGAGCTACACTTGCCTTGAGCAATGATGATATATGTATGTATATGTATACACTCACATACATATATATGTATGTCAAGCTGAGAGCTCAAATAACAATTTGTAAATGTGAAAAATTATTTCATAAAGAAATAATACTTACTACTCAAAAAAATGTAGTTTTACTATGAGACAGATTTCTTTCTTATCATTAAATATTTGTTCTTTATGTGATATACATATCTGATATAATATAAAACTCAATAATGATAAATACAAATAAAACTGGGATGGTTTGTGTCCGTGCTAAATAACAATAAGCAAAAATTGTTGCATACACTCCGGCGCGCTCGTTTCAGAAATAGTATTGCATACTTTTGGCGGCAGGAAAAAACTTTTAGGCTCTACCATATTTTATTTATTTAATTCTGCTCATACTCCCATACAAATAAAAATATAGAAAAAATATTTCTGCCCGAGCAGGGAATTGAATCCTGGAACCTTGGGTTAAAAATCGAATGCTCTACCGACTAAGCTACCCGGGCACATGAAACTGCGAAGGAATTAAGTACTCTTTGATATTTTGGCTTATTAAATTAGTGTGTAAGATAAGGCAACCACTTTAAAACAAGAAATACAATAGCAATATTAGCTGCACATATTAATTAATTATTCATTATTTAGCCAACGGATACTCCAGTCAGAGGCAAATGCATAAATAATAAGAATTATAAATGTTTATTTTTATTTTAGCTTATGTATAGTCAGAGTAATTAAGTCCAAGTTCCAGTCAATGCCCATCTTAAGCCTAATTCAATTTATCATCTATGCCAAATTTGGCCACCCATTAAACGCATATTCCGTATGGCGTATGGCAAACGGAATGCGAAATGTTGCCACAAATATGAATCAATTAGTTAGGCAACATGTACTCGCACACACACACACACACACAAATTTGTGATATATATGTATAAATATACCTGGATGTGCCAACTAACAACTGCCATAAATGCAGCAACAACAAATTGCAGATTGAAACTCGTTCTTGGGGCAGCATCAATTGGCCAAGTAGATTATATGCTGTCAACTGGGGAGCAAAGCCGGGCAAAGCCGGGTAAGGCTGGCCGTCGCGACGTCAGCGTGGCCAATTGATAATGCAATGGCCAACGGTCAATTGACAAACGAAAATCGATGAAATACGAAAACGTATCTAGAGCGTGTGTGTGCATGTGTGTGTGTGCATGCGTGTGTGTGTGTAGATGCGAGTATCTAAATATCAGTCATTGCTGCATTTATCATTAGGAAATATGAGACACCTGCAACACACTCGCAATACGATACCAAATCGACTGCACAATTTTCCAGATGCCTGCGCGTTGGCCAAGAACTCAAACGGGGAAATCGGCGTGAGGGAGGGTGGACAGTGTAAAGGGGACGGGGCTGTATAAGTCAGTTAGTTTATGGTTTATAGTTTATAGTTCTTCAGGAGCTATTGATCAATTGAAGCGTGTCCGCCATGGGCCCAGCATGCCCAACATGCCCATAAGCCTTTAGGCCAATTTAACGCTGCTGCCCACCCCTGGCCAGTTCGCTTAAAGCCCAATTGATAATTTAACGCTTCAATTGGCCCAACGAGTACAAATAAATATCAAGATTAACTAACATACGTAATTCCTCTTCTTGGCCCAGTGCGCAGGCGTCGCTTGCTTTTTGAACTTCTCCATTTGATGGGCTTTCAGGCTTTAGCCCTGTCATAATTTTGTAGCTCTAGAAACTGTGAAAACTAATGTGTTTAATTTCCAATTGTCATTCGAATTAAAAGCCACGGAGTGTGTGTGTGCGAGAGAGAGAGAGAGAGAGAGAGAGGACGAGAGAGTGAGTTTCGCTGCATTAGAGGAAATGCAAGTCGGATGCATGCACTTAACCAAGTCCATTGCATCTTCCAGTCACAATAGATCAAGCAGATTGCGAACTATTTCCTAAGACTTGACAAATCTCTCCTCATGCACATCCAGAGGCTCACATTAGTATAGATTCATAGCAAATTATTATAATCTTGTTTAACTCGATAGACTTAGTGTTTTTCCTTCCAATCTTCCAATCTATAAAAAATGTAGCAGAAAACCAGAACAGCTAGACCCATTGTAATATAAACTAAGAGAATTGCTGACCTGGATTAATTAGCTTTGCGCGCAAGCCATTTAAGCCCCATATGAGAGATAAGAACTCCGAAAATAGCTTTTTATGCCCATTAGCCAATTCACCTGACATTCGCTGGCGCTTTTGTGTCTATGCCAAGTTGTAACTGATTCTCTCTGTTCAATGCTCTAAACAAAAACAATCGATAAATTTTCATAGCAGATTGCAAGTGGCTGTTGATGTTGTTGTTGTTGTTGCTATTGTTGTTGTTGCTGCTGTTGGATGGAGATTGCTGTGGAGCTGGGGAGCGCCATCCACGCACAGTGGGTTGCCGTTTGGTTCGCCTTTGATGCTTGGCGCAATTTATCAACGCATTTTATTGAGTGTTTTTGTTGTTCGCCTGCATTTTTAATTGTTGCCGCCTGACGCTGACCATAACACCAGGTCGGGTCCCGGTAGAAAGATACAACCGGATCGAGACCGAGATACATGGATGTACGGACATGTCTGTATGTACGTGTGTACGCGCCTCTGTGACTGAGCATAAATTTGTATACATTCCATTAGTAGATCGGAAGTTAATTTATGCTATCCATGTGTATATACTTGTAGGATCATTTAGTTTTGTTTATTTGAGCCAAAAGATTTGTGGCTGGGCGCATAAATTAGTTTGTCATTGATCGCACTGGCGTCTTGTTGAAACAATTCCTTGCCCTCCCCACCTTTTGCTTTGTTTCTAGTTCTTCGTAGTCTTTTTTTTTTTTTTGGGGGGGGGGGGAGGGCAGGGGATGCAAGTACTCGATGCTCGCACCGGATAGATGGAGCAACAAATGCATTCTAGTGGAAGTTGTGAATCTCTTGCGCCGAGCAAACACTTCAGCACGCAAGCTGCAAAATCTCAAACTCAAACTCGGAGCAGGTGAAACTCTGAGCTGGCCAGACCACTTTTGCGGCCAGCTAACTGGCAAACTGGTCTCAGTCGCAGTCGCAGTCTCAGTCGCGGCCTCAGTCTCGGTATCTCTATTAAAAATAGTCTAATGATCAATGTGCTGGGGCCGCACCGCCCGCCCTGCTCCAAGGCTTATGCAAATGCTAGCCTCTGAGGGGGGCTGGTGGGGGAGCAGGTGGGCGGTCTAAGGGTGAGCTGGCAGTTGGAATTGAATGCAATTCAGCGACGCACAGCTTCCAGTTTGATCAGAGGCTCGACGGCCATCAGCAGGAGGCTAGGAGGCTAGGGCAGAACGCCAGGTGTTATGCTGTGGATGCTCCACATTGCACGCCATTCAGCTGGACAGCACTTGATTGTCCAGTTGCTGTTGCTGTTGTTGCAGTTGCAGTTGCAGTTGCAGTGTTCTTTGTGGCTCGCGTGGGCTTATTACGGAACTCAAATTGCATCTTGATGCGGAATTATGTTATGTTTGCGCGCGCTGCAAAAGAAGCGATCACAGCTGCCCACTATCAATTTGTAGCACGGAAATTAAACTGATTTCGTTACGGGCTCGCTTCATTTGTGTAGCCCCTTCGCCCCATATGTGGGCAGCAGGCGCCAGACGACTGAGGTCTTACTTAAAAAACAATTAATAATGCTTTTTATCTCGCGCTGCTACCGCTTGGCGGGTCTCGAAATGTTTTCCGTCACACATCAGCATCAGCTTCATCATCAGCATTAGCATTAGCATCAGTGACGCCAACGTCTACGTCTTAATTGTTATCAACTAATGGCCACATATTTGTCAAACAAACCAAACGGTGCAGCGTCCACAAATAACATAAAACAAATAACGTGAAAAGCAAAGCATCTCAAAGATACATTTGATTTAAATTTCTTAATTTATGCAATGCCGTTTCCAAATGGTTGTTAAAAGCCGCCACTGACTTTATAATGCCTAATCGCTTTTATTATTGCTTCATTTTAAGTGTGTGAAAGCTATTATAAGTCGCTCAGCGATGCTCGCAGACCAAGAACCTGAAGCTTCAATGTTGCAGCTTAAATGTAATAGCTAAATGTTTGCTAGAAGAGTCTTGAGTTAAACGCTTGTTCAGGTGTACTTACAATAGAAATAGGCGCAGCTTCAAATTCTTTAAAGTATTCCTATTGCTATTGTCTTGCGATTTCAGATTTAGTAAAAATTTTATATATTCTTTAGCTTGATGTTGAGCTAAATGTAGATATATGTATGTCATATTTAGAGGATTTGCTCTTCCATAAGATTTCTGCTGGCTTTACGATCAACTGATTTAATTCGCTCAAAGAATCTATAAACTTGCTGCAGCCCTTCAAGACTTAAAGCAAATGCGCTTCTATGCAATTCTCATGAATTCTATTGAAATTCGCAGGCTGTCATATATCACAAATATATAATCTATATATATATATATACATTGGATGCAAAGCTTAGATTAAAATCAGTAAAATATGAACTGTAAATGTATATCTTAGCACTGCTCTTCTACGCACTTCTCATAAACACTGCAGCCACATATATGAATCTTATTAGATAGGCAAAAACCAATCTGTAAGCTTGTAAACCATTTGTAAAAAACTGAAGCTTTATCTACAGTTTACTCAATTCAGCAAATACAAATAGATTGTATCTCAACAAGTTGCTAATAAGTAAAACACAAAAAAAAAAAAAAAAAAAAAAACGGACCTTTGTCACTTGTGGCTTGACTTCAGTCTTTCAGTCCGTTTGCTAATGAATAATTATTGCTAATTGATGTTGATAAAAATGAATTTATGAATGTGTTATGCGTTCTGTGTATGTATGTGTGTGTGTGTGTGTGTGTGTGTGTGTTTGTGGCAGCCTCGCCAAGTTCTATCAATTAAATTGGCCTCCCAGCCAGTGGGCATGAATGAATAAACCAGTCGATTTGTAAGTTGATTGGCAAACTCGACTCGAACTGCCAACTGGCGGAAGTAGCATTGGAGTTATCTATCTAACTATCTGGCTGGATAAACAGTTAAGCCTATGGATGCGTCACAGTATCACACGATTAGCAACCGAATAAGATAGTGGCTAGATTCATGAAGCATTCATTCATAATTTGCGCTGTGGCTTGGCGTAGAACTATCTATCTATATATAAATATAAATATATATATATATATATATACATATATATATATATATATATATGTATATATATATAGTATATATGTATATGCAGGCCATAATCTGCGTATCTATGAAGTACACAGCTCACAAACAAAAGATACACAACGTAACTGCCTATATGCGAGCTCGCGCGCACACACACACACACACACACACATACACATCGAGCATATTTAATTTGAGGCAAACTAGCAATGATTAGGAACATCCGGTTTACTAACCGAAAAAGCAACCGAACGAACAACGTAGCATCCATCCACAACAGCCATTGAACAGTAGCAGCAACTACGACACTCGAGTTGATTCGTTTTCGTTCTTATGTCTACGACGATGATCGTCATCATCATCATGATGAACATCAATGATGATGATCGCTGAGTGGGGTGCCAGCTGAAGCGCCAGGCATTGCCTCTTGCAGCTCCATACATAAAGCAGAGATAATAATGTTGTCGCTGTTGTTGCTGTTGCTGTTGCGGCTGTTGTTGTTGCTGCTGCTGTTGTTCGGTGTGGATGCTGTGAAGTTTCTGTTTGGAGTTGGAATTGTGTGTAATTTGTTTGTCGGCTACTGCTGCAGCTACTGTATTTTAGATGCTTCGCCTGTTGCTGGACAAGCAGCCCAAGCATCCACACACAGAGTGAGTCGTTGCTGGTGTTGTTTGTTGTAGCCGCTACTTGAGCGGCAGCAGCAGCAGCAACTGCGGCAGCTGATGCGATCCGATCAGCATCCCAGCGAGTTTATCTTGCGCTTTAAAATGCGGCCTCTTCCTTAAGCTCAAGTTGCTGCCAGTTGTGTCGCGCCACTCTCCTCACTCCCCACTCCCCACTCGCCCCGCTCCATATCTCTGTCATATCGCAGCTTCCTTTCGCTGCCTCATTATGTTTGCTCTATGCAGCCAAAGATTTTCTCTTTTAATTATTATAAATATAAAAAATCTATATTTATATTTATAGTTTTTTTAAGCAATAATTATTTTAAGAGCTAAATTGAAAATCTTTGAATATATGATTTGAATTTGGTTCATCTGCAATCAAGTCATATCCGTTTCATTTAGTCTTGGGTGACTGACCGCATTTCTAATTTCTAATTCTACAAAACCTCAAGCTCACTTCCCATTCCATAAATTAAGCCAAAACTAAAAACTAAAAAAAAAAAAAAAAACAGCAACCACAACTTGTGAAAATATTAAAGCGCGCTTCCCGAATCGATTAAAAGCCAATTAACGCATAGAACTGGCTTCAGCGTTTGGCAACTGGGCTGAGAGTTCTATGCAAATGATATTGGCTAAAATAAATGGTTAATTAATAACTTTGATAGTTAGCAGATAGGCAAGAAGAAAACAAAATCGAGGCCGAAAACTCGTTTGCCACGGAAGCATATCCTGTGCGCATTAACTGTTTTGCACATGCTTGGCCAACTTCCGCAGTTGAGGTGGGTGTGGGGTGCGGTGGGGGGAGTGTAAAGAAAAGCAACAGCTTTTCCAGTTTAGTTGGCTATTTTTCTGCTTCTTCCTCTGCATTTTCTTCTCCTCAGTTTTTTTTTTTCCTTTGCTTATTTATGGCCGCTTCCTTTACGGTTGCGGATGCTGAAATAGGTTGACTTGGGCTGGTCACTTGTTGGCAAGTTTTCCAAAGCTGATTTGAATGCCAGATACAATCCTGAGCAACAGCTTTCGCATTTCATTTGACGCTGCACCGAGCACCCCGCCCGCCATCGGCTCTGGCACCGGCTCAATATCTGGCTAAATGATCAGTGCTTGGAGTGCAGCTCGGGTAAAAAGAAAAAGTTGCATGCGTTTCGTGCAATGTCTATTTTCGCAGTGTGCTGTTGTGTATTTTTTCTCACATTGACCGGATGAGCAGCTGCTGGGGATCAGGTGAGGATGAATATAATAACATAAACCCCAATATCAACAACAACAGCAGCAGCAGCAGCAGCAGCCGCAACGGCAGCAATCGAACTGACGAAACCAGTTTCATTGAGAAAACGTCCAAACGCTGGGGGCCCCCGAATGGTTGGGGCCGGCACTGACCAGAGGTAGACAGAGAGGAAGCGAGAGAGATAGAGACAGAGAGAGAGAGAGAGAGGACCAATACATGAATTAATCACTTCGTTTGTTGTGGACCGATCGAGCAGGCGGGTGGTTGGCATTAACCCAGCATGTGCGGATGTGTGCGAGTTTCCAGATCAGCCGAGCTGTGTGAATGAATCGCCAGTGGGGTGTGAGTGTGTGTGTGTGTGTGAGTGGGGGCTCCCTCATGCCGTGCTATGCACATTTTATGAATGAAATGATCGACAGCTGAATTGCGAAATTGTTAAACAACAACAGCAACAAATCTGAGCAACAGGCCAAACAACTTGTATTGTTGCTACAACTGCGGCCGGTCCATTGATCCAACAGGTCGAAGATACATATTCCACTTCGACTTTAACGTCAACGTAGCGCCAGTGGAAACATAATTTCTCTTAATTATATTGCCGGCGATCTCGTAGAGTTAATGAGTGTTGATTAAAATTTTGTTGCTCATGCGATTTATGTAGACATCACAGACAGCATAAAACCATCTACAACAGAGACGATCTCAGCATGTAGATATGTATATGGATATAGAGAGTGATGGGATGATATCCTCTACTCCATCATTGGAGCCGCTTTTGTTTATATGGCATTTTTATTGGCTTAACTCTGATCGATGCTGATTCAATTAACTGACTGAAAGATCAGCCCAATTGGGTGATCAATCAATTTCGTTACACTTGTCGATTTCTGCATAGTTTTCCTGTGATTTATTTGGGCATTGAAAATGTTTGAATATATGATTTATTTGTATTTCGTATGAAATGAATTGAGTGAATAGAGTGAAAAGCTACTGAAGCAATCTTATCTATAACATTTTATATATGTATAAGTAATTAAAACAACTTGGATAATATTGTTTCTAGATTCCCGATTCAGAACTGAACTGAACTGAGACTGAATTGAAATATATTTAAAAATAATTTTATAGACTTTTCTTTAATGACATAAAGAAGATTTGCCTTTACTTAACTTAACATAATTTAAGCTTACCTTATTGATAATTGTAAATATTAAATTATATATATAAAGTAAAAGAATAATCGATGTTCTGGCTAATAAATTCATAAAATCTGTTTGCTGATGGTTAAGGATATCAGAAGAATAAAATATAAAAAGCGCTATATATATGATGAATTTGAATAATATAAAAGGAAGCTCATAATTAAATACTAAATATGAAGAAGAAGTACAGAAGAGGTGAAATCTCTCTATAAGTCAATATATTGTTTTTTATTTTAAAAAATTATATACATATTATATAAAATTTGATATTTTGTTAAGTAGTTTTTATTGCTTTCAGATCATTTTATGCCTTTAAAATAACTAAATAAGTTTATTTAAAATTAAAAAAAATAAAAATTAGTTATATTAATTTTGCATATGTCATATCAAGTTCGCGCTGCTAATCAAACTAGCTAAAAATTATTGCTGATTATAACGATTGGCGTGTAATGTGCCAAAGACAGTGCATTTCCTCTTCCAGCAGTTTTAGCATTAGGCCCATTAACGCCTGCATGTTCGAGTGTGTGTTTGTGTGTATGTGTGTGTGTGTACACAATATGTAGTAGGTAATCATAATCTCGATGACTGCACTTCAAACAGTTGCCAATGTGTCTGTTTGATATCAGACACTCAGTTGCTTTCCGTTGGCCCGTTTCTTCACACCTTCGCCTTGCGCGCTGCCGCCCACACTTCGAGCCATGCGAGCGGGCCAGACGCAGTGCAGCCACAACAAGTGCAATGGCAACAAACATGAAAGCGAATGCTTTGATCTATCGACTGCAATAACACCTCGGCCCCACCTCTTCGCCTCCCCCCAACCGCACACTCCGCACCCATTCCACAGCTGAAGCCGACCAAAAAACCGAAACCATTGTGGAACTCATAATTGTATGTTATAATTATTTAGGATTTTAATTGCGACAGAATAATATAGAGATGAGTTGGACAGGAAGAAGCTGCTGTTGTTATACAAAACATAGTATATATAACAAATCGTTTTCGAAAATCATAAAAATGCGTTTTTGTTGCCTGTGTTTTATTTTGTTTTCCAATTTCAATTTTTTTTTTTTTCTTTGCTATTCATTTTCCGCTGTGTCGTTTGATGTTATTTTTCAACTGCTGGAAAATCGTTGGAAAATAAACAATGCGCTTTTCCCTCTCTCTTTCTTTAGCTCGAATTTATTGTGCAGCAATTTTCTGGCCAAATCTATTGCCACATTTAGTTAAAGACATATACATATTAAGACTAAATATATTTGGTAATTTCTTTCTCGAATTTTAGCATAATGTGAGCTTTTGTTGTTTGTAAACATGACAAGTTCCGTCGAAGACTGCACGCGAATTCAATGAAACGCAAACGCCGTGCAGTCTGTTTGTGGGCTTTAATGTTGCTTTTGTTGTTGTTGTTGTTATTGTTGATGTTGTTGCTGAAACAATATACCCATAAAGTTGTGCTGTACAAATATGAAAAACAATAATGCCTTGCCTATGGCACACACATATTAAAAATGAATTTATTTCGCTTTTAGCAAGAATCCAAAAAGAGAGCAGAATTGAATCGAAAAACGAAATCCAACTATTTGACGATTGATCTTAGTTCCGTTCGCATACCCCGCCCATATTCGGCCCGATCATTGCCAATGCATTCATGTGAGAGTTTTCGTTTGATCATCAATTTTATTACATAAAATGGTTTGCAGCTGATTGTGTTGCTATACCCTGTATGGAGTCAGATGATGGGCTAGTGCTTCTTGTTTTCTACTCTATTAAAGCAAGAAGTACTAGCCCATCACCTGACTCCACACAGGGTTAAATTACCTCTAGAGATCGAATGTATTTCGGCAGTCAGAAATCTCAATTTTAGAGACGTTTTGAATCATTTAAAAGCTTTAAAAATTCTCTTAATTGTACATTACATTATATAGAGATTAATAAGAAAATAAGTGAAACATTTCATGGCTCTAGCTATGTATATTTTCTAAGACCTAACTGGTCTATTGTATTAGGCACTAAAGTTTTTAATTTCAACGGGGCATTTTAAATCGCATTTGGTTTGGTCTCAGATTTGGCTCGTCTGAGAATTCCTAAGCTAACCGCTTCGATTGATTGCTAAATTATGAAATCAATAGATTTCATAACATTTTAATATATCTAATCAGTTCAAAATAATATTTCATATATCTACTTCTAATATAAATACAGGGTATCTCTCTGTCCTGCATCTAGCCATGCTTCACTGCTACAATTGTTCTTTTTGTATTCCCGTGTTTTTTCTCCATCTCTATCTTTGGGGATTTCCAGTCTTATAAACACACATACACACACACTCACATACACATTCAATGCCTCTCTAGCTATCGATTGACTTTGGCCTGTCTATATAAATTGTATTTTGTGTTGATCGTTTGCTAAATAAACATTTTTTATAGGTAATGTTGTTGTTCTTGTTGTTGTTATTGGGCATGTTGTATTCCTGGGAGTATTTAGTGTGTGTATGCCATTTGTCTTTTAAGATATGGTTACCTACTTAGTTGGAAAAAAGCGCTGTATTCAAAAATAACTTAATTGGTCTTAATATTTTGTGGAATTTGCTATGTGAAAATTTCTGAGTAAATCAAGAAATTGCTTATAAAGAATAAAAAAACATACAGCAGAGCAGATTTAGATACATAACTGATAAATGGATTACATATAAAGAATAAAAAACATACAGCAGAGCAGATTTAGATACATAACTGATAAATGGATTACATAAGAATTGCAGTTCATATTGTGACTCATCAATTATATCTAAAAGATTGGGATTGAAGAGTTTAAATACAATTTATAAGCAGTATAAGCAGTCAGCTGCAATATGAACTTAGCTTGCCTCGCCATAAATAATTATAATGCTTTTATTACTCTCAGTCAAATGCAATTAGACATGGTGTTTGTACCGCCTACCCTTAATTAAAGAGCTGATTGACTGACTGACGAACTGATTAACTGACCAACTACGCACAATTAAAGATGTCAACGCAGTGCGCACGCGCACAGCTCTTTCTAAAGGGCATTCTTAATTTTTTGTCAGATTTCTATAGGCTAATTGAATCAAATGAAAATTGAAAGACAACAATTAAAGCGGCAACAGCAGCAAGAGCAGCAGCAGCTGGCAGAGCAGAGGAATGTCGCTCCAAGATATTTAGTTCCCCGCAAATTGGATGTAAATGCCTGGCCATTGTGAGTGCGGCTAAGGGCTAATGCTATGCGCAGACAACGCGTTATTGGGACTTGTTTTGATGATAGCGGGGCATTAGTCATAGATATGCAAGTAGTTCTTAGAAGTAGAACATGCTCCTTCTCCGGTGTTATCGCTCTATATCTGAGCGTATATATATATATATATATATATATATATATATATATATATATATATATACATAAATAAATATATGTGCTCGGGGGAAAACCGTATGTCCAGGCTCGATAGCTACCCTCGATGGTGGCAGCCAGACATTGAGCGGCTTTGTTATCAGTCTTCGTCAACGGTCAAGCAATTACTCTCGGACTGCTACCTGGTCAGGTGACTAAGCAGTTGGCGGACGATTCGCTTTTACTGAAATTTTCGCACAGCCTTAGTGGGAGTAGCGCAATGAAGGCAGACAAAAAATGAAATGAATTAAAAGATTGAGGGGAGACAAGCACCAGAATGAGAGACAGAGGGAGAGAGAGAGCAAGAGAGAAAGAGTGCGAAAGACCCAAGTGAAGCAGCTTGAGAATTTAGCCCAAATTAAGCCAAAGGCAAAAAGGAAACCAAAAATGTTCGTATTCCCACGACTCTTGGAGCCAGACGCCAAGCGACGAGTCCTTGATCGGGGCATTGAAACGTACTCAGGCAGCTTTGAGTAAGTGATGATCGCCTTCTGATTAAATTGTATGCATGCTGGCGGAGAGGTCGAGCATGCCGACCGAACAACAGCTATGCAGGGTATTCACCTCATCTACAATTCCTTCAAGATACTTGGATTGCTTCACTCCTTGGGGGGATTAGCAGGTAAAGGCTGAGCGTGCAGAAAGGACTCGACAAAAAGGCCGAATATATGTTTGTAATTCGAGTCGCTTCATTCTTCATTTTCGGTTGGTTTCTTCATCTTTTGCCAAAAAGCAAACAAACATATCTAAATACATATGTATGTAAAAAAGGATCGCCAATAAAAAGAAATTTCAAGTTCAAGTGCGTGGGAATTTCATGTTCTGCGAATTTCCATTGTCTCTGCGAATTGATGGTCAAATGAGAGCTTAGATTGAGAGCGTAATATATTTATGTATGTGCCAATTGATATTGATGAAATGTACAATTAACACACGATTCAGGTGCAACAATTTTCCACGGCTTTTAACCCTCATCAAATTCGCAATTAATTCGATCATTTATTACGTTTGTTTTCTGTTCGTTTACACGAAAATATTCGAAACGTTCGATCGTTTTGCACCCTGTTTGGCGCAGCACGCACCGTGCGAGCCACTAGAATCTTCAGTGCAGCATGCAACATGTGAGAAGCACACACACGCACACACCGACACGGACACACACACTCACGTGTGGAGAGAGGCGGGCATACACAATTTAAGTGTTGAGTGTGTAATTTTATATTTCCGGCGTAGTAAGTTTCATACGACAACTCAGCTCTCTGCCAGGGCCACATCTTTGGCTGGTTTTCTCTGTCTTTTGCTGCTGCTGCTGCTGCTGCTGCTGCTGCTTTTGCTGCTTCTGCTGCTTCTGCTGCTTCTGCTGCACTTGCTTTTGCTGTTTCAGCTGCTAAAGTGCAACAACAACTGCAACTGCAACTACAACAAGTATCTGTCCGTTGGTTTGGCGCTGCTTGTCAGCCAAACGACGTCGTCTCACACAATTCCTGCAATTATTTTTATATCGAAATAAAAAGCAAAAAAAATCAAGAAAAAAAAAAGTGAGAAACAAAAGAAAAATGAAAAATATATAAAATTAAACACCCCACCGCACTATCAGCCAGCCAGACAGCCTGTCATGCATACACATTTATTTATATAAATATATTTGTATGTGTATACGCCTCTGTGTGTGCTTTGTCGTAATTTGGATGCACATTATTTGATTTATTTGCTTTCAATATAATTCTTATGGCTCCCCGTTTTATCCAGAATTGATGTTGTTATTGTATTTCTTGTCTGATATTAAGACAACTTAACTGCATATAAGGTTTTCGTAGAAGCGAAGCGACAGGGCAACGTAAAAAAACGATCTATACTAAGCAAGTATTTGTGTTTTAGCTTTAGCCATGGCCGATACGTGAATACCCTAGAAATGTCTGGCGGAAAATAACATTGTATACTCTTAAAGATATTTTGTATATTCCTATAAATATATATATATATAAAGATATATATATATTAGAGTATAAATATATAAGATTTGTACATTTTCAATTGACTAGTATTTTTTGCCATTCTTGAATATTACCAAAATTAATTATTATTATTATTTGTTTTTATTTCATAAATAATAAATAAATAAAAACTTAACGAACATTTTCATGACATATTTAGTTTATTTTATGTACCTAAAGTCTTTTCCCATATATTCAGAAATTATTTTATGTAAGAGTATTCAATCTGTCGCTCATTTTGTACGCCTTTCTGAACTTTTCCAAGAACTTGTCTCATTTTGCCTCAGTTTGAATTCGTATTTACATAAACTTTTATATATCGCTCCCTTATGGAAGGTAATATATATTTACAGAGCTCAAAAGCACAATCCTTGAATGTCAGTGACTGGCCACACCTCCATTAATTGAGAGTTGTGCTTCACTTCAATCAAATTAGCTTAAAAACGTTGCACAGTAGCCTTGTATTGCCGGAGGTGCTTTAAGCTGAAATCAAAGGACATTGAACACACAGAAGATAGGACATTGAAGGCAGACGACGTCCTTGCTAAACTGATTTCAAACTGATTTAGATGTGAGACAGATTTGCTGCAGTCGATAAGTGCAGCGTATCGTAGCTAAGATCATTTCACTTTATAATATTATCCGAGAACTTTTACAATTTAATAAAATTGAGCACTTTGTCTTTACTCTTGTGTGTGTGCGTGTGTGTGTTTGTGCAAACAGAAGCCCCAACTTGAAGCCAACAGTTCAAGTTGACTCCAACGCCAGCTCCAACTCGATGTTGGTAATGAAATATCTAACGACCGGAAGTCAATAGCAAATACTTAATAATGTTGTTGATTTGCCTCGCTTTGTGGCTGGCTGGCTGTTCGTTGCCTGTGGCTGCCATTTGGCTGTGGCAACACGCAGCCAGTTGTCTGTTGCACGTTGCCCCACCTGTCGCTGGGCTGGGGCACAGAAGGATGTGTCCGCAAATGTTTTAATTGATTCGCGTTGCCCTTACTACTAAATCAAAAGCAAGTCAAAATTCTGAGCAGTTAACGAAACAGAAATACGTTCGACTTGGCCTAAGGAATTTGCTTCACATATTGATACGTTATCAACAAATATTGACATTATTACTTCCGTTGATAGCTTTCGGTTATTTCCGTTACCCCGAATTCTTATTCGAATTTTAGGAACATTCAAATCGCTAAAACTGCTTCAAGTTTTGCTGAGAGTTGCGCGCTGAAATTCTAAGAAATTGCCAATCGCTATAAGTGGACTTTAAATAAGTTGCCAATCTACCGTTATGTTAGATAACGATCACATTTGCCGTTTATACAACCGGACGTTAACTTGTTCACACGCGTGCCAAACACACACACACACACACATTCCAACTGAAAGCTCCCATCTTTCTCTTCCGCATTTTGATTAGACTGAAACTAATTTAGATACATTTCATTCAATGTTTCTATAGCATATTGAAGTCTTGTGTTTATGGCCTACTTTCATTTGATTGTTGCTCTTATCAGCATTGATAAGTACTAAAATAACCTGCACTAATACATTTTTGCGAGTTCCATTTCCTTGATGCCACATTCACGCAGCGCGTTTTCTTGGAATTTTGATAAGGCTCATAGGCATAAAATGTACATATAAAAAAAAAGCATATAGCAAAAACAAGAAAAGGGAAGAGTAATAGGAAAATAAAGATAAGGAGTCTTATAATTAATGTGAATCATTGAGCACTGGGTGTAGTTCAAGTTCATTTACAAGCCTTGGTTAGTTTGCATAAAGCGAGAGGATTATTTTTATGGACTACGTGACATTTAGAATGTAGACCCTATTATATATTATTATATATATTAGTTATATTAGTTCTAGCAATGCCAGTAATTCTAGTAATTCTTTAGCTAAGATATGGCCAATCTCCCATAACATTTCCATGGAAGCTTAAAGATGTGTGAGAGCTAACAATCGAGAGCGTCACAAGTTCACACATGGCATAATCATATACTTGTATAAAAAGTCTTGCCAAAGTTTGAAGCTAACCCACTTGAACGAAAATTCTGATTGGAGCTTCACATCTTGATTTCTTCATCGTCGTGCTGCATGTAATGATTTGATTGACCTAGTTCAGAGCGTGAAGAGCGAACAATGAACACCTCATCAGTACAGATATGTCTGATGATTGCCAACCGCATCTCAGCTAGCATGCAAGCCATTGGCCAGGAATTTAACCGTAGCCTGGCATAGGCCGTAACACCCAAGCCGTCTGGTCGTTGTGGTGTGTGTGGCCCCGGCCATGGAGCTCCATCAAGGCATTGTATGATGGGCCAGTCCGCAGGTAATTCATAATGAATTTCAGACACGCACAGACGTTTTGTAATTTAAAGTTGTAACTACTGCGTTTTAAAGAGTTTTCCCTTTTGGCCAGCTAGTCGCGAGACATGGGACATACAACATACATAAACATTTGCAATGTCAAATATGTGTAGCTACCTGTGTAAGTTAAGCTGAGCAATTTCTTGAACACGCAGATGCGCCCACCTCGAAGGCCCATTCTCACATAATGCATATTTCTGTACATTTATATTCATATACATAAATATGTACATATATTTGTATGTATGTATGTACATATATCTGTGTGTGTGTTATTTGAGTGTGCGGTGGGGTTCCCCCTGTGTTTGTCGCCAATTATATGCGGTTTTGTGATAATGACCAAATGATCTCAGCGCCGCTGCCCGCTGCCCGCTGCCGGCCACGTCGCCGCACGTAATTTCAATTCATTCATAGACTCGAAACACGACGCCGCATCGGGCGTTTGTTTCATTCATAAATTTACCTGGTCGCGTTGTCATAATAGCTCTATCTTATGGCTGTTGTTTTCCTACTCTTTCTCCGTCTCCTTCCTTTCTATATACTCGCCCATATAGTATATATCGTACTTATAATTTGTGCGAGTCGCTGCCATCGCCGCCGGCGTCGCCTCGCCGTCTTCGTCTCTGCCTACGTCGCAACGTCTGCGTTTCGGCTCTCCTAGCCGTTTTGCTTTATCACATTCACATACATTATTTGTTCGATAGCGATACGAATGGAAGGCAAAGCAAACGGAAGCAGCGGAAGCGGCGACGCCGACGTCGATCATTGTTGTTTCTTCTGCTGCCGTCGCTGTCGCTGCTGCTGTTGCCGTTGCTGTTGTTGTTGTTCTTGTATATATTTTTGACGTTCAGAAAACGAGCCGACGTCGCTTCTTCTTCTCTTCTACAACTTCTTGTTGTTGTCTCATTGTCTGTGGCTGGAGTTTTTTTTTCGAACGAGAATGCGCGTGCAAGGCAACATAAGAAATTCATTCATAAATGCGATGCCGTTACTGTTGTTGCCTTTGCTCTCTACATGCATAGGGAGCTGCAATGTGTGTAAGGAAACTTGAGAAGGTTTGCCATATGTGAGATGCATACATACACATGCATGCATGTATATACAAACATATGCACTCGTACGTATGTACATATGTGTGTGTAGGAATATTGAGCAGCTACTTTGGTCACCTGATCTCGTTTGTTCACTTTGCCAAAGTTCTTTTTGCCAGTAAAAGATATGGAGAGAGAGGTAGACGAAGACAGAGAGAGGGAGAGAGTGAGTGAGGAGAGCTAGTAGTAGACAGAGCTTTTGAACTTTGCACACACTTACAGGTTGACTTTTGTGCACCTGTTACACCCTGTACGCAGTGTCACCTGTTGCCTGCCTTTGCCGTTCGCCTGTTTTTGTTTGTTGTTTGCTTTGGCTTTCATTCCAAGCGATTTTTTTTCTCGTTGCTAAACAAACAGCTTGTTGTTGTGTTGTTTTACTAGGTGTAGCTGTTGCTCTGCTGTTGTTGCTTTTGTTGTTGTCGGCACGATGTGATGGCCGTTTCCGTTCCACGAACACACTTGCACACGCACACATGCATACATACATATACGAGCGTACGCACGCACATAGATAAACAAGCGCTCTCCCAGTTCTTGCGCTCGCACGTAGCACTGCTTAAACAGTTTCGTTTGTGAATGAATTCCACTCGTTTCGCCTCGCTCTCAGATTTACGACGCTAGCACTGGCATTCCGATTCCACTTGTTGCGCACGCCGCTCTCACTCTCACGCTCTGCGCTTCTGGCTGTGTCTCTCTGGCTCGTTTCTTCTCGCTGTTTAGGATACCCAACGGACGACCCGATCGTTTCGTTTCAGTTTGGCTTCACAAATCCAGCAATCCAATAGATACACAGAGAACCAGAGACCAGTTACAAAATTTATTTTAGTTTCGTTTTTTTGTTGTGCATTGTGCAACGTACATTTTTACTTAAATAAATTTAAATAAATCTTATCGCTGTGCGCGCGCGTCACTGCTATGTGTGTATATGTGCTCAATTGTGTGTGCTTGCATCTGTTTGTGTGCGTGTATGTGTGTGCGATCTCTATGTAAAAGACAAATAAAGCAACGCAACTGATAAAGCCAATACTCGTTGCCAAGGCAATAATCACATCTCACAAGTTAATAGTAGTGCTGTGATGACTAATTAGTGCTTAATGCCAGCCATTCAATTGAGTTAAATGTGCATTGCAAACAAGCAAAGTAACCAACACCCGATACATTTGTATCTACAAGATCAAACGAGGCGAAAGGGTCGCGACTTTCACTGACATTTCGGGTCAAATTTGTTGATGCTGCTTTGATTTGTACGCCAATAAATTGAATGCAATTGAATTGAGCGATCGCTGCCCACCCTTTGCGTTTGTGTGTGTGTGTTTGTGATACGAATGATCTTTAATTGGTTTGACTTCTGACACCCAAGAGAGCACAGCAACACTTAACCCATAAAAAAGATACATATTCATTTAGGCAGTTCAGAACTGTTGTGACTGCTAAATTATGACAAACGAATGGATCGATTGGAATGATTGTCGTATGCTGCCGCCGCTGCGATCGGCAAACTATAACAGCAACAGCAACAACAACAACAATAACAACTACAACAACAATCACCAAACAATTCTCAGTAATAGTTATCAAAGCTTAACAAGCAAATTTCACCTGAAAGCCCACAAGCTGCTACAGTTGCACACGAGCAACAGCAAACTGCGAGGTAATTGATTCGATAACTATAGGATAACTATATAGTAGAGCCTTTCAATATATACTAGAATATGATTACTAATCGTACTTCCGTCAATTGACTTGCAGATGTGCCCACAGCATTGCCGCCCCTCACGCCTGGCACGAATCGCAAGGTGAATGAGGTGCTGAAAGCCTCGTTTGCCTCCTGGGAGAAGGAGGTGCAGAACTGTAATATAACCAAAGGTAAGAAGCAAGCAGCCCAGTCGGAGTAATTTAACAACGAGTTCATTCATTCCCATGCACTTGTCTAAACTTCAATTGGTTGCATTGGCAACGCCAATAAAATAATAATTTACAAACAGTCCCATACAAAGACGTGATCATAAATGAATATTAATCGTTTCCCACAGCAATAGACTTAGAAATGAAATTTGGTTTACATCGCTCCCACGCACAACAACAACAACAGCAACAACAGCAACAGCAATAATAACAATAAAAAATACGAATAACAATTAATTAGACAAGCAATGAATGCGGCATTAGAAAATGTTTATTAATCGAATTACGTATTTTCATTTTGTTAATTTATTCATTTCAGATCCCCGCGAATGGACGGAGGAGCATGTCATCTACTGGCTCAACTGGGCCAAAAACGAATTCTCGCTGCTCTCCATGGACCTGGGCCCCTTCTGCAAAATGACCGGCCGTGAAATGGTTGAGCTGGGCAAAGAGAAATTCCTGGCCATAACGCCGGCGTTCACGGGCGACATTCTGTGGGAGCATTTGGATATACTACAAAAAGGTGAGCACGTGATAGGCATCGAACATCAGCTGCTGGCGCCAGTCACACATTAAGTCAATCACTCAGTCATCAGTCAGCCACAAACTACTAAAATATTGCCCTCTCCGAATACAATATTCATTCAATAATTGGCTCTTTCGAATATATGTATATGAAAATACTATAATTTAATTGGGTCCGCAAGCGACTTGGAAGAAATGTAGAATTATTCAATATTGAATTATAAATAGATTAGTTGCATACTAATTTTTAAGAGGGCATTTCAGAGAGTTTATAGCATATAAAAAAGTGAGACAAAATTTTAGTATCACTTAAAAAATGAAACGGAATCGTTTATTAGCTTTCTTATTAAGACTAACTTGATTAGAATTTCACTTTGATTACATCATATAAAATATGGTGTGACCAAACAAATTATTAATGATTATATTTTTTAATATAGCTTTAAATATGTCATAGGTCTTGCCATTTAATTATGCATTTTGAGGCATTTTTAGGTAATTAAAGTAATTCTCTATCGTTCGAGTTTGTCATCTGACCAAGTAGACGTCTCAATTATTTTTTAGGGGCTTCTTCGAGTCCCTAGCTTACGCTAACAAGTCCCACAATTTGCTTTAGCTATTGACTAAATAACTTTGCATATATAAAATCAGCACATATCAATAGAACCAACATATATAAAACCATTATATATAGTATATAGAATCTACACAATAACAATAAATTTTCTGTTTTATTGCATTTACATTTTTTATTCTTTGTTATTTTGCTCAACACATATAAAAGAGATAAATTTTATATTTTATTTATTTGAACTTATTTTTTTTTTAATTCAAATTACTTTTTATTAAACTGTCCATGTCAATTTGCACCCAATTTATAAGACTTAAATTTTTTCCAAATATTTTAAAATATTTTCACCCTCATATTAAATCACCGTCGTTTTTTACCGTCGTTTTTTGTGCACGCTTTAACAAACTGGGTTTACCTGACCGTAAAGTTCCAGGCCAAATTGTCAGCTGAGTGGGCGGAAGTCTGGGGGCCAAACGCTAACCAAATCAAGGACCAAATTGATTTGGGGCGGAATGTTGGCTACTAACTTCGTTGCGAAAGGGGTTTGGCAAACCTTGTTGCCAGTTGCCTGTTACCTGTTACCTGTTGCTTGTTCCACGTTGCTTCCTGTCCGGTTGTGCTTGGTCCGCTGCGAATTTGGCTTGGCCAAGCTTAACAATTTTTTTTTTCTCTCATAAATATATTGAATTTAAAAACCTAAAAAGGCTTTTAGTTTAGGTCGAGCCCCTAATAAGGTAATGAAAATATTGTTGAACTAATTGAATTTCCTTTGCACAGATTGTGAAAAACCAAATGAGGATATTGTGCACGGCAATTCCTTTGAATCGTCTGCCAATAGCTCGGTCTGCGGAGCCAATTACCAGGCAGCGACGCCGGCCTCAACGCCTGTCTCCAACAACAGCATTGCCAGTCGCCTGTCCATGGATTATGCAACAACGGCGGCGAGCAATGATAAGAGCAATAGCTACCACACACCGACACCTGCCATGCCACACAACGGTGAGTAAACTATTAGCCATAAGATACACAAGCCCATTAGAAACGCAAACAGATAGTATCTGTAAGATACAAATTGAATATCGAACCATAAATATATAGAACCGATTTGTTGCCACAATTAGTGTCAAATCCATGACATGTGATGCTCATTAAGCCATCCCAGTTGTTTATGGCACATCCTCCCATGAAATACAAGTATGCAGATATCTTCTAGATAGATTGGCATATGTTTAATGCATCCGGCGGAATGTTATTTCGGCAATAATTTGCTTGAGCTGCCTACGACTACGACGATGATTTGGATTTGAATTTGGCTACCGATTACGATCAATGATTACGATTATGTATGGCAGCAATGGGCATATCCAGATCTTTATTAATCGCTAATGCGCTCTGCAATCCTCTGAATGCGGAGTGCGAGCTGCTTTTATTTGTTGTATTTTTGGATTGGCTTTTAATTTATTTATGTGAAATTGAAATTGAAACGGAAATTAAATTTTAAAACAAATAGCTAAATGTTGTCGGTGGCGGTGCGGCCGGCGCCAGCGTAGGCTGCCGGAGACCACGTCGACAGCATATCTAAATATCCATTTAATTTTGTTTACATATAAGGCGGCAGGCGGAGCACGCGGCGACCCCGCGGCACACAGTTTGAGATACATTTATTAAATGCGCTGCCTGCCGTACAAATTGGAGCGACAGCGTCGCATCATTAATGCATTGTATCTTTCGCATTGTATCTGTATCTGCATCTGTATCGGTATATCAGCATCTTTAGCTTCGTTTGCATCGGCATCGGCATCGACAGCGGCATCGACAGCGGCATCGGCATCTGCTGAGCCAGTGTTAACATGATGTAGCATGCGCCATCGCCACACAAATTCATTTTTTATTATTGAAAACCCTCTGCCCACTGCCTGTCTGGAGCTGCAGTTACAGTTAGTCGACTGGCTGCTGCTGTTGACATTATAATAAATTAATCGAATTTATGGTCTTTGACACATTATGACCATAAATGTTATATATATTTATACCCATAATTCCATATGCGTAGCCATAAGCGTGCGCAGCTAATGAAATAGTCAACCAATTTGACAAAAGACTAATTTTAATGAGTGTCTCTAAAAGTCTTGGACGACTTTAACATACGCTTCTCAAAGTCAAGTTGAAGATATAGCAAACATACTAATCAGATCCTATGTGTAGCTATATAACATAAATATGTGAGCAAGGATACTTAAGGTTTTCATTCCCTTTATATGGCTATAAGGTTTCTACGCGCATTATAAATTGCCGATCCTCAAGTTACGTAAATCGGATTTATACAGAGTTAAGTCTTCATATTTGTCGTCCTGTCTCCAACTTGCTCCCTTAGTTAAACAACTCCTCTGATCGTTAAACCTAGACTAAATGTACCGCTTCTAAACAGTCCAAGTTAAGCCTGATCGTAACTCGTGGATAGTGCTCGGTCATAAATGGTTTCTGTTAGTCGCGAACGTCTTCAATTTGATTCAATAATTTTGTATATGGATAGCGAGCCGCATGTGACTGTGTTTTATTTAATTTTTCTGTTTTCTGCTTCTTTTTTTTTTTGTATTTTGTCGACTCTCATCTTGCGGATCGTTTGCCCGCATACAAATTATGCGAGTCGGCTTGTCATCGTGCGGTGTTTGGGTCTGGAGAACCCTCCTGCTGGTTTTGTAGGTTGTTTGCTTAATTCGTTTCGATTGTCTTTTTGTCAGTCATTAATTTGCTGCATTTACATATTATTGATGTTTAAGCTGACCCGCACACCGCACTCCGCCGCCGTCCCCCCATCGCCCCATCTCTAGTTTGACCATTTGCATACATGAATTTATGTACACGTCCCCGTGAAGCTTCGGCTTAAGATTGTGTGAAAATCGTTTGGGAATTGAAGGGATATGTTAACTGAAGTGCCATTGCCCCGTTGACACTTGGACTTTGACTTGAATCCTTGAGTGCATTGGCAGTTAATGTTAATGAAGTCTTGATATTTATACGAACCAGGTGTGCGTCTGGCTGGCGGATCTCGGCTTGACATTCGCAAATGGCAATTAAGAGCGCCTCTCCACGAAAATCGTATATCGCCATCAAAACTAAAACAAATTATGATTAATTGTGCCCATTAAAATTGAGTTTATGTCTTGCCAAGGGTTTTCCAAATTTAACAGTCGAAGAACCAAGAAACAGTGTCATGAACGCCCAGCTACTAGCTTGAATTTATTTTTATGGTCGTTTCTTTTACTCTTTTCTTCTTCTTCTTCTTATACTCTGTGTATTCTTTTGTGAAGTTTGTTTTAATTTGAGCTGCCGCTGCCCGCACCTACAGCTCTTGACTGGCATCCAGCAAATTCAAGCAACACCTACAACCGAAACCCAGCGAAGCGCAAAAAAGTTGAAAACGCTTCGAATTTCGTCATCGGGCAGCAATTTCTGAACACAAGCACAGAGCCGATATACTATATAGTTATATATCTCTCTCAATAAATATACATACATATGTATAAGTATTTATATAATTCATGCTGAATGATTTACAATTACTGGGTACATTCTGGAACGCATTAGATTGAGGTGTTATGTGGCATACGAAGACGTCAGAATTTTTGCCTCTCTTCAGATCACTTTCGATGCAACAACTCCCATTTTCTCGAATCAATTTTGTACAGCTAACGCTTAGTCATCAGTTTGCACAAAACGCCCAGATACAATAACTCACAGATAGCTCACATATGATTATAGCTGTGTGTGTATTGGTGGCTGTATGGACAGCCAGGGTCTTTCAATGTTTTGCTTGAGAGCGCATCTGGGCTAGTGTATCTTAGATATTTGCACGCAAAATTGTTTCTTCTTTTTTATTAGCGCTGCCTTCGCGTATTGTTCTCTCAGCGGATTGCAGAGATTTGGTCAGAATCATAGGTTAGCTTGGCTTAATTGGAAGCCCTTAGACCTGAGCAAGGAAAGGCCAGCCACCTTTCGACACCCAAGCGCCGCCATGTTTGCTTTCGACTATTGTTAAGCGAATTTTTTGCGAAAAATTTGTTCTATTTTCACTGCAGATTGTTTTTGGTGGCATAGTTTATAGATATATATATATACATATGTATAGCTATACATATATATCTAAACAATAAAATGCCTGATGCGTGAAATGTTTGTCCAAGCTTGAAGAGTTGCCATTGTTGCCGTTGTGTGTGGCTGTTTATTCATGTTCATCATCATCAGCAACAGCAACAGCAACATCATGCCGATGTCGGCATATAACCTCAGCCCAGCCAGCCAACCGATCAGACAGACCCGAGAGTCAGTCAGGCAGTTTGTCAGTTAGCCTGGTGAGTGCTCCATTCGCTTTTCAGATCGCCTGGCCATGCGAGCAGTGCCTTTGCTCGTGCCGCGCGTAGGTTGTTGCCACACGAAATGACACATTTAATGCATATTTGACTTGTAGATACATTTGAGTGCGCATACAGACGTCCCATCTCCACCTTCAACTACTCCATGCCACGGGGTCAGAGTCAGAACTAACGCCTCTGATCGCCATATTGCGTGTCACTTACACACACACACACACACGCATACTTATGTCTTGCTGTGAACTCTGGCGACGATCGCGAATATAAGTACAAGCACTCGCGTGAGTGTATTTGTGACAGTTGTGGAGTCTTGAGTGTGTGCCAAGCGTTTTAGTTTAGTTACAGTTTGTTGATTTTGAAAGCGACAATGGAATTCTTTGCATGTGACAGATTACACGAGTGCTTGTTTACATATGTCTACAGGCATATGTGTGCGTATGTCTGCGCGTGCGTGTGTGTGTGTGAGTGTGGGCTTATAAAAAGTTAAGGTCAATTTACTTTACATTTGCTTGCCAGAAACGGTGTGAAAAGGTGAACTGAAAGATGTAATTACAAACAGCTCATTAAATGGAAAGAATATCAAGAGCTTCATCTAGACCTTAATATTCCAAGATTTAATAAGATTTAATGTAGCTTAACAACGTTTGTGAATCGCGGAGAAAGGTGCATAAATATTCTATTTATTGTTTACCACAATAATATGTTTTATTTTAGGGGCAAACAATGTGTTGCATATACAGATCCCAGAGAACGGAGTCTATAGAAATGGTTGCTGTGAGTAAATGAGGATCATATGTGCATCCCTAGGGATGAGAATCAGCGAGAAAGGCTCATAGATTAATCATGTGTTGTTTATAGAAACAGACTTGTAAACAAGAGATCTATTTAAATGATGGATAGTCACGCACTAGATAAATGTTGTGCTAATACCGAGAATCGCAAAGAAGGGCACATACATTTAGATTTCATGATTGCCCGTTGATTAGCATACAATGTAAGACACATAAAATAAATAAAATGAACCTTTAGAGCCATCCGCCTATATTAATTACTCTAAATTCAGCCATTAACGCAAGACAATTTTCACCTCCCACAAATTATGTGGCAACGAAGCAGAACATGGCGACGGTCAGAAGACGAGATGGGGCAGAGACAGATAGATAGACGCCCGGCTAATATACGAACCACGCACCATGGCCAAGACGGAGCACATAAGGCCCTTCAGTCATAACAACTACGACTCAACAGAATTATGTTGATTGCAAATTTGTTAAGGTCATAAAATTAAATTTCGTTTTTAATTTTAACGCCATTGTTTCTGCAGCGAGGCAACGCAAAGCTGAGTAAAGGAGAAAATTAAAATGGGAATTAGCTACTGGGGCATCCACTAGATGTTAGCATCGGACATCAGGCATATTATTATAGCATTTAGCGGAATTTAATGCGCCCACTTCAGGCCGTGGCAGAGCCTACACTTAGAATATCATATTAATCATACTCTCGCAGCAACAATGGTTAGGGCCAGGCTGGAAGGCCTTCAAGCCAGAAATCACATTGCTGCTAATTAACATAGTCGCAACAGAGTTGAAGTGGAAGATTTGTACTGTGCGCCTGCGCGCTTCGTTGGTCAACTATTGGTGGTGCTGGTGGTGCTTGTGGTGCTGGTGGTGGTGGTGGTGGCAGAGCGCGCCAAGCTGTGAAAAGTCAAGTGAACGGTTTCGGCTTAATGGTATTTTTTAATTTTTTTTCCTTTTGCATGGTTCAAAAGCCGCACAACCTAGAATTTTGCTCTGCTCTCGCGTATTGGGGGAGTTGCAGCTATGCGGTTTCCCTTTTCTAGCCTTTTTTTCTCTCTTTTGTGGTTGGTGCGATCGGCAGTTAGTTAGCTACTGCCACATTGTAGTGTTCGCAGTGGATTTCGTTTAATTTATTATCATATATTCAGCTGAATCTGACGCGCGCCAAAGGCAACACCAAGCGCTGGCATTGGATCTAATATGTTCTCTGTGTGTGTGTGTTTGCTGCACCCCTCGACCCGGCCGGGTTTACGTATTCATAGCTAAAAATTCAAATGGGTTTTGAGGCAACGCGCTCAACTATGCTGGCAATATTCGTCTACCCAGTAGATTTTTCTATATACGTATCTACCTTGGCTTTATATACCCATTGTTGATGTCGACGCCGGTGACGATGACGGCGTCTCCTCGATGTTGGGACTCGAGCTGCCTTTTTTCAGTTTTCAGTTGTTTTTTTTTCTGTTTTTTGTGCTCGTTTTATTTCGTTACGTACGTAGATGTAAATTTACGCCATAGAAAAGCGTTACGGTCGAGTTAATTTAAAACAAAGAACATTCAAAAGAACAACATCAACGGCAACTGTGAGTTGGACTTTTTGTTGCTAGTTGTTGTTGTTGTTTTCGACTCGGGGAAAAAAATTAAACATTAAATTGTATAATGCGAAAGCCGCTAATAGCAACAACAACAACAACAACAAGAACAGCAACATCGACCAGAGCCAAAGGCAATGAACGAAACGCAGCGACGAAAGATACGAATTGCCTTGCATATGTAGTATATGTATGTACGAATACATTAATAGTTGCATTCATATGTAACACTAGCTGCGACTGAATAAGCTGTTAAAATCTATTCACAGTTGTGCTGTGAACTACCCTGAACTTTGATTGCAATTTGTGATAAGCTATACGAACTATAACCGCTCCTTAAAAATAAAAAAAAATAAAAATTCAATTAAAAATATTTAAATAAAAAAATATACCTGGAGACAAAATCAAATAAATAATAAATTAAATAATTAAAGTAAGATAAATATATTATATTATAAAGTTTTCGCTAAAATATTTCTATTCAAAAAATTCTTAGCATAATGTATTAATTTTTACTACATAAAAATTTGACACATTAAAGTATTTTGCTTTTCAGTTAAGTCTTAAAAAAAGGAAATAAAAATAAAGTAAAATAAAATAAATAGTTTATAATAATAATAGACAATTTTAAAGTCAATGTTTCGGTTGTTTTTTTCTTTCAATAAATTTCTTTTTTTTTTAATTACAGTTTGCAGTAATAAATAAATTTTAATTCCGGTTTCCAAGAACGTGTTTCCCGCTGTGCTCAAATATATATTATATACGAATAAATTTTATTTTGAATAATAGATCTCTTTTTTATATATCTCGTCATTTCTAACGAAACCTCTTTTGGGCACTGAACCAAAGCGAAGCACAGTTTCTGATGGTTGCTAAGCAATGCGAATCATTGAAACGTATCCACAATAAGTTTAAAAAAAGTTCAATTCAATAAACAGCATTTATTCACTCAAAGCTTTAATCATTGTAATTATATAAATTAATTACGCAAATGACTTTTAATGGTAAGAAACATTAATTGTTTGACTGCATTTAAAGTGCACTTCACATTCAATTAAAAACATAAACTGAAATTAATTTTTAAAGCTCATTCTTGTTAGCCTAAACAAAAAACTTGCCACATGCGCAAATTAACCCATTTAGATTATGCATAGCTAATTGCAAAGATCTATTCACTGTTGGCATTGCAAAAAGCGTTTGGTAAAACCTATCGAAATCTTACATGGGGGCAGCTTGGCAATTAATTTGCAATCAACTTTCAACATTTGATTTGCCAAGCAACGGCCAAAGAGCGACAAGCCAAGCACTTTATGCATCATTAAGAATTAGGCAAACAAAAACGACAAAATGGAGAAATATTGAGATACACACACACACACACACACAGGGAGCGAGAGAGTGAGAGGGAGATATAGAGATAGACAAGCACATGCTCAGATATCTTAATGTATCTGTAACTTGGTTGCTGTCCAGTTGGCCAACATACGCCAATTTATAATTATTAACTCCGGCAAACGAATCAAAAATAAATAAAATCGAATTATGTTCGTGAGTGTGTTTAGTGGGGGAAATCGTCTTTGGGGCACAGATTGAGATTGAGAGACTAAGACGTAGACTGAAAGCTGTAAGTGGAACTGGAGCTGGGGCTGGGGCTGGGGCTGAGGCCCCCTAAAAGAACTACGCGAACATCCGCTCGATGAATGGGGCACCCAAAGCCGGTTCGTTGCACGATTGAATGAATGAATGGAAATGAATGAACTGTAACTTGTTTTAGATTTGCGCTTAACTAAACAACGGACAACGGACCATCTGACCAGACTTCAACTCCGAATTCGACTTCACTCCATGGCTGCCTCTATATAGATATACACATGAACATACATATATTGTATATACATATATCTCACTATTAGTTCGATTGTGTGTGTCTTTTTTGTGCAAGAGCTTCGTGTAATTTGGTTTACCTCTTTTTTTTAATTTTTGCTTTATTTGTATTTTTTGCTGTTGCCACAAAAGAGTTCACATGAGAAAGAGACGGCAATGGCGACAAAATGTTGACCGGATGTGAGGCTGCGCTTTTTTCTGCCATTGCTCCTGTGTGTGTTTGTGTGTGTGTGTGTTTCATTAATTATATTATTAATGCGAATTTCAAGTCTGAAGCACACAAATTAATAAATATGTTGAAAACAGCTTCAATTATAACAAATTAAGTGCTTAAAGGCAAAAACTAGGTTTTGCTATTTGAGCAATACGAAAATCATTTTGAAAGCGCCTTCGCTCGCCTTTGTCTATGACATTTATTGTTTCTTACATAATGTGATTCTTGAGCCTGTTTCTGGCTATTCATTCATCGATCGCTTTGGCTAACCTGACGCTGCCAGCCACAATTTCCGGGCCAACTCCCCCAAATATCGACGCCCGGATTGTTGGGCCGCCCATCGTCTCAGAGCTGGCGCCCATCATTCAGTCAGCGTCTTTGCAATTTCCTCGCATATTTCCGCTGTTACAGTTTTCAACAGGCTTTTTGGCTTTTCCCCATTTGAAATGCATTTGTTGTTGTTGCTGTTTATTTGCAATTTTCATTAACGCAATTTCGTGGCCGGCAGCTAATTGAATTGTGTGAATTTTTCATTTTTCGCCGTTTTCCAGAGAATCGCATTATTCGCGAGACTTGAATAGAAAATGCTTTGATTCTATAGTTTATTTGTACAACAAATGCAGTATAAACTGAATTTCTTTCAGATGCGCTTATAGGTTTGAAATAGTTTTGTATCTGCAAGATACTTTTGCAAATTTCTAATAAATAAAGCTTGGCAGCATTAGATAGTAAAATTATTGCATATTTTAAAGATATATTTGCATACGGTATGTTTGCTACTTTAAAATATTTTTGATGCATATGATATAATTGTATCTCAAGGATACATTTGCAACTTACAGATATTTTTTTATGTTGAAGAAATATTTTTGCTTATGGATTATTTAAGTACATATATCTGTCTCTCACATGAATGTAGCTTGGTTCAAACCTACACAGCTTCAAAGTCGAAATGAATACAGTCAGGTTGTTAGGTGACCTTGATGTAGTGAACAGTAAGCTACCCCCTGGCTAATTGTGCATAGTAGCACTCGGTTGATCCAACACCCTTGGGAACAGAAAGCAAAGCCAAAGGCACTGACAGCATTTGATGCCAACACTTGTCACTCGCCAGACAAATAACAAAATTATGTGGAAATGCAACAAATAAACGAAGGGAAACCAAACTTCAATGAGGGCCACTCATGCCGAGCGGCAAACTGGAGTTGGTGAGGGTGAGAGGGTGAGGGTGCGTCCCCTCCAACTGAATTCCAGCAGTGGCTGCAGCAAGTGCAACATTGCCTCGGGGTGGGTCACACACACTCGATGGCTATCAGTAAAAACAGAAACAACCACCGACAGGTCCTGGGCCACTTTGTCCTGCTCCTGCTGCAATTTGTTGAGCTGGCATTTTTAGAAGAAAAAAAATGTTGAAAAATGTTTTAATTTGTTGCTGGACAAATTCAACCAGCACCTGAGCGACTAGAGCGGGTTCGGGTTCGGTCTCTCTGGACAACGTGGGAAAATTCTCATTCTCGAAAGCTAATGCAATTTGGGCTGCGGGCTCGTAAATTCAGTGCAAAAGTTGGTCTCTTGATTTTTATCAGTTTGCCGCCCCGCTAGTTGCCTATTTTTATTTTTCTTTATTTTTATTTTTATTTTCATTTGTATTTCTTTTTTTGGCTTTACTTTATTTTCGTTTTCTTTGCTGCCGCTGTCGCTGGCTTTTACATTTAATTTTCACATCGTTATGCGTATTGTTGTTGGCCTGGCTTCGTTTCATTTATTTGTTTTTGTTTTATTTTTATTTATTTTTTTTTATTTAGCTCGTCTTATTTTTTCTCGCTCTCTTTGTTTTAAATGCGTCAAAGTGTAAATAAATTTGAATTTTCAGCTTGTTTTAGCTTTTAATTTTTTGTCTCTTTTTGTTTTTTGTTTTTGTTATTCATTTGTCTGGGCCTTTGCAATTTCAGCCCAGAGCAGAGCTAGAGCCCATCCCGTCTCCGCTCATTTTTTTTTTTCTGTCGGCATTTTACCTTTTGATCTGTGCGCTTGCGCAGCTGATTTGTTGTTGCCATTGCTGTTAATGTTGTTGATGTTGTTTTCGTATTGTTTCATTTGCAGCGCTTGTTGTTGTTTACCATACTCGCCACTTTTCTCCTGTTTGCCCAGACTCTACAGCGCACGCATATGGGCCAGGTTATCCAGCTCATTTGCATAGATAAGGCAACTGGGTGGAAACGGTGGGGCGTGGCAGATGAATAGGGTCCTACAGCTGAAGTGCACGCCTATTAGACTTTATAGTAGATGTAATTGAATTGATTTAATTAGAGTGTAAAAGTGAGCCCCTGAAGTCCCAGAGTTCTAGCTTCAGCTTTTGCACCTCCGCTTTGTAAATATCTTTTCTGAAATACCATACTTGGGCTATATTACTTGTCCAAATAGTTTAAGCTTCTAAGAACATAGCACAACACTTCAGCCGTAAAGCTAAGGTATCTTTTCTCTCTCTCTCTCTCTCTCTCTCTCTCTCTCTCTTTCTCTCTTCAGCCCTATAATTGAGTCGTTTACAAACTTATTGCCTATTGTCAGCGTTTATATTTTGTCAAAACATATGTATGATATATTTTGATGCAATTCTTACTTACTCGCAAGTTAGGTCTCCCACGCCACAATGTTATCCTTTGGCAGGACGAAACATTTAGGCGCAATGAGCTGGAACGCGAGTCGTGGGCTGTACAGTTGTCGTGTAATTTATCAAACATGGCATTTTAGTTGATGAAAAAAAAGTGGAAAGAGAACTTCTGCTACCCTCAGCAGCCGTGGGAAAACGTTGCGCAAACCATGGCTGAGGCGGGCTATTAAAAAGCAATTGCATATGTGCAATTAATGAGCAGCCAAATATATATATATATATATAAATATATATCTATGTCGTCGATGTGTGTGTCTTGATGGCTTGCCAAAAAAATAAAAACTGAAGGAGAAGAAGAGGAACAGACGGGCAAGGTTTATTATTGGTCATTTCATGCGAATAGCGTCAAGAACAAGAGAGATCCGAGTGAACGGCATGACAAATGAGCAAGGTTGTTGTGGGCCGCAGTGCACAAAAGCCGCAGGATATCTCGGTGAATCACAAAGAACAACAAGCAAATGAGAATACAACATCCGGTAATTTACTTCCTTTAGTTCCGTATCGATACCTTGAAGGCCCCGAGGGGCCCCTAAACACCATTCACCATTCAGTTCAGTTCAGTGCCTTTTGTTTGTTAGCTCAAGCAAGTGGTAGAGATTTCAGTTTCATGAATGAGTGCCACAAGTGCAGCCAACAGCAGCTGAAAAGAGACGGCAAACATCTGATTCGGCTGCAGTCCAGGACAATGCGTCGGCGCAAGTAAATTAGGCAAGCCGAATGCCAGCGCCAAAGTGGCCTGGCAGGTAGCTGCACCAGACCGAGGCGAGCCTTCGCCTTCTCCTGCGCTCTGACATTCTAATATCCTCTATTCCCATATCGCCTGGCTGCATCTTGCATGTGTGTGTGTGTGTGTGTGTGAGTCTGCTTCGTCCAGGCAACACACAGTTTTCTCACAGCGTTCACAACTCGGAACCAGAACTCGGAAATGTGTGGGTGATTGCGTGCGTCTCTCGGCATGCCTATGTATGTGTGTCTCTGTGTGCGTGTGCGTGTGTGTGTGGTACACAATCTGGCTACGAATTACGTTAAAAAAAAGAGCAAACTCAGGCACACACAACAGTTGTCCAGGCCTCACTCAGCCTGGGGTCGCTGTCTTTCTCGCACTCTCTTGCTCGCCGCAGGGCACATATGTTGTCCGAATTTTGTTGCTGCTGCTGCTGCTGTTGCTGCTAGTGTTGTTGCTGTTATTTTGTAGTCATGGTGATAGTTGGACAGGTGCACAATTTGACGTTCAGCCAGCCGTTGGAGTTGAGTTCTTGCAGGGTTCAGGTTCAGGTTCATTCGTTTATGCTTTACGTTGCACTTATTGTTGATGTTGTTGCTCTTGTTGGCGTTGTTGCTGCTGACCGCATGCCACCTTCTGTGCTCAGTGAGAAACGGTATTAAATGAGCCATTTAGCGAGTCACTCAATTTTTAGGACTTACCAACTGGCCATAGTTGAAGGTCCGACGGCTGCAGATCAAGCCAAGCCAAGGAAGATTCATAAATTTCGAGCTAGCTCTGATTGAAGACTGATTGATTGATTGATTAACGGATTGATGGCCACTTCCTGTTGCCAAATTTCAAATATTCTCAGTGTAATTTGAGTGTAATATATTTTACACAACTCCAAATGCAAAGCAAATGAATGCAGATCAATTCGTATTGATACGTGGCTGACTTCCCACAATTAGCTGACTTTGCTTGTTTATATAAATATAGGATAAAACTGAAAAAACTGAAATTACAGTAATTAAAGCTTTTAAAACTGGCTTTTAGTCTAAGCTTGTGATCTTGGCTGTACTTGAATTCTAAGGAAGTTGCTTGGAATGCAACACATGCTCAGTTCATAGACGACGCGACGTCAGCTTTCTGGTCAAGAGCAATGCTTCCTTTAGTAGTTGGCATTTGAGCCCAAGATCAACAATTTGCAGCAGCATTTTTAATCAAGCAGCTCAAGTACGAGCAAGTACCAAGATCAATAATATTTATAACCGAGCCTCATTTATGGCCAGATCATTACATTTTGCCTCATCAGAGCTGAAGATCAATGATGCTGCTGCTGCTGCTGCTGCTGCGGCTGCTGTTGAGCGACTCCTTGGCAGCGCTCTATCAAAGTATCTGGTTTCATTTCCGCTCTACATGCGCGCCAAGGAGCTGCGAAGATAATGCAACACACAAGGCAGTCTCTCATAGGCATACGCAGACCCATTTCCATTCCCATTCCCATTCCAATGACCATCCTCATTCTCATGCTCCTGCTGCTGCTGCTGCAGCTTCTCTTGTTTGTATATTGTATGTGTGTGTTGTTTACAAGTCTAACAATCAAAGCATATCTTTAGAGCTGCATCTGTTTATTTTGTTGTCAAAATGCAGGTACACAATCTACAATAATCTACGTACTCGTATCGCATGAGATGCTGCTCTATATATGTTGTGAAATTGCGGACGCATCTTGGCCAGCTTCGCGTTTACGTAGAAAATTGATATTTTCTTTTGCCACCGCTGCACGGAAGCAGCAACAGGTGTGTATGTGTGTGTGCCAGTGTGTGTGGGGCGTTGGGTTGGTCGCTGCCCAAGTGCAGCTGCAATTATGATAGTATGCGTGTCAAAACAACAACAACAACAACAATCAACTACGCTGTGTTTATGATTTCCTTCCGTTTTGCAGACTAACAGTTTATTTATTTATTTATTTAGCTTGGCTTCTAACAGGTTCTGCATTGAAGTGGATTCTCCACACATACACATGCTAGCCTGTTCTCTCTCTCTCTCTCTCTATCTGTCTCCCTCTCTCTCTCTTTCTTGATCACTCTAGCTATCTCTCCATCTTTCTCTTATAATTTATATACACATCACGCTGCATTGACATCCGATTTACATTAGTGCCACAAGCCGCATCAGCCGAAGAGTGAGTAGTGAGTGAGAGAAGAAAGAGAGAGAGAGAGAGAGAGAGAGAGAGAGGGACAGAGCGAGAGAGAATGAGTAGGAGACACGTGTGGCAGGCAGCGGAAGTGCTTACTCAAGTACAAAAGCAAAGCAGACCCAGACCCGGGCCTTGATTGTGCTTCTCTGCAATTGCACACGTGTGCTCAGGTATATAGATCCAGCTTTAATTTGATATCAATTCATACCTTATTCACTCAGCTCAAGTGTCAGCGAGTGCCCTGCTCCAGCTCCAGGTCCTCCTCCTGCTGCTGGCTCTACTCGTTTAAGGCATCTGAGCTCGTTGTCTCCGCCCTCAGCAGCTGCTACTCCTGCTGCAGCAGCGAATCCTTGTGTTCTATAGCCCCTTTGGCTATTCGGTAGGCGCTTCCTGCAACTCCCCTCAGTGCCAGTGTCAGGAGCCTCGCTCAGTTGTTCATCTTTTCTTCGGGCGACGCGTTATTGCATTAAATTGTAATCCCTTTTTGTGCCACCAGGATAATGGTCTATTGTGCGCAAAGAAACTAGTTTTCGATTTAATTGAAATTCAACAACATTTGCCGCCTGCTCCTGGGCCACGCCTCAATCCTTTTGGCACACACCAACCAACCAGCGAACCAACCAACCGACCAGGCAACCAAGCAGCCTTTCCACACTTGGTATTCATTTGGTATACTCTCTACTTGCCTCTTCAGATACGCACATAATTATTATGTTCGGCTCGGCGCGTTTTTGACAAATTTTCGATTCAAATTTGATTTGAACGTGTGCGTTTTGGGCAAGTAGTTAGGATAGGAACCAGAGTTGTTGTTGCTGTCGTTGCTGTTGTTGTCAGTGATTCCGTTTGTGATTGGTGCGTTAGCTTAGCGGTGGTTGCTTCAACGGTGGCTCCGTGTCTCCTCTTTAGTGCGCACGTGCTTCAACCGGAAATGGCCGTAAGCGAGGCGCATCAACAGCACCAGCAACAACAACAACAACAGCAATAACAACAACAACATCAGCCACATCTCTCCTTTTCGCTCTTGCAGCTCTACAGCTGTCATTGCCTCGCTCAGTTTTTTAACATTTCATTTTTTTTTTTTTTTCATTTTGTATTTCCGCTGATGCCTCCATTGTTCTTAGCACAACAAATATATCGAAATATATATATAAATTTTATATATATATTTACATCATTATTTGTTGTTGTTCTTCTTCTTCTGTTAGGTGGGTGTGCTACCAGAATATGTAAGTGGCCAAAAAAAAGACAAATAAAATTATGATTTGTCTATAAATCCATTTGGCGATCCTTTTGTGGTCAAATTTCATTAAAACCAACACACAAATGGCCAACAGCTGTTAATAAAAATATTATTTTCCACTGCTCAGCGCAATGTTCTTTCTTCTTCTACATGTTTTTGGGTAGCAAGTCTTATGCTTTATCAGCGCTTTTTTCGTATTTTAACGCACAAGGTAAAAATTGAATGTACTTGCAACAACTTTTCCTGGAACTACTTGAACTTAACAACTTTGAGGCCATTGCAGATTTTTTTCTGCTGTTTTTTTTTTCATGCTTAATTTTTATGTCATTTATTAGTCAACCAAAATCAATAACTGATAACCGATACAACGCGATAAGATGCAGTGGCAAAGCTGTTTGTTTAATGGCCGACAGAAGTAAAAAACTATATATATATATATATATATATATATAAAAGACATATATATAGTTTTTTACTTCTGTCGGCCATTAAACAAACAGCTTTGCCGCTGCATCTTATCTTACATATATATATATATATATAAAAAAATAAAAATAAGTATACAAAAATACAAATAAACTTCAAATAAAAAATATAAATATATATATATATATATATATTTATTTATTTATATATATATATATTTATATTTTTTATTTGAAGTTTATTTGTATTTTTGTATACTTATTTTTATTTTTTTGCGAGTTTTTCTGAATTTGCCGTTGAACGTGTCTTTTCGCATTATACGTAAATTGTGCTTCATTTTGTCATTGGCTGTTGCCACAAATTGCGCTACAACACGTTCCAAAAGCCACCATTTTTAGTGTTTTTTTTTCGGTTGCTTATAACAAATTATGCAACACAAAAAAATATGTTAAAGATTTGCTTTTTTTTCCACCCATTTCAACAAATTATGGCACCAACAAAAACACGTACGCCTTCATTGTACACAAACAAAAAAAAAAAAAAAAAGATAAGAAAAATAAAAATGAAAAATAATAATAATCATAAAGACGGCAACTAATTTGGTATTGTTGAAGACTCGACAGCAGCTTTTCAGCGCAACTGGGTTGCTGGCCGATCGCTCGGTCGCTTGGTTGGCTGTTTGGTTGGTCGGTTGGCTCGCTGGCTGCACTATGATCTCATGCAGAAGGCAGTGATGGCCAATCCCAACTTTGTCTAATTATGTGCGTGTGTGTGTGTGCGTATCTATGAGATACTTTTTTCTGTGGTCCATCAGTGAAAAATGTTGGCGTTTGTGCGCCGATGAGATACTACCCACACACACACGCACACGAACACACTCACTCAAATGCTGCTGACCAGTGGGCTATGGGCTGTGGGCTGATGCTGCTTCGGCTGCGGCTTCAACTATTGCTGGCCATTTTGGTGGTCCACAAAATATTCAGTTTGTTGCTCTCGTGTGTTGGCGTTGGGTTGTTAATGATCTCGGCTGGCTAATTTGATGGCAACTGTACTGCTCAAATTAATTAGCGACTGTCGAAATACGAAATGTGACTGCAGCAGCCGCAACAACTGGAGTCCAATCGCATTTAGAAATTGATATAGATTTCGATACACACACACACACACTCCCACACACACATACGTATGTGCATATCTATAAAAACTTTTGTTTTTCGATAGTTTTACATACTCTTACTTAACCCAGAGCCAGAGAGTGTCTGTGAGTAAGCCCTGTGCAAGTATGCCTTCTCCTCTTGATTATTATTATTGCCAAGTGCAAGTGTGCGAGTGTGTGTGAGCGTGCGTGCGAGTGTGGCTCGTGTGGCTCGGCTAGAGCGCACGAAGTCGATGCGAGCACACGAGTTGCTCCCACACAGACACGCAGACACACACGAATGCGCGCACACACACAGCTAGACGAGATACGAGAGCGCACTACAGACACACGCACACACAGAGGCAGCGTCGCTCGCAGCTACAATGGTGCCGACACAGGCAACAACACGACGCACAACTTCAACCTAACTTCAGTTCTTGAACGGATGTCGAAGGTAGAAGAGCTGCCGTCGCTCGACCGAACGTTCGCTCGTATATTTGATCGGTGATCAGTGATCAGTGTGTGCTAACAGAAATCGCGCATACGCGCCATTGTACGAGCTACTACTCAAATAAAAAACAAAAACCAAACTCAACTCAATTATTACTATCGAATAATTAATATAAATTAAAACGAGCAGTATATTTACAACTATATGCGATATAAAATATGTACGATATGCGCATTAATTTATCAACTTATTTCTGTGCATAGCTCGGTCTGTTTGTGTGTGTGTGTGTTTGTGTATACAATGTAAAGCATCTCAGCAGCGGCGAGAGAGATTTTTGTTCATGAATTGCCTTCAATTATTTGGCATTAAATGCGCGAATTGCCAGCAAGTGTTAAATTTTAATCTGAATTCAAAATGCGACGGAATTCGTAGCGCGCATGAAATAAACATAATACCAACAACACATAAAGAACGAAGATAAATAACAATTAAGAAAAGATTTGTAAGAAATCTGAACAAGTGTGCAAATGTAAAAGAATTTAAGCGAGCGATAAGTGCGAAACTAAAAAAACCAAAACAAAAAACAAACAAAATTATAAATCCACAATCTGTAAAGCAAAGGCTAAACAAAAGGCGCTACTTAACTAACCACAATCAAAACCATAACTAAAGATACCCCAAGTGCTAACAACGCCCACATGCCACAGAATCTATCTGCATACTTAAGCGCATGATATATTATTTTGATGAGAACCAATTCTAGAAGCCACTCAATTGATTAGAACCCGCATCCAGCAGCAGCAGCAAGAGCAGTGCAAAAATTAAAATACTCAAATATTAACCAAAAGTGAAACCAATTTTAATACAACTGCAAGAACCACCAGCATAAAGCGGCTGCACCACAATCCAATCCAATCCAATCCACTTACAATTCGTATGCGTGCGCGTGTCTTTGTCTCCTTGTGGTGCTATTTCAATTGAGTTGACAGTTTGTGCATCCCGCAGATTTGATTTTGTATAGAACATATTTAATATAACAACAACAGCAGCAACTACAACAACAAGCACAACAGCATCTCTCCGTGGACCATTCGAAAAGTCAATGACGTGCATTTTTCACATTCAGTTTTTGACAATTGATCAATTGGAAAACGCGAAGAAATGCCGCCCTCTGCGTTCCTAGTTAATGCCACCATAATCAGTGCAGCAAACGCGTCGGATAACGACAAAGCAACAGGAGCAGGAGCAGGAGCAGGAGCATTAGCAGCAGCAACAGCAGCGGAGCAGCTACAATTCAGAAATTTGCACCATTATACAGCGACCAGCAACAGCAACAACAACAACTGCCTAACGGCAACCAACTACAACTATTCAACAACGTCAGCAACATCGAAAAATATGGTGCTACAGAGCTATGAAAACTATTCGAGCTATCATTTGCCACAGCAAACGTTGCATTTGCAGCAACATCAGCAACATCTCTTGCCAGCGCAGCAGCAGCAGCAGCAGCAGCAGCAGCAACAACAGCAGCAGCAACAACATCTGCATCAGCCACAGCAGCAACAACATCATCAGCAGCAGCACCAACAACACTCGCAGCAACATCAGCAACAGCAGCAACATACGCACTATGTCTCACCCGCGCAACAGCAACAGCAACAGCAACAACAGCAGCACCAGCAGCAACATCGCTTGTCCGGCGGCAGCACGGGCAGCAATACGGCGTCCTCATCATCCGGCTCCAGTTCCAGCGCATCCTCGAACGCCTCCACGCACAGCTTTGCCAGCTCTGGGAGCGGCAGTGCCAGCGCCAACATTGGCATTGGCAGCCTGGCGGGCGCCTTGAGCAGCTCCACGGCGGCCTCGCTGGGTCTGGGCTACTTTAATGATATGACGCCCTTTGTGGGCGACTATGCGCCGACGTCGCATCATGCGTCTGGCAATTCTTACTACACGGACTCGGATGTGAACTTCTTTAGCTCAGGTAATAGGACTGGGACTTGTCAAATATTTGCGGACATCAAATGGCGCACAATTTTAATTACAATTGAGGTGTCGGAGTGTGAAAAGTGGCTTTGGCTCTGGCTCTGGCTCAAAGATGTGCGCACAACCCTCAACGCATAATTAAATTGTAATTCGTTTGCAAGTGTTTGCTTGTGCGACGCCCGCAAGCGACCGCAGCAACAGCAGCAACAGCAACAACAAACACGCAACAAGTTGACCGAACGAGGGGGGCGAAGATTGAACTGGTGATAACTGCCCTCAACGCGACCAGCAACAAAAGTGTTTGCTTGACTAACTATTAGATAGGTAGATGGATGCTCGGATAGATAGTCAGATAGATGGATGTACATAGCTGTAGATACATTTTGTAGTGGCTGGAGATGCTGCGCCACTGTGTGTATAGACGTGGGAGGCACCTAACTCTTTGTTGTAGTGCCGCCTGTTGCCTCAGCCAACGGGCAGCGTTTTGTATCTCTGTATCTGCGCATTACCACGTCGCCGAGCGAATGGGAAAGCGCACAAAGCTTTAGCCAGCGAGCGAGCGAGCGCGAATGTACGAGTAACGCGACTGCTCAGAGCGAGCGAGCGAGCGAGCCAGCAACTAGCGCGCATGTGTGCTTGTGTGCGTGTGTGTGAGTATGTGTGCAACAGGTTTTCGTATAGCACAGATACATTTATAGCACACATACGCATTCGTCGAAACGTGTTAAATTTCGACGTATTTGCAATTAATGTAGCGTGCGCTCGCAAGCCACATTAGATTGAGAGAGGGTAGCTCAACTCGCTCACTCGCTTGTGTGCGCGCGTGTGTGTGTGTGTGTGTGACTGTGAATGTATGCGTTCGTATCTGTGTTTTCTATCTATTGGGCCGAGAGGCATTTGTATTGGTGTGCGCTTCGAATTTTGATTGGCTTCCGAAGCGATTGCGCTCGCATTCTGCTCGTGACAGAGACGCCCCATTCGGTGCTCAAATATCCTCAGAGCAAATCAGAAATCAAAATACAGTACTCAATGCTTTCGAAATGGTATATCAGCAATTGAAGATGCATCTGTGAGATACACATCACGACAGTACATGAAATAGTATATATTCAATATTCCATATTTACTGGCGTCACTTTTCATTTTTGTTTTGTTATATATTTTTTGTAGAATCTCAAGTAAGTTTATTTAAAGCGAGTTTAATTTTAGTATTTTAGAACTCTAAACTAAATGAACAAAATTTGTTGTTGGCTTGATGTGCGATTTTAAAGAACTAACTATTCTACGGTTGCTTTTTTAATTTGTATAAAAATTGAACTAATTATTACTTTACATTAAATACAAGTTGATCCCTGTTAAGATAATTATTTGTTCAATAAAAGTTTGGCAAGCTCAAGATTTTCATTCCTAAGGCTCAGGCTCTCACAAATAGTTTGGAGCATAAATATTCGTAAGGATACAAACATAGATAATTGTCAGACTGTCAGCCTTGATTTATGCTGCTAATAGTATGCTGCATATAATATATATATTTTTAATTACGACTAATCAATGCAACTTTTCATATTTCATTCTTATCTGACAGGCTACAATAACAATAGCAATGCACATGAACGCACCAACAACAGCCCGTCACCGCAGCAATCACAACAACATCTCAATGGCAGCAGCAACAACAATAACAACAACAGCATGATGCCGCCTGGTGTGCAACAGCAGCAGAGCTCGAACGATAACAACAACAGCAACGGCAGCAACAACAGTGGCAACAACAATGCTAATGCGGGTAGCAACAACAACAACAATAATAATAATAATAACAATAACAACAACAACAACATTAACTACATGACAGCCATGGCAGCGGCTATTTACCAACATCAGCTGAAAGAAGAGCCTGGCACTCAGTCGGGCAATGGCAGCAACGCCGCCTACGCATCAAATGCTCAGAACGATCCAACAGATCTCAGCAGCTATGGTCTGCCCGCACATTTGGCCGCAGCCGCTGGCCACTACAGCGGCGGCAACCCAGGCGGCGGCGGTGGCGGAGGTGGCGGTGGAGTCGCGTCGGCTGCTGGCGGCGATGATAGCGACTATCACAGTACACTTTCAGCGCAGGAACATCAGAGCCAAGCCTCCAGCGCTGGCAATGGCAGCGGCAGCACCAACAGCAGCGGCTACATGGACAGCAGTCCCGATTTCTACAATGCTTATAGTCGGACACGGTTCCATGAACCCTTCCAGTCAGAATTTACGCCGTATGATGCACAGTTCCCAACAATGGGCGCCCAGCCGAACCTGGACCAATGGGGCGCACACGCCCATCAACATCCGGCGGCATATATGACCACATTGGGTCTGGACAAGACGCTGCTGGGCGGCTATACAACGCAGGGCGGTGTACCGTGTTTTACGGGCTCCGGACCCATACAGCTGTGGCAGTTCCTGTTGGAGCTTCTGCTCGATAAAACATGTCAGAGCTTTATCTCGTGGACAGGCGATGGCTGGGAGTTCAAGCTGACCGATCCCGATGAGGTAGGTGTACAGCAACTGATTTGCAATATGAAATCTTTACTAATTCCGATGTATATTACATCTTCTTGTGCTAGGTGGCGCGTCGCTGGGGCATACGTAAAAACAAGCCCAAAATGAACTACGAGAAACTGAGCCGCGGACTGCGCTACTACTATGACAAGAACATCATACACAAGACGGCCGGCAAACGCTACGTCTATCGCTTTGTCTGCGATCTACAAAATCTAGTTGGGTAAGTAATCGATGTTAATTTTTATGCACTAAAAATAGAAGCTGACAAAATCTCTTACTTTCATTCATCTGCAGACACACGCCGGAAGAGCTAGTTGCCAAGTTCGACTTAAAGATTGAGAAAAAGGACGTGGACTAGCAGTCAAGCAACACGGAGGCTGCTTGAAACGCTCAGTGGACGGCTGAGCCATGGATATGATCTGCAGTGCGATTGAAAGGCCACAAATTATAGTACTCAACGGGAAAAGATGCTTTTGAGAATTATTGTTTCCAAGCGTGATGTTAACTTTTAAGCAGCAGCATTACCTGCGATCTTGCTACGAGATTAGTGTATGTGTCTTTAGGGCGTCGTAATCACTTTGTAATTATTATGTAAAAATTTAGACTTTTGAATTAATTTGAAATTAATTGAAAATACGGTAACATTAAGTTTAGTCGTTAAGTAGAAGTAGCTTTAGTCTCTAGCATTGATGTCAATGAATCAAGCAAACCAGTTTCAATATACAGCGCGATTTGAATGGAGCTAACATCCGGGTTGAACTCTTGAAAATATTTCAATTAATCTTTTTTGTTTTGTGTGCAATGCGATTGTTGTCCAATTGAAGTTCCAAATGCTTCCAATTGCAATCATCGTAAATGAGGCCATAAGAGAACGAGTGCATGTCCCCAAAGTGATATTAAAAGCTACATTTTTCAATTTTTACTTTTCATTTTGCGAACGGGGTCGCTTTTTTTCTAGTTGTAAACAATATAGCAAACCTTGTGTTATGTGTGCGTGTACATAGATAATCATTAAAGAACTACAATTTACAATTAATTATAATATTAATGCTTATAAATAGATCTATCATATTTATATGTAACCTGTGCTACTGGTACAACTAAGTTATATATATATATATATATATATATATATAGATATATCTATATAAAATGCTAAAATGATCCCCGTATCTTATATACACCTTCAACTTATGCGCTTCCGGGCGAACCCAAAAACGTCAAACGGCAACACAGTTATACAAGAAAAAAATAGCCACATGTGACCTATATATACATATATATCGGTTCATATGCCCAATTAACTCTGTAAAGTATAATGCAACTCTACATAGCATACTTTTAGTTACTCTTGTTTAATAACTGGCTGCTTACAGTTTTCCATCGTTAAGAATTGACCATTCAAGATATGTTTACTTTTGTGTATAGCTATACAATATTTAAGCCTAGCTCGTAGCCTGTAGCAACGTATTATGTAGAGCAATTTATACAATAAAAAAAACAAAATCCAAAAATAATATAACATCAAGTAGCATTATAAAATACAAATATATATCCGATTATTGACAATTTTTATTGTTGCCGATTTCTCTCAAAAGCTTGAAAATGTTCTATCCGAAACTAAATATATACCGTAATGAGTTTTACCATGTACTGTTTAAAATGCCTCGGCGACATGAGCATAAGATGCCTGAGAATCTCAAATCGATAATAACGGACAAGGATCCCGAGTTCTCGAATATGGTTTTGTACTATTATCACAAATCAGCTCAGATCATGGAGAAAAGTTTGGTCAAAGAGATGGACAAGTATCTTGACTTCAAGCCCGAGGAGAAACAGGCGCGCGTCTCTGCCATTCTGAACTTAATAGGGAGCGTGTGCACCTCGCTGGAGGTCAACTTTCCCATTATACGCAAGGATGGTACCTATGAAATAGTCACGGGCTATCGAGCTCATCACGTTCGTAACCGTCTGCCTCTGAAGGGTGGTAAGTATAGAGCTCCAGACGCTTAAGTTAATTCATTCAGTTACACATTGTTAAGGAATTCGCTACGCCATGGATGTGGACGAGCACGAGGTGAAGGCATTGGCTTCTATTATGACATTCAAGTGCGCCTGCGTCAATCTGCCCTTCGGTGGCTCCAAAGGTGGCGTTCGAATCGATCCCAAGAAATACACGGCTAGGGAATTACAGACAATCACTCGCCGCTACACCATGGAGCTGTTGAAGCGCAATATGATTGGCCCTGGCATTGATGTGCCTGCTCCGGATGTCAACACAAGTCCTCGCGAGATGAGCTGGATCGTGGATCAGTACATCAAGACATTTGGCCACAAGGACATCAATGCAACGGCCATTGTCACTGGGAAACCAGTTCACATTGGAGGCATCAATGGAAGATTTGCGGCGACTGGCCGGGGGGTGTGGAAAACGGGTGATGTCTTTCTGCAAGATAAAAAATGGATGGATTTAATTGGTCTTAAGACCGGCTGGGAAGACAAAAAGGTCATTGTTCATGGCTTCGGCAATGTTGGCTCGTTTGCAGCTAAGTTTGTTCACGACGCAGGCGCCAAAGTAATTGGTATTCAGGAGTATAATTTTTCCCTAACCAACGATGATGGCATTGATATCAATGTGAGTCTGAAGTGTTTACCTATATTTTAATTCTTAGCTTGAACTTGCACCCCTATTAGGATCTCATGCAATTTTTAGCAGATAAGAAAACGATTAAGGGCTATCCGAAAGCCAAGGAATCCACCGAAAATTTGATAACAGCCGAGTGTGACATACTGATGCCATGTGCCACTCAAAAGGTCATAACCAGCGAGAACGCAAACGATATCAAAGCTAAATTAATTCTTGAAGGCGCCAATGGGCCAACAACGCCAGCTGGCGAGAAAATTCTACTGGATAAGAAGGTGTTAATCGTTCCAGATCTGTATTGTAATGCAGGCGGAGTCACAGTGTCTTACTTTGAGTATCTGAAAAATATTAATCATGTGACGTACGGCAAGATGACGTCAAAGAGATCATCCCAGCTTATTCATGAGGTCATTAATTCCATCAATGAATCGCTAAACTGTCAGATTGAGGAAATCGTAAGTAGTTCAGCCGCGAAAGCTAAATCAAGGAAGCTCATTAAAGAACCCCTATCACAGCCCCTGGTCAAGCCAAATAAATCACTGCAGGCAATTCGTGACTGCACCACAGAAGCAAATATTGTTGACGCGGCCCTACAAACTGTTATGGAAGCATCAGGAACTGGAGTTAAAGCCACGGCCAATCAGTTTGAGTTGTGCAATGATCTACGTACTGCTGCCTACATCTGGTCCATATTCAAAATATTTCGGGCTTTAGAGAGCTCTGGTATATCACAGCAATAGTTCGTTTGTCTTAATATTATTTGTATTATTTATGTATATTTTTGAGAATTATTTCTCAAATTTTTTAATAAATGTTGAATAGCAGTAGCATGGATTATATAATTATTTCTTGTCCTGACACCAGTATATTAATTGAAATAGTTCTGGAATTTATAAAACGTAGTAATCTTTGAAATATGCCTATTTCATGAAAAGTTATGTAAATAACTTATAACAATAAGTATTTTTATTTCATCTATTTTTATTGTCAAAATGATTCGGAGTATTAATAATATATTTTTAAGTATGCGTTCTGTTACACCAGGACATCGTAATACTCGGCAGAAACACGAGATGCCCGAGCATCTGAAGAAAGTGGAAACGTCTAAAAACCCCCGACTATCAGATATAGTTATGTACAACTATCACAGAGCTGCCCAAATTATGGAAGAAGATTTAGTCAAGTCAATGGACCAGTATCCCCATTTCAAGCCTGCTGAAAAACAGGCACGAGTTACTGCCATTCTGAATCTCATAGGCCATGTAACTAGCTCGCTTGAGGTGAAGTTTCCCATTATCAAAAACAACGGCAGCTATGAGATCATAACTGGCTACCGGGCACATCACGTGCGCCACCGTCTGCCTCTGAAGGGTGGTATGTATTGTGCGATAACACGCCCAATTAGTTAATTTTCTTAACCGCCCCGCAATCAGGAATTCGCTTCGCCATGGACGTGAGTGAACATGAGGTGAAAGCATTGGCAGCTATTATGACATTCAAGTGCGCCTGCGTCAATCTGCCCTTCGGTGGCTCCAAAGGTGGCGTTCGAATCGATCCGAAGAAGTACACAGTCAAGGAATTACAGACAATCACTCGCCGCTACACCATGGAGCTGTTGAAGCGCAATATGATTGGGCCTGGCATTGATGTGCCTGCTCCGGATGTCAACACAAGTCCTCGCGAGATGAGCTGGATCGTGGATCAGTACACCAAGACATTTGGCTACAAGGACATCAATGCGGCCGCAATAGTTACGGGAAAGCCCGTGCACATTGGAGGCATCAATGGAAGATTTGCGGCGACTGGTCGGGGAGTGTGGAAGGCAGGCGATTTGTTCTTGCAGGATAAGGAGTGGATGGATTTAATTGGTCTTAAGACCGGCTGGGAAGACAAGAAGATCATTGTCCAGGGCTTCGGCAATGTTGGCTCGTTTGCAGCTAAGTTTGTTCACGAGGCAGGCGCCAAAGTAATTGGAATTCAAGAGTTTGATTATTCATTGACTAATAATGACGGCATTGATATCAATGTGAGTATTTCTTATTAATAGCCTCTCTACTATATTTACCCAATGTGCTCATTTCAAGGATCTTATGGAATTCAAGTCGTCTAAGAAAACTTTAAAGGGGTATCCAAAAGCTAAAGAAACGAAGAAGAGTATATTAACTGCGGACTGCGATATATTGATGCCGTGTGCCACACAAAAGGTCATAAACACCGAGAACGCAAAGGATATCAAAGCTAAATTAATTCTTGAGGGCGCCAATGGGCCAACTACTCCAGCTGCTGAGAAAATTTTACTGGAGAAGAAGGTGTTGATTATTCCAGATTTCTATTGTAATGCTGGCGGTGTGACGGTATCTTACTTTGAGTACCTGAAGAATATTAATCACGTATCTTATGGCAAAATGAACTTAAGGATAACTTCTCAACTTATTCACGAAATTCTAAATTCTATCAACGAATCGTTTTGTGAGTGCCCTGACATCGTAAGTATCCCAAGTATTGATCAAGTTCGAGTACTTACTAATAAAATTCTGATTTATTTAATTTAATGGTATCCACAGCCTAAGGTCGACCCAACCGACAACCTTCAGAAGCTGCGCGACTGTGCCAAGGAGGCCGACATTGTGGATGCTGCATTGCAAACTGTTATGGAGTCATCGGGAGCTGGCATTAAAGCGACAGCAATTAAATTTAAGCTGCAGAATGACATACGTACTGCTGCCTATATTTTCGCAATATTTAAAATATTCCGCGCTCTGGAAAGCTCCGGCATATCACAGCAGTAAATGGCTAAATTCTTTCTAAACTCTTCACACACGACAACTAAAAATATTCGCCGGTGTCTGATACCGGAACACCGGATATAAAGGAACTCTTAAAACTGATGATGAATGAAGAATGCCAAACCCACAAAATCAACCAAAAATTGTATTCTAAAAATCGAAGGTAAAAAATTTTCTGTAAACAAAATATGACCAATTTCACATTGTAAGCTGGGAATAGATGAAGATCGATGTATACAATTCTTATGCCAATAATTAATAAACAATTGTGCTTCTATGTCAAGCATATACTTTTAAGATGTGTGTGCCATATGAATATTGGCTAATCCCATTTAAATAACAATACTTCTTGAATAGTGCGTTTAAAATTTGAAAATTCACATGACATGTCGAGCTCTATAAAAGATATATATACTTGATCAGCGACAAGAGTCGAATGAATCTAGCTCCATCTGTTTTATTACAGGTTATTGATATCATACCTTCATAAAATCGATTAAAATAGATTTACATCAAATCTGTTAGTATCTTATGTCTAGTATGTTTTGAGAGCATAATCCATCACATTTAGTATATACATATATTCCCCGAAATTAAAAAAAAAATACAACTTTTCCCATTTTATTCAGAGTATCTCATATTCGAATACTCACCTATTGAGGGAAATATTTATTTTATTTTTGACTCTAGCGGTGTCAAATTTGAGATTATCCAGTAGCTTTCGTTTTGTATGTAAAGACAAAACCTGAACTCGGAATTTCAGGCCAGTCGAGTGAATGTCTTTAACAGCGTCAGAGCTACTAAAACATTAATATATACAATATAGAAATTCCATACACACCTAAGGGAGTTGAGAATATTTGTTATGATTTTGGTTAAATTTCAAATTAAAGGAAGTTTCTATATTTGAAAAACAAAATGGACAAACCGGACGAGCCGTTCAATAAGACGGCTTTCCTCGAGGGATATCTGCTGAAGCACCGTGAGCTCGGCAAGCGGCAGCGTGAATATAAGAAATTGCTTTCAAGTAAGCTGAAGACACGTAATGAGACAATCATCGATGCCAGTTATGAGAATACCATTGATCGCCTGGAGGAGGAGAAGAATGATCTTCGTGCTCAGATCTGGGTGGCCGCTGGCTCAACGCACATGAAGAAGGACAAACGCTACTTGGCCCAAATTCGTTGTCATGTGGAATGTCAAGAGAATTTAGCGGAGGATATAACTAAGCTGAAGACGTCCATAACCAACATGGAGCGCGAAATCAGTCGTGTGAGCAAGCAGATATACAATCTCAATCGACTGACGGTGCCGGAGCAACAGCATCAGGCACACGTGGCCAAGGTGCGCAAGAAGATGGCCATTTTGGAGAACTCCTTGGAGGTGGGCATCCGGCAAGAATGCGGATTTACAGCGGCAAATGCTGATCTGCGAGAACAGCTCATCCGGATCCTCAATCATCGCACATTCTTCAATGACTCCTACACTAAGATGGTTCAGAAGCTGAACAGCGATAAGAAGTATCTGATAGATCTCATTGAGTATGCGCTGAACACCTTCGATGGCTGCATTGATGTCTATGAGAAGATCGACAAGATAACCAAGCGTGAGAGCAAAGAGCGTGAGTTAAGACGCATTGAGCTGCAGAGTATCATGCGAAAGGTAGCTGCCGATGCGGATAACTCTGCGTTCGTAGAGTGCAAGGGCAGGGAGCGAATTTTGGCTGATCTGCCACCCAAGGAGTATAGGCGACGTGACGAGTTCCGTCGGAAGCACAACAAGAAGATCAATCTGTACAATTCGGTATTGAAGAAGATACTCGACTACACCAACTCCAGCAATGTGGAGGAGGTGATCGAAAAGTTCCAGCAGCAGGAGAGTCTCTATTATTCCTTCTTCAACTATGCCAACGAGATGAGCTATCACATCACACTGTTGAACAACTCAGTGAATCGCCTCTTTGAGGACATTATCGATTTGAAACGCGAGAATACGTCCACGCTGCAGGGGCAGATCGATTTGATTAGCTCCTTGGAGCAGCAGGTGCGCAAGAAGCAAGCCGCTAACTTGGAGCTGCATAAGACACGTGAAAACAACGATACGCGTCTCGAAAATCTACTGCAGGGTGTTGAAATGCTTTGCGATATGTGTTCAGTGGATACGTCGCCTTTGTCCGAGCTGTTGGGAGATCATACCCATGTCAATCTCGTGAATGTTGAACGTTTTCTTCGGCTACTAGAGACGCGCGTCCAGGACATTGTTGCCAGTGTTTATGTGTTCGAGCGCCAGGACGAGGGCAACATTGACTACGTGGTCAAGCAGATCGAAAAGATCTGTGAACTGCCCACTGATCTCAACGACATTGTGCTCACCCAGCAATGTCCTGAGTGCGCGGAGGGCGAGGCCTTCAACATGGACGATGGAGGCGATGGTGTTGCCATACACACCATCAAGGAGGCCAAGCAGAAACTCTATGAGAAGATCACTCAACCGGAGATGCAATATCGCCTACACAGCATCAGCCAGTGTCGATTGCCACGCTCCAGGATGTTGGCTGCACGACGAAATGTTTAGATCCGGCAACTTATTAATTGCCCGGATGAATACCCAGTTTTCCGTGCCTTAAACAACCAAGTCATGGCCAATGAAATTTGTGAAAAGGAAACAAACGCGTTTATTTTTGGGACTTATACATCTAAAATAAAAAGTATTCCTAGTTCGAGCTCAGCATATACGCTGTTTTACCCAATTTCTTTTCTTCCCAAAAGCTTAGCTAATATATTGGCCACTCAGCTAAATCAGTCTCATACTTCTGGAATCTCTTTGAAGTTTTCTCTAAGACCCCAGCTACTGATGAGCAAATTGATCCAATTATCAGGGTCTATGCTAGAGCTGCTTGATGTTGCCTTTGAGCTTTCGGGCTCGGGTGTGGGGAATGAAACATCTGCAGGCGGAGTTGTTAACCGAGAATTGCATGCATACATTCTATTTATTTTCTCTAAGTCTTTATCAGAAAATGCCAAACGTTGACCCAGTCGAATGTTGTCTTTCGCTTGCTGTAAGTTGAATATTAATAGTTTTATATTCATGTATATTCTTATAATCAGTAATCTGTATAGTTCAGCGACCAACTCACCTTTGTCATTATTGTCGGTTGGCCATTCCATGAGAAGGCTTTGGTTGAGTAGTGCATAAGGCTGTCGAAATCGTAGGGCACTCCGAATGCCTCAGTAATGTCCGCCTTTCTAAAGTTTTTCCACGCTCTAGGGCGGATATTCTCGTAATTAATCATCACATAGTCATCACGCTCCATGCGACTTTGCTCGTGCAGAAATCCAAGTGCATGCATCAACTCGTGAAGTACAGTGCCATAGCGTCGCAGACATCCAGGTATCTGTAGATTGAGCCTCTGCCTCCCTCCTGTGCGACCCACAGCAGACCAACAGCCCGAAAAATCGCTGCCAATGGAAATATAGTCCCTCTCGCCGCTATGTGGCACGAATCGAATGCATGTGCGTTTGTGATAGTCCTCCATGGCAGTTTTGATAATGGACATTTCTTGTCTATCGAAATCACCTTCGATCCGATAGGGCACCACACCATTGGGCCACCGTAAGCTCTGTGAAACCATGCCATTTCGCATAGTGATGGCCGGTTGTGGCACTAGAATATCACCCTCAAGGTAGCTGCCCAGCTCCTCGGGATTAACATCGCTGTCAGCACTTAAATTGGCTACCCTAGCACCTGTTAGCTCCTGATCCGGCTTGGCAAACATGGCAGCGCCATAGGCGCTCAAGTCTATGATGTCCTCGCTAGATTGCGTTGGGTCTCCAAAGGACACTTCGCCCTGGGATACCAATGGTAACGCCCAGCTTAGTGTGTATATGGAAACGAAGCTAAAAATTAGTCTCTGCATAGCTTGCCGGTTACTTAAACTTTGCTTAAACTGCATTGAACTCTAGCGGCTTTTATAGCAGCAAATCTCTTCGGCAGCTTTATCAGCTTTTACATGACTATAGCAATACGGAAATAGATCATATGACGGCTATTCAACTATGATTTATGACAACATAATTTAGATTAATATTACACATTTTATCTATTCTCGTAACAATTTAGAATAATAAGATTCATTGCATAGACTCCAGACTGAAAGCCCTTGCTGATATGGTGATAAGAGGTTCTTAACCTGAAAATTTTGTAAGTGATAAACCGGTAAGCATATATAAACCCAAAGAATTTCAAATGTATTCATCTTACTTTATACATGTGAGTTTTTTTTTTAACCTGAGCCAATTGCAAGTGGGAAGACAGAGTATAACAAATATTTTATATTATATAAATTGATTGACTAAAGTAAACATAGAGAACAAGTAAGAAAGCTCTAGTCGAGACTGCTCGACTAGGAGATACCCTGATCCCTACAAAGAGCTGATATTCACGCACGCATAAGCACGCGCTCTGCTAACTGCGCAGTGTGGGCAATACTATGAGAATTTTGTTGCTGAATAATTTCTCCTGTAGTAGGACTATCTTCATCAAACTTTCAGAACGTGATCATAATGTGCAAATGTGTGTATATTCCAAAGCACAAGTACCAAAATCTGTAAATGACAAAATCTGCGTATTGACACCAAATCTGAAGTCTCCAGGTCTAAAAGTATTAAAATTACGGTGAATAAACAAAATCAATTTATCGATTATTCGCGATAAAAAAGTAATCAGACGAGTTATCGAAAAAAAAAGATAAACTTGTACTGCGTATGGTATACATGAGTATGCATACAAAATTTGAAGTCTCTAGCTCTTCTATCTTCTGAGATCTAGGCGTTCATACGGATGGACGGACAGACGGACAGGGCTATATCGACTCAGCTCGTCGCCCTGATCAAGAATATATATACTTTATGGGGTCTGCCACGCCTCCTTCTACCTGTTACATACTTTTCACAAAACCATTAAACCCTGATTTCCCATTTTTAATGGGATCAGGGTATAAAAAGGATTGCGGCTCTTACAAACGACTGTTGTAATATTTAAGCTTAAATAATAATTTCTGTGTCAAGAAATAGAATATAACTTTAATCAGGTTAATCATTTTCAAAATGTAATGCTTAATTAAGCCAAAGGAAAGGAATTATGATAATCGAATCAATTTTAATTCAAAAGTAAGTGTAAATGATGTAATAAAAGTTGATGTGAGCTAGATGAAAAATGGATCTGAAAGGAGACTATGAACGAGAACTATGGACTAGTGCAAGGATTTCTTAATTAGGATGAGATGAATGCCTAGAGTTCTGTTCGTTAAAAGAGTCTTGAATTAAGTTGATAACACATTTGAGATTTAGGTCTTTCATGATGACATCATTCCTGGCAAACGGAAAACCAATGAAAGCAGCTGGTCCCCAAATGAAGCACACATATCTCAATAGTTTTGACTTTTATTTCAGTAACCAATCAAACTGTTTTGTGTCTTGTGTTATAGTACATATAATGCGATTTCGCTACTTTAGTTTAGAGACTAAATTAAGTCCAAGGTACTTTTGAGAGGTGACAGTGTTAATGGGGAGTCCGTGTCGTTTGTGTCGCTTGAGATATTTTTTATAGTGTGATATGCCTGTTCCAATCTTTAGTAAAAGTGGAAAATTTACCAATTTGAGACTGTAAAAGATGATTGGCAAAAGTGTGTGAGTGGCTGTAGCAAATTACAGATGTGGCGTCTGCATATGTATTAATGTATTATTGGTTGAAAGTAGAATTGGCATATCGCTAGAGTTGGCATGTAGTACAGTGTCGGACTGCCCTAGAAAACGTCTGTTCTGATAAGTCTTTCTATAGAAAAGTGACAATTGGTTTGAATAGCAAAGTGTCTGTTTGTAAGCCAGGACGGAAGAAAGCTTAATTAATGTCAAAAAAAAAAAAAAAAAAAAAAAAAAAATGTGCGCCAAATTGCTTTTCTCGTGTACTTGAAATGTAGAGGCTACTTCTCTGTCTAATTGGGTTGAACGAAATCCAAATTGATGATTAAAGAGAGTAGAATTATCTTCGGTACGATACACCGATAAGATTACCAAGAGCAAAAGGTAGCTGCCGATGCAGATGTATTCGTGGAGTTTAGGCGAAGTGACAAGTTCCCTCGGAAGCACAACAAAAAGATCAATCTGTACAATTCGGTGTTGAAGAAGACACTCGACTACACCAACTCGAGCAATGTGGAGGAGGTGATCGAGTAGTACCAGCAGGAGAATCTCTATTATTCCTTCTTCAACTATGCCAACGAGATAAGCTATCACATAATGCTGTTGAATAACTCAGTGAATCGCCTCTTCGAGGACAATATCGGTTTCAAAACCCCCGAGTATGTCCACGCTGCAGGAACAGATTAATTTATTATGGAAGTAAGTTTACCTGTCCCATAATATGATCTCAGATTTAAAAATTATCTACTTAGAATAATTATCATCGTCCAGTAGAGCTGTCCGTTGTTGCCGATGAGTGTTCTGGCTCAGGTGTGGAGAGTGAGACTTCATTATCACGCGAAGTTGTTGACCGTTTACATTTGTACATCCTATTAATTTTCTTTATGTCCTTAGGAGAAAATCCCACACTTTGACCCAATCGGTGGTTATCTTTCGCATGCTGAAATTAAAGATTGACGGAATTATTATAATTTTGATATTAGTACTTGAATTATGTATATTCGAATGATCATCAGTCTATATTGTCTAGGTCCAACTCACCTTTGCTCTTATTGTCATTTTGCCATTCCGTGAAAAGGCTTTAGTTGAGTAGTGCATAATGCTGTCGTAATCGTAGGACACTCCGAAAGTCATGGTCTTCCTCTTTTTAAAGTTGTTTCTCGTCTCAGGTATTACATTTTTCATATATATCTTCACATATTTATCTCGATCCTTGCGACTGTGCTCATGCCAAAATCCAATTGTATGCATCATCTCGTGTATCACTAATCCACGACCCACACATCCCGGTGACTGTAGATTGATTACCTGCTTCCCTTTGCGTAATCTACCCACAGAACTAAAACAGCCCGTAGGAGTATTCTCAAAGGAAACGTAGTCTTTCTGGCCATTACGTTTCACAAATTTGATGCAGGTGCGTTCCTTTAACTCCTTCATTACATCTTCGATAAGGGCCACCTCCTTGCTACTGAAACCGCGCTCGATCACAAAGGGCACCACGCCCTGGTACCAACGATAGCTCTTGCCACGTTTGCCATTTAGGAAAGCTGTTTCAGGCCACGGGAATAGAATATCACCCTCAAAGTAGCTACCCAGCTCCTCGGGATGAAGATCGCTGTCAACACTTAAGTTGGCTACCCTAGCACCTGCACCTGAATCCGGTACGCCAAATATCTCCATACCATAGTCGCTCAAGTCTATGATCTCCTCACTAGATTCCGATTGATCTCCAAAGGACACTTCCCCCTGGGATACCAATGGTAGCGCCCAGGTGAGTGTGTACATAGAAACGAAGGTGAAAATTAGTCTCTGCATAGCTTGCCGGTTAGTCAAACTTTGCTCAACTGTATTGAACTCTAGCGGCTTTTATATCTGAATGGAGGCAGGAATATATTAGCAAGAGCTAAAATTGATACGAGTGATTATATAACATAATATTAATCTAAATTATCAGAGTTAAATAGGCGTTATATTTTCTAGTATACTTGCTAAGGCCATCTTCTTACATATTCTTACATGATTATAGCAATGCGGAACTAGAAAATATAACGCCTATTTAACTCTGATAATTTAGATTAATATTATGTTATATAATCACTCGTATCAATTTTAGCTCTTGCTAATATATTCCTGCCTCCATTCAGATATAAAAGCCGCTAGAGTTCAATACAGTTGAGCAAAGTTTGACTAACCGGCAGGATATGCAGAGACTAATTTTCACCTTCGTTTCTATGTACACACTCACCTGGGTGCTACCATTGGTATCCCAGGGGGAAGTGTCCTTTCGAAATAAAATTAAATATGTGACGAGGAGCGAGATCATAGACTTGAGGGCCTTTGGCATGAAATTATATGGCGTGCCGGATCCGCTGACAGGTGATATGGTAGCCAACTTAAATGCTGCCAACAGTCAGCATCCCGAGTTGCTGGGCAGCTACTTTGAGGGTGATATTTTAATCCCGTTGACAACAACAATGTTGCTATATGGAACACCTGCCAAGAGCTTTCGTTGGCCCCAGGGCGTGGTGCCCTATGAGTTCCAGGGCGCTTTCCAACCCGAGGAAATGGCTCTTATCACAGATGTCATGATGGAGTACAGCAAACGAACTTGCATAAAATTTGTGTTGCATACGGACCAGCCCAACTACATTTCCTTTGAGAAAAACTCTGCGGGCTGTTTTAGTTCTCCAGGTTATTTGATGATAGGGAAGCAGGTAATCAATCTACAGGCACCTTGGTGTATGAATCGTGCTACAGTGATACACGAGTTGATGCATATAATTGGATTTTGGCATGAGCACAGTCGCAAGGATCGAGATAAATATGTGAAGATATATTTGAAAAATGTAATACCTGAGAGGATAAACAACTTTGAAAAGAGGAAGACTATGAGTTACGGAGTGTCCTACGATTACGACAGCATTATGCACTACCCCACTAATACCTTTTCATCGAATGGCAAAATGACAATGAAGGCAAAGGTGAGTTGGACTTAGACAATATAGACTGATGATCATTCGAATATACATAATTCAAGTACTAATATCAAAATTATAATAATTCCGTCAATAAACAATCTTTAATTTCAGCGTGCGAAAAATACTCCCCGATTGGGTCAAGCTGTGGGATTTTCTCGTAAGGACTTAAAGAAAATTAATAGGATGTACAATTGTAAATGGTCAAAACCCTTTGCTTGATAATGAAGGCTCACTCTCCACACCTGAGCCAGAAAACGTATCAGCAACAACGGTCAGCTCTTCTGGACCCTGATAATTATTCAATGTAGAGAATTACTTAATCTAAGATCATTTTATGGGACACGTAAACTTACTTCCACAATAAATTGATCTTTTCTTGCAGCGTGGATATACTCGGGGGTTTGTAAATCGATAATCGATAATGTCCTCGGAGAGGCAATTCACTGAGTTATTCAACAGCATTATGTGATAGCTTATCTCGTTGGCATAGTTGAAGAAGGAATAATAGAGATTCTCCTGCTGCTGCAACTACTCGATCACTTCCTCCACATTGCTGGAGTTGGTGTAGTCGAGTGTGTTCTACAGATCAGCCAAAATTCCCTGCCCTTGCATTCCACGAACACTGACTTATCCGCATCGGCAGCTACCTTTTGTAGTGAATTACGGATGTTTTATTATTCTGGTGAGGGAAGAAACTGCAACTCCTTGCTCTACTTTATCTTACTTATAATATTAATTAATTATAATATTAATTAAAAGAGAGAGAGAGAGAGAGAGAAGCGACGCACAAACATACATACCTTCCCAAACTGGTTCTCGCTGCACAGGCCAATAAAGGCCAGTCAAGCGAAAGTCGGTCTTAGATGTTAAGGCGACCGACCTTGCCCCCCCCTACCATGATCGCTGGCTGCCTACCACCACTTTTAGCGACCCCATACCCAGCTTTGGGAATTATCTCAAGCCCACACATATGAGTCGTATTGCACCCGAAATTTCTTAATCAAATTTCAGTATACATTACAGGTGTTTTCCAAATTTAATTTTCCATTACTTAATCTATGCATGTACAATGAATAAGTTAGGGTACACAGACAGGAATGGGAATAGAGAGTGAAGCGCAAAAAGAAGACAGTGGAGCTTTAGAAAAACAAGAAGAAATAATGTAACTAAAATACAAATACGAAGATAATGAAAATGTTTAACAGTATAAGGTGGGAAATATTAAGGGTATTACATAATATTATAAGTGATAATTATTACTAACTTAGCATTTAGAATATATTTGCTAGTTTCTTTAAAAAAGGCAATAATTGGGCAGCAATTAAGGCAGCGCTTAATCGCTTCGGTTATTTTGGGGTGCTGTGTGGCGTGGGTATGCAGCACGCAGTTGCAGCGAAAACATAAAATAAATTTTATGGCTGGGTGCCAAACCTACAAATAAGTTTCTACGTTTGGATTATAGCAATGAATACTTTCCTCTCATTAGCTTAACACTATGACTCACCGCTTATACGCTTGGCACTCGCACTTTAAAAAAAACTTTACACACACAATTTTTTATTTGCCTCATAAGTAAATTTGGCTTGCGGCGATTCTCAACTTGTATGCTCAACGGGTGAAAAATTAATGAGAAGATGGCCCTAGCTTCGAGCGGCAAGTAAGCGCTTCGGAACAGTTTTTTTTATACACTGATCCCATTAAAAATGGGAAATCAGGGTATAATGGTTTTGTGAAAAGTATGTAACAGGCAGAAGGAGGCGTGGCAGACCCCATAAAGTATATATATTCTTGATCAGGGCGATGAGCTGAGTCGATATAGCCCTGTCATGCCTGCCATGTATACCATACGCAGTACAAGTTTATCTTTTTTTTCGATAACTCGTCCGATTAATTTTTTATCGCGAATAATCGATAAATTGATTTTGTTTATTCGGCGTAATTTTGACACTTTTAGACCTGGAGTCTTCATATTTACTGTGTACATACATCTGAGCAATACGAAGATTTTGTCATTTACAGATTTTGAATACCACGCCCCCTTCGCCCACAATTTGTAAAACACGTATTTTAAGTACTAGAGACTTTGGTGCTTTGGAATGTATACACATTTGCACATTATGTTCACGTTATGAAAGTTTCATGAAGATAGAGGAGAAATTATTCAGCAACAAAATTCTCATAGTATTTCCCACACTGCAGCGCAGCCCAAGCGCAGTCGGTGCGTACTGCGCAGTTAGCAGAGCGCGTGCTTATGCGCGCGTAAATATCATCGTCTTGTAGGGATCAGGGTATCTCCTAGTCGAGCAGTCTCGACTAGAGTTTTCTTACTTGTTTTCTTTTTTTTTTTTGTTATCTGAAAATTGACACTGCATCTGTTAACAAATGTTGTTATCTAATCTGCCGTTGTGGTCAGCGGAACTAAATCGCCCTCCCCTCAGCGAAGAGTCTGCTTTTAGGCAGTCTGGATAATTATAAACAATTTTGCTTTTTCGCTATTCCAGCGCCACTACACTTTCGCTCTTGGAAATCTTATCGGTGTATCGTACCGACAGAGTGACACTCGCAGATAATTCTTCTCTTTTTATACTCATTCACGAAAGAGAAATGAGTATATGGCTTTGTGCAAGTCCGTCTTGCTGTCCGTCCGTCTGTCTGTATGAATGCAGTTTATCTCGGCGCTATTTGAGCGAGAGACTGAAAATTGAAACACGTTCTCCTGTATATCTCCGATTTATATAGCGTTAAAATTGTCCTGATCCGCCCTCGAGGGGCGTGGCAAACTGGATAATCCATTTTCCGATATGCCAGAAATCATATTAGTTGAAGATGTAGAATGCTGAAATTTAGAATGTAGATTCGTGTTGACCACCTAAAATGAAAAACTATGGCAGATATAACTGCGCCCATTGGGGATGTGCCACATCGGGAAAACTGTATATCTTAGAGTTATAAAGCTATAGCGTTGAAACTTTGCACGTGAGCTAATGTTACGATTCTATAAAGATTGATTGAATTATATGTCTATGCCCACTAGGGGCGTGGCAAATCGGATCTGAAAATAATGGCGAATCGGCGTTTGTAGCGGCCAACTAAGAAATTTATATGCGTGCGTTACTTATATATATAAAGGAGCTTAAGAGATATTCATAAAACGGATGGAACATTTTTATGAAATTTAAAATATATGAACGAAATGATAATAACATACAATTTCAATTTTAGAAAAAAGTTTTCCGCGGAATTTGAGCTCGCACCACATCCGAAGTAACTGAAATGAATATAGCCTGCGCTTCCGCCTACAGCGCCACTTCACCTCTCAAAACAATAGTAATTAAAACGAAATTACATTATTGTTAGGCCGCCATGTAGCAAAAAAAATGCAAAGACAAATCAATCGCAATTGAGATTCTTAGAAAATGCTAGAGTACGCATTATATATATGTACTTACACACGAATGAGCACGTGCATATATGTACATATTTATACTGAATATATGTACGTATAAGCATTTGAGGGATAAATTTAAACTTATAACAATGTTCGACTAAGAAAAAGAAAAATATTAAGTGCTATTTGTTCAAGCTCGCACCTTCCCAATAATATTTTATTTATGAAAAAAGAAATGATCAGGGCAACGAGCTGAGTCGACATAGCCCTGTCCGTCTGTCCGTCCGTCCGTCCGTAAGAACGCCGAGATCTCAGAAGATATAAGAGCTAGAGACTAGCAATTTTGTATGCATACTCGTGTATACCACGCAGTACAAGTTTATCATATTTTTTCGATAGCTCTTTCGATTTCGTTTTTATCGAGAATAATCGATAAATTGATTTGGTTTATTCAGCGTAATTTTAAAATTGTTAGACCCAGAGACTTCAGATTTACTGTATACATACATCTAATCTCTACGAAGATTTTGTAAATTACAGGTTTCAGATACCACGCCCCCTTCTCCCACAATTTTTAAATAACGATTTTTAAATACTAGGGACTTGTGCTTTGGAATATACACACATTTGCACATTGTGATTGCATTCTGGAAGTGTCATGAAGATAGTCCCACTACAATCATTCAGCAAATCATGTGATCAGCAAATCAATCCCACTACAATCATACAAAATTCTAATAGTATTGCCCACAGTGCAGCACAAGCGCAGTCGCTGTTAACTGCGCAGTTAGTAGAGCGCTTGCTCAGCTCCTTGAAGGGATCAGGGTATCGAGCAGTCTCGACTAGATTTTTAAATATAAATATTTTTTAAATATTTTATTTCTCATATATTTTGTTATATAATTTTATTTAATAATACCCGTCAGATATACACTTGCGCAAAAGAGGAAAAATTGATACGAGTGATTATATAACATAATATTAATCTAAATTATCAGAGTTAAATAGGCGTTATATTTTCTAGCTCCGTATTGCTAAGGCCATCTTTTACATATTCTTACATGATTATAACAATGCGGAACTAGAAAATATAACGCCTATTTAACTCTGATAATTTAGATTAATATTATGTTATATAATCACTCGTATCAATTTTAGCTCTTGCTAATATATTCCTGCTTCCATTCAGATATAAAAGCATCTAGAGTTCAATACAGTTGAGCAAAGTTTGACTAACCGGCAAGCTATGCAGAGACTAATTTTCACCTTCGTTTCTATTTACACACTCACCTGTGCGCTACCATTGGTATCCAAGGGGAGATCTAGCGAGGAGATCATAGACTTGAGCGCCCTTAGTAAAAAGATATTTGGCGTGCCGGATCCGCTGACAGGTGCTAGGGTAGCCAACTTAAGTGCTGCCAACAGTCGTCATCCCGAGTTGCTGGGCAGCTACTTTGAGGGTGATATTTTAATCCCGTGGACAACAAAAATGTTGCTAAATGACAGACCTAACAAGAGCAAGCGTTGGCCCCAGGGCGTGGTGCCCTTTAATATCCATGGCACTTTCCAAACCAATGAGTTGGCCCTTATCACAGATGTCATGATGGAGTACAACAAACGAACCTGCATAAAATTTGTGCATCGTACGTTCCAGGTCGACTACCTTTCCTTTGAGAACAACTCTACGGGCTGTTGGAGTAATCTGGGTTTTTTGGGCAAGGGGAAGCAGGTAATCAATCTACAGACACCGGGATGTGTGAATCGCGTTACACTGATACACGAGTTGATGCATATAATTGGATTTTTGCATGAGCAATCTCGCAAGGATCGAGATAAATATGTGAAGATATATTTGAAAAATGTAGAACCTAATATGAGACACAACTTTGAAAAGACGAAAAGCATGGGTTTCGGAGTGTCCTACGATTTCGACAGCATTATGCACTACCCAGCTGATGCCTTTTCATCGAATGGCAAACTGACAATAAGAGCAAAGGTGAGTTGGACCTAGACAATATAGACTGATGATCATTCGAATATACATAATTCAAGTACTAATATTAAAATTATAATAATTCCGTCATTAAACAATCTTTAATTTCAGCGTGCGAAAAATACTCGCCGAATGGGTCAAGCTGTGGGATTTTCTCGTAAGGACTTAAAGAAAATTAATAGGATGTACAATTGTAAACGGTCAAAACCCTTTGCTTGATAATGAAGGCTCACTCCCCACACCTGAGCCAGAAAACTCATCGGCAACAGCTCTTCTGGACCCCCTAATTATTCAATGTAGATATTTACTTAATCTAAGATCATTTTATGGGACACGTAAACTTACTTCCATAATAAATTAATCTGTTCCTGCAGCGTGGACATACTCGGGGGCTTTAATATTATGTGATAGCTTATCTCGTTGGCATAGTTGAAGAAAGAATAATAGAGATTCTCCTGCTGCTGGAACAACTTGATCGATGTCTTCTTTAACACCGAATTGTACAGCAACAATTGCAACTCCTTGGACTACTTTATTATACTTATAATATTAATTCGCGTAACATACTCGGCCACTTATATAGACAAGGAAGAGAGAGAGAGAGAGAGAGAGAGAGAGAGAGAGAGAGAGAGAGAGAGAGAGAGAGAGAGAGAGAGAGAGAGAGAGAGAGAGAGTGAAAAGAGACCCACAAACATACATAGCTGTCCAATCTGGTTCTCGCTGCACAGGCCAATGAAGGCCAGTCAAGCGAAGGTCGAAGGGCGTGGCAATCGGGATTTGTAGTGCCATATAGCGACATTTATTGCGTGTGTCATCTATATATATATATATATATATATATATATATATATGTATATATCGAGCCACGACCGTCTACGCCTACTAGAGGCATTTGTTGAAATTTATATGCGAGTATTCATAGGACGGAAGGAAACATGAAATTAATTAAATAACAAAATAGACGAAATTATAATAACAAAATTTTAGTTAAAAACAAGTAAGAACGTTGCAGTTGGGCGTTACCAACTTCGGAATACTCATTCACAATCCGGCTCTAGAATGTAAAATTTTCAATATGACACGACACAAAAAGTGGCCTACAAATTATTTTTATACCCTGAACCCATTGCAAATGTGAAATCAGGGTATAATGGTTATGTTAAAATGCATGTAACAGGCAAAAGAAGGCGTGGCAGACACCATAAAGTATATATATTCTTGATCAGGGCGACGAGCTGAGTCGATTTAGCCATGTCCATCTGTCCGTGATACTAGAGACATGTACTTTGGCAAATTCATGCATTTCAATTTTATAATCATGATATAAAAGTTTCATGAAAATAGTCTATCGGCAAGAAAAATTATTAAGCAATTAAGTTCCCATAGTAAGCCCACACTGCAGTTAATGCGTGTTTATACGTGCGTGCCTCTGTGTTTGTGTTTCTTTTGAAGCAGAAAAAGCGAAGAATTCTTGAAATATCAGTTCTTGGAAGGGATAAGGGGATTTCGTAGTCGAGCAGTTTAGACTAGAGCTTTGTTACTTGTAATCGATAGCTCAACTATCAATTATATAATAGGCCTCTAGCCTATTCTAGGAATTGCAATTGATTTGTGAATTTTTCAGTCGTTATTTTAGTTTTGTGAGATGACGCTCTAGCACTGAAGTTACATATATAATTTTTCGCTACAAGATAACCAACCGGAGCAGTGGTGCCGATGGTTGAGGCAACGCAAGTCGTGTTAGGTGGCGTGGGTTCAAGACCTATTGACCTATTCGATCACATTTTCTTTTTCATAAATTCGATATTTTATTGGTAGGGTGCGAGCTTGAATGAATAGCACTTAATATTTTTCATTTTCTTAGTCGAAAATTGTTATAAGTTTAAATTTGTTTCTTCTTAGATAGCTCTCAAATGCTTATACGTAGATATATACATACATATATAAAATATGTACACATATAAAAAAGTCTGCATACACAATTTCGGCACGTGCTCATTTGTATGTGTGTATGTATGTACATATAATGCGCACTCTAGCATTTTCTAAGAATCTCAATTGCGATTGATTTGTCTTTGCATTATTTTTGAATTCCCAGCCGTTACTTTGACTTTTCTTTGCTATATGGCGACCTAACAATAATGTCATTTCGTTTTAATTATCATTTTTGTGAGTGCCGCGGTGGCACTGTAGGCAAAGGCGCGGAATGCTTTTATTTGAGCTAATATTAATATTTTTTCAATTTCATAAAAATGTTTCCTTCCGTGTTATGAATATCTACAATGCTTATTTATATATATAAGTGATGCACGCATATAAATTTCTTAGTTGGCCGCTACAAATGCCGATTCGCCACGCCTCTAGTGGGCGTAGATTGTCGTACTTCGAACCCCGAGGAAAACTTTTAATTTTTTTTAAGATTTATAATTTAATTTTTATTTTTTATTCCACAAAAATGTTTTCTTCCGTTCTATCAATGCCTATTAAGTCTATTTATATATATATATATAGATGGCTCACGCATATATATGTCGCAATTTGACACTAGAAATAGCGATTGCCACGCCCCTAGTGGACTTAGACACCTCATTTTTGGCCAGTTCTTAGAGCGAGCTAATGGTAACCCAACTGCAAAATTTGAAAATTACAGGGTAGTTTTTGATATGCCACGCCCCTAAAGAGGCGTAACTATTTATGGGTCATCGATAGAAGAGGCTACCAGTAACTCAACTATCCAAACTAGCTTTATAACTGTAGGAGATATAAGCTTTTGCGGTTTGCCACGCCCCCTGAGCGGAGATATATCCACTATAGATTTTTGGTCTTGGGTGATCAACCCGAGTATATATACCAAATCTCAGGTCTCTAGCATCAATAGTGCCCAAAATATAGTAGAATTTGAAAAATCACTATATCTTCAGATCCGATTTGCCATGCCCCTAGTGGGCGTAGACATATAGTTTTATATAATCGTAATATTAACTGCATGTAAAATTTGAGCGCTCTAGCTTTAAAACTTTAGGAGATACAGTTTTACCCAATTTGCCACGCCCCCAATGGGCGTAGATATATCCGCCATAACTTTTGATTTTGGATGGTCAACACGAACCTACATTCCAAATTTCAGCGCTCTAGCTCTTAAACTAATATGATTTCTGGTATATCGGAAAATGCATGGACGGATCGGGTAAATTTTAACACTTTCTAAATCGGAGATATACACGAGTATGTGCTCCAAATTTCAAGTTTCTAGCTCTAATAGCGTCGAAATAGATTGCGTTCATACGGACAGACGGGCAGACGGACGGACAGCAAGACGGACATGCACAAAACCAATATACTAATTCACTTCGTGAATGAGTATAAAAAGTTTTTCTCGGAATTTGAGCTCCCACCACAACCAAAATAACCAAAGTAAAGACAGGCTGCTCCTCTGCCTACAGCGTAAATGCATCCAATGATAATAAATTAATAATAATTAATAAATGCCCCTATGGCAACATAATATTATGCATATGGACTGTGAATGAGTATTCGGACGTGGTGACCGACTGCAACGTTCTTACTGTTTTTTTTTTTTTTTTTTTTTTTTTTTTTTTTTTAAATTCAGTGTTAAATGTGAAAATAAAAACGAAAGAACGTGTGAAATCTTCGGATATAAATGTAATAAAATTCAAAATAAATTTTGAAAAATTGCAATGAAATGCAATCTAAAAAATCGAATGCATAGTAATTTGTTTTCCGTTTTCTAGTTAATTTTAATATCTTATTTTACATTATTATTATTATTAATATTTATTATTTTTAATATTCAGCAAAAATCGAAAGCGAAACTAAACATACATATTGAATTATATTTAAAATTCATGCTAATTTATTTCTTATATACTTTGATCAGGCAGAGATTCGTGATAAATAATTCTAGACTAAGGTATGTGAAATGCTTTAAATAGTTGGTCGCAGTTGGTGATAGTGTGAACTCCATTCTTTAGTCTAGCTGCTGGCTGCCGTAGGCTTCTCATCATGGCCGTCTCCAAGGCCCAGCCCACTGATGAGGCCGCTCAGGAAACTATCAACGATGGGGTTGCTACCGGGAGCTGCCACTGGTGCTGCAGTGCCTGCACCGGGCGCTGGAGCTGATCCACCCACATACCCACAGTCGTACATGCGATTCAGTTTCTCCACATCAAAGTCTGAGAATCCTTTGCGCTGGCCCATTAGAGAAGAACCCTTCGATTGCTATGCGTGAAAGTAAGAAGATGGGTTTACAGCATGTTTGAATTCAAGGTACTCCATTCACTCACCATGGCCACTATAGTCGGCTGTCCGTTGGTAGAAAAGGCATTCGCTGAATAGTGCATAACGCTACCATAATCGTAAGGTACGCCGAAGGCTTCGGTTGAGGCGGCCTTCTCGAAGTTACTCATGGCCGACGATTGAATATTCTTGTATTGGATGGCCACATAGCTATCACGCTCCATGCGATTCTGTTCATGTAGGAAACCAAGGGCGTGCATCAGCTCGTGGATGGCTGTGCCGGGTCGGCTGAGGCAGCCAGGCGACTGCAGATTCACCTCTTGCTTGCCGCCGACACGACCCACTGATGACCAACAGCCCGAGCTGCCGCTCACAATCGAAATGTAATCACGCTCAGTGGTGCGGGGCACAAACCGAATGCAGGTCCGCTTGTGATACTGATCGATTGCGCCCCGAATCGTAGCCATGTCGTGCGCATTGAAGCTGCCGTGGATTTCGTATGGCACAACGCCGTTGGGCCAGCGCGAACTCTGTGTGGTTAAGCCATTTTTCATGGAGACAGCTGTCTGCGGTATGAGAATGTCGCCTTCCAAATAACTGCCCAGCTCCTCGGGATTCACCGTGTCCGTGTCGGCACTGAAGTTACCCACCAAAGCGCCTGTGCGGTCTTGATCCGGTTCACCGAACAAGGCGCTACCATAAGAACTCAGATCAATGGTGTCCTTACTAGGCGCCGGCACCTCTTCGATGCCGTTCTCGGGCAGCTCAATGACCTCGGTGTCATCAATGTCGTCGTCGAGGGCCAATGGAACAGCCTGTGCACAAGCCAGGCCCAGAAGTAGTAACAAAGCTAATCGGGACATGTTAGATGGTTTGGATTGGTTATTTCTTTTGGTTGCTGGTTAAAGTTTGACTGTGCTTCGGTCTGGAGAGAACTGGATATATATACTCAATTCTGTACCGCGTGCCCGACTTTATCAGTCGGCAACGAGCTTTTATATACATAAACATATTTTTTACCGGCAGACCTTCAGTCGTGCACTCGACAGTGTTGTTCTTGTTGTTGTTGTGTTTATCGTCATCGTCTTGGCTCGTCACACTCTTTTATTGGTCGGCAAATATTTGAATAACGCTCAGAGCCAACCGTATTTCTATGTGATATTGTTTTTGTTTTTAGGGCGAAATGACTTTCATAAATCGTATCAGTAGTTTGTTTGCATACACAAAGTTTAACGACATTTTCTTAATGTAGTTTTTTAGTTTTTCGCGCATAGCAATACCCGATAAGATTTTCGTCTTGACCTCTATGCAAGATAGATTTATATGCTACAATTTCTTTATATAATGCCGCAGTGATTTGGGCTGGAAATATCAACAGGCACGCTTAGGAAACACTATAAATTTCCATAAATAAACATAACACTTAGAATATCATAGCTTCAAATTAAAAAGGCTTGCGACAATTTATAGTGTATATATTCTAAAATTAGCTAGAACTTTCCAATCCAAGTAAATTGAACTTCTTAGCTTATAGGATACCAGATGAATTTGAAACTGTGACAGTATTACAATGATCGAAATGTGATAGATTCGCTTACTTAAATACTTTGTACAATGAGGCGGCAAAAAAAAAAAAAAAAAAAAAAATTAATAAAAACAAAAAAAAATGGGAAAAACATAATGAAAAATCCCATGCTTCTTTTTGGCTCATTAGCTGGAACAGCTGTGTAAGCCGTGTGCATAAATTGGGTTCAAGTGCAGATGACAGCCGTCATCACAAAATTTTTGTATTAATACATGAGAAATATTTAATGAGACAGCGGAAAAAACATATTGGTTACACTCAAATGTTGTTCTGTTTGTTAGTTTTATCGTGTTTGGATGTGTGAGCTTATTGCAGCTGATCCTCTATGCATCGAAGCTCATTTCGACAACCATGTTTGAGTCAGAATTTGAAAACTCTTCCTCCTCATCGAATTTCAAATTCATTTTAACACCACTCAACTTATCCGTATTCAGTACGCGTCGGCTGCTCGCTGATATAGATTCTGTTACATCTCCCAGTGCCTTACTACAGATCTCATCGATCGTGCCGGGATCATCCATCAAGTTTTCGATGCAATCCTTTAATATTGTAGACGTAACAATGCAATCCCGATTAAGTGCTAAGCTCTTGTGGAAATACTCAATGGCCTCGTCCAAGTTTCCAAGTAGAGCGTGTATAAAGCCAATGGCAGTATATGTGCTGCCGCTTTGGGGTTTCAACAAAAGCGCCTGCAATCAGATTTAGTCATTACGAACATAAATAGAATTTAATAATATATTGCTCTTACGAATTGAAAATTGTATAGCGCATCCTCGAACTTTTGTATTTTCCGATAGGAGTGACCCAGATTTATAAAGAGCGGCTCCCAGCGCGCCGAAACCTCCTCATTATTAGCCTTTGCGCGCTGCCTAACAATATCCACTGTGCATTGAAATATTGTGGCAGCCCCATCGAAGTACTCATACTCGTATTTAATTACGCCCAGCTCGTGCAGCACATAAACATCCATGGGAGCAATTGTCATGGCTTGCAAAAAGAATTTCTCGGCCAATTCCAGGTTTTTGGTAAGCCCACACTCCACACCAATATAGAGTAGAGGCAAATGACAGCCGCGCATTAGTTGTGTAGCCTTGAAGTAAGCAGCCATTGCCTGCTCATGCTCATTCTCATTGGCGAAGGAGTGTCCGTAGGCCAGCCAGGCGGGGCCGTAGAGCCGATCCAGGGATGTGGCCTTTGACAAGTAACGACGTGCTGGATCACTCTTGCCTATCATGTCATAGTAGCAACCGACTGCATACCACGAAATGGCCTTGTCCGGATACCGATCGACCAACTTGTGGGCAACATAGAAAAGCTTATTGAAATCTCCATTTTCCACTAGGCAGGCAATTTGTATTGTCAGTGCGTTATTATGAAACGGATCAACCTTCAACAAGCTATATATATGCAAAATATTACTGCATTATAAATATGAAATTAGCTGGCGCAACAATTACCTATTTAGTATTTTCAGGCACTGCTTGTAGTCACAGTCATAGAAACATTTTTCTGCCTCAGCGGCAAGGAGATCTGTGCTGCGCTGCACCCGACTCAAGCAATCGTTGAGCGGCACTAAGCTGTCGCTGTCATTTTCGCGGGAACCACGGCGATGGGATGCATCAAAGAGCGAGCGGTGGGTGGCATCTATCATAGATGACGCACGTGACAGACTTGTTTGTAGAGAAAACGTTGGCGCTTTCAGATCATCTAACACTCTGTAAAATTTGCACAATATTGATAAGGGCGAACCATAAAAGATTGCTTAATTAATACTCACTTTTGTGCGGGTGACATAAACTGACTCGAGGTCATTGGCACCTTGGACGCAGAAGGCTTGGGTACCTGTGTATCAGTTGAACAGGTTTGCTGCACTCGTGCCGTAAACTCCTTGATATACTTCAGCACGTCCGGATTGACAATGGGCGAAATTTCTTCCGCGTTACGCGCTGATATGAGCTCATAGTACTTTTTCAATCTGGACTCGTACAGTTTAAGGATAAACTTGGCATCCGCTTCGGTTGATTGTTGAGCCAGCGGCAAATGATGCATCAGCTCAAATTCTACAATAAAAACATGTTGGTATATATGGGAGCATAGTAAGTTGCCTTGGCTATTTACCCTCCCAAGCCATGAGCATTTCATGCTGCACCAAAGCTTCCAGCGCCTCAAAGCAGTAAATAGATTTGTGCAGAGCCTGAACATAGAAATCCATGGCCATGCCGCGATTATCCAATGCTTCAAATACTTTTCCCTTGATCAGGAATATAGAAGCCAGCAATTCGTTTCGATTGTTCTCTTCACCGCCAAAGACACTGTTGCTTTCCAAATAAATGCCGCTGGCTGTATCCATCGGCTGATTGATTAAAGATGTGGTCATGGTTTCCACTTCAACTATTTGTATTACGTTTGCTGCTTCGTTGTATTGCTTGGCCGCATAGAGACTTTCGAGCAGCAGATTCAAGCACGGCAACGAGGTCTTCTCTAGCTTGTAGTACTGGATTGTATGGGCCGCACGATGGAACTCGCCAAGCAGAAACATACACTGTGCCTGGTAGTAAACATCCCGTGGCTCATGGCCGCTTAAAACAGACACCTTTTCTGCCCAAAACAAAGCAGATGAATATCGACGCTATGAAAAAATACATCGAAAGTTTGTTTACGAGTTGATTACAATATTTCACTTTAATTTACCATGTCTATAAACTGTCGAACTAGTTTTCTATACACAGAAAGGTCAATGTGATCATTTGCGCCTTCCGTATTGCTGCTTTCACTATCCCCAGCCATATTATTAAATAATTTTATAAATTAGAAATGTTTTTGACCAGTTTGTTAGTTTTTCTTTGCCGGCTAGCGTTGGACTGTAACGAGTTATCTGGCAACGCCAATCTCGACAGCTGGTTTTGGCATTCACACAAAATAAGCAGTGACACTGCGAGAAATTTTTTAAAATTATCAAACCAATAGGTAAAATAGATATTACTACTAAAATTATAAATGAATACTAGTATATATATTTTTTTAAATAATTGTTTAATATATGTTTATAACAATTCTTTTATTTATAAAAGCTGCAATGATATTTAAGTGTTCAATAGTCTTAGCGAACCTCTTTGCAACTTGTATGTCGTCCTGCGCTTGATTTTGATGTTGGAGATGGAGATTAGGGCAACAGCCAACCTACATAGAGATTTCGTTTACGCTCTCTCAGCATCTGTCGTCGGCAGGATTCAGTGTATTTCAATTGCTCGTTAGGTGAGGTTATTGCATTTCTGGCTAGAGCGGCTACAAGAAAAAGTTGAGCCCAGAAGCAGTGCAAATAAAAACACTTATTTTTTCGTTGCTGTTTATATTAAAATAGAAAATATACAAAATACGCCCTCATCTTGTAGCCTATTTTTACAAGTGTAAAGAAAGAGACTGCAAACTACACCAACAGCAACAACAAAAACATAGTAAAATTAACGAAAACGCGTGCAAAGCACACAACACAACATGAAGTAACGGTTAAAAGCCGGATGGCACAGTGTGCGAAAAAAATGTGCTTTGCAAGCATGCAGTAGAACGGCAAAAACTGAATGCGCGTGTAAAATTGAAATTAAATTCAAAAAAATTTATGTGAGTGACGCGTGCAAGAAACTAAACATAAGCTGCTACTACTACAATTTCGGGTATGTAAATACTCACATAAATACATTCATTCATATATACAGACATACTTGTGAAATTGTAACGTTCTACGAGTGTACATTTATATGTATGTATGTATACATATTTAAAAAGGTAAATGGGCCCGGCACAGCAATAGTCGGCATATCTAATAGTTTTCTGCAAAGAGTGTACCCAGAGGAGTGCTGTAAGGGCAAATCTAAGTCGCCGGATTGTGCTGAGTCTCGGATGCAGTTATACTCTCATCGAGTGCAGCTTCAATGCCCGTTTATAGTGCGTGTTGATTTCATCTTGTTATTGCTGTTGCTGTTGTTGTGGCGTCGGAATCGTCGGCCCTCGTCACTGTCTTTTTACAACTTTCCGTTGTTCCATGAGTGTTTTACGTCGCGCACGCCTTGCCATACTCACGTCATTTGCCCAGCAGCTTCAGTAACAACAAATACTACTCTCTTACTAGTCGACCACTTTTTACAACTACGAATACGCACAGAGAGGACCACGGGCAATAGCAACAAGAACGTCGACAATGACAACAGCAACAACATTAGCAGAACAAGAACAAAAACTACCCAAGCTCCGTTGGCGCTCCACTCGTTGTTGCTGGTTGCTGGCTCTGCGGCGTTCTGCTCATTTCATGCTGATTTATGGTTCTAATAATAGCTTCGCTTCCTGTTCCTCAAAAGGATTACAGCCGCTGGCACACGCACACGGCCGAGACGAATGCACATATACATAGACATGTCCTCAGCATAGCACAGGACTCTCCTCTTTTAAGTGCCGTGTCCATTTTGTCCCATCACCACATTTAGCTATACAAAAAAAAAAAAAAATTAAAATAATTACTGTGAACGACAAAATTATGAACCAGTCGCTCGCACGAAAGCACTTGGAAAGAACTTGTCGATGGCTATGAAACGGGGGCATGGCGGAAAATGGTTAATTACAGTTATGTTTGCGGGGATACGCCTTGATCGATTTACAGCGTTTAACGCTTAAGTGAGCTCATTTAGAATGGTTGAATAGTGTGCGTTGCTGTATGTGTGTATATGTTGTTGGGTGTGCGTGCTTGTTTGTGTGCCGACTTAGGGACTTATACGCATCAAGGAAACCGTTAAATCCTATTAAAAATATAAAGTAAATATTGAAATTGGAGTAAGCTAAACTGAAAGTTTTCACAATGAGTTGAAAAATATGAAAAGGAACAAATTTATAAATAGTTGCGAAATAAATGCACTTTATTTTAGTTTTATTCCGGAGAGTGAACATAATAATTATAAAAGCTGCTTCCTAAATTTCAAAGAAGAATTTTTAAAACTTTATTATATTAATAATAATTTTAAAACACCCTGTGTTTTTATATAAACAATTTATTTAATAAAATGCGAATCTTAGCATTATAATCACATGTTTTAATATTCAACAATCATATATAACTACAATTGCAAATTAAGATTTATTTATAATTTTTTATTTATTTTATTTATTTTTAGTAGCTTAAATAAATACATTCCATTACATATTAGCAAATTATAATTAAAAGATATCATATCTATTCCATCTGTACATAAATTAATAATTGATTTCGTTTCTTTTCCATTTGCTTCAGGAGGGTGCAATCAGAGATTATCATCATTGACAGGGAATAATGAATCGATGATTATTTGAGTCAGCTGAAACGGCCGCTGCATCTGCTTGCTGTCTGCGTAGTGAAGTGCCGAGTGGTGCCAAATCCTTATTACCAACAACAACAACAAAACTAATAACAATAGCAACAACTATAAAAGCTAAGCATACCATTTTGGTCAGCAAACATGTTTGCCTGAGGCACGCCAGACAACATTTTTGGGCAGCCGCATCATCGAGTCGAACATTGCTCAAATAGAGGACACTCGCTGCGCAGCACAAACAATTGAGCGTATGCACAGAGAGCGTCCACAGTGGGAGAGTGAAAGAGCGAGAGCGAACGACAGAGCACGGAGAGCAAGTGTTGAGGCAAGCCGCTAGAAGCTTGGAGCTGTTTGCTGTTTTGTTGCGTTGGCCGGCACAACACGAGGCCAAAGGACGGAGAGGTGCGAGCATACGGAAGTGGCGACATCTGTTTTGCCGCTTTGTCAGCTTATCCGGCAGCCGATGCTATAGCCGACGACAGGCGACCACAGCAGCAACAACGACGACGCCGACGCCGAGAAGGAGCGCACACGACGACAGGACTAACTGCAACGTGAAATACAAGTGTGGAAATTGGAATTTTTATTCAAAACAATGCCCCTGCTGCAACAGGTATGTAAATAATAATAAAACCCATTCGCACGCCCAGCCCGAACGAGAATGGCGTGGCGTTAGCCGTAATTGAGCCTCTCACGTACAACTCCCAGATGAGCAAGAGAACAAGAGCGTATCAGCTGGTTCCACGCCCTGCAAATGCTAACGGCTGCTGCTGCCGTCCTATCCCCCGTTGTCGTTGGGATTGCTGCCTTTGGTTTGCACCTTGATATGATTGTGTGTCTCTACGCCAACCGTATCGGCTCAACTTTTAGCCACTGACTGATTGTACCTATGACAGTAGAGCCTGGGATGATGATCCTAATCAGATTAGTGCTTAACTTTATGCGCCTCACGGCAATGCAGTGGCAACTGCTGTTGCTGTTGCTGCTACTATGGCTCCTGCTTCTTCATGATTTTTCGCATCGCTCTCTGCAGCCGACTCTTGTTGTCTGTTGCACATTATGAGTAGTTTAATTCGATTAAACTTGCGGCGTTTGTTCGTGGTGTCTGCCTCCTAGACAGTGCAACGCCTTCATCTAAGCTGTCTGTCAGTCGTGTCTGTGTATGGGTTTGCACGTGTGGAAGGCGTTTAATTGTACTCTGTGCTGCGTAAAATAGTTGCGTGATTTAATTTGCTGCGCTTTTATATATTTTTAATTCATTTAAATGAAAATATTAAATTAGGGAACAAGAAACTATGACAGCTAAAAGCTTAAACTTCTCTCTGTGGTTTCCACATGTATATATAAAAAAGGAAAAAAAAGAAAACTACATTTATGTATGTATAATAAATTGAATTGTAAATTTATTACGATACTACATTAGGAACTTATTTTATGGTAGTTGTCAGTTCGCCCTTTGACATTCTCCAAGTCTCAATAAAAAACATTTAAGAAGATTACGTTCTCGTGCGCATTGAATCGTCCTCGACATAATGCGCTGACAAATGTCTAGCTGCGGTGATTTCAAGCATTATTATTGAAAGAATATTCAATATTTTCATGAACAATTTTGTGTTCTTTATAATAAAGCAAATTTTGTTCACTATTAGTTACAATATTAATGGGAACTTTTATATTATTGAACGCATTAACCCGAAAGGTGAAAATCGGTGTATTGTGTACCTATTAAAAATATAATTAAGCTCAAATTATTATAGAGCACATATAGATTTTCCGGCCTATATTATGAAGAACTGGATTGGGTATGGGTAGTGTTAAAGTCAAACAAACGAAACAACTTAAATTTCTGATTGAACATAGCGTCTGAGTTACGTAATTTAAGCGTTTAACTTTTTAGTTTGACATATATGGATAGATTTAATGTTAAAAATAAATATAATTTTTAGTTTCTTAATTAGATTATTAAAATGTTCCCTTTATGTTTCGAGCTATTTTAAAAAACATAAATTACGCTCTCAACTAAGTCATTTCTCCCTCCCTCTCTCTCTCTCTCTGTCTCTCTCTCTATCGCTCTCTATATTTCTGTCTCGCCCCCGAGGTCTTTTATGCTGATACGCTTAAGTGATATGCTGCGTATTTATTTAGATTGATGAATTAGCTGTTGCTTGAGCCCCAAGTCATATCAATTCATATATCCGATTCTATCTTTTGTGAATATCTTCAAAAGTTGTCATTTTAGTTCATATTTTGTCAGTTCAGTCAATTTTGTGGTAAGCCCATCCGCCCAAATTGTCACTTGTCTCGAAGGCTTCCGCCCGGGGGCGTTGGTTGTGTTTCCTCCTTAGCAGCGCTTAGTAAAGTGACACACATGTAATCATTATAATATGGTAGAGCTGCAGCACGGCTTACGCACATGCTTCTCGCTGCTGTCATGCTTAAGCGATACCAAGTCCTGTCAATATGTTTGTGTGGGTGTGTGTGATTGCACTGTAAGACGGCTCCGGCCGCCTCCATTTGCATTGCTATTGTTGCATGCGTAAGCGTCTCATCGCTTTCTCTATCTTTCCTTCTCCCTCTCTCTCTCCCCCCTCTCCCCCCCCCCTCTCTCTCTCTCGCTCTGTCTACCTAACTGTTCGGTATCCTCCTCCTCTGTCATTCAGTCGAAACACCCAGCTACAATGTTACTCATTGTCGACTGTTGGGACCCGTCTATTGCTCATCATTTTGCCATTTAAGGAGGGCCGACAGTTGCTAGTGCGGAGAGAGGGAGGGCTGGGGCTGTGCGGCGGCATGGCCTTACAATGGAGGCTGTGCATTTGTTACAATGTTTACACAAATATTTAAGGATAATCCGACCATTTCAAAGGGGTTATTATGCAATTTTTCTTCTCATTTTATTGTGGCTGCAAAAAGTGTATAGTAAAAGTAAGTAAATGCAAAATGTCAATTTTGTCGTGTAAGCGGCATTCCCCCATTGATGGGAACTGCGGCTGCAGTCTGTGGGATGGTACGGCACAGCACGCCATTGTTGTTGTCCTAATATAAAAATGCATATCTATTTGTATAAATATGTATGTGTGTATATGTGTAGATGCATACATACAAATATATACTAACATATTTTGTTTATACATATACATATTTATTTGGTTGCAATGTCTAAAATACCAACTCTGATTCGTGCAGTAATGCTTCCTGTGCCACTGTGGCCTATACTTTATATTATTTCATTTCCTTCTCCCGTCGCTTTATTTATATGTATTTTATGTAATATATTTTATTTATGTGCCGTTAGCCTGCTGTTAAAAACGCCTATAAATAAAGTACATTTGTCGTTTGTACAACATTTTATTTGCAAAAGTTCATTTTACCCGCTGTGACACAGTTTATATTTGTAGTGCGACAAAATGGCTGGAAAAGTCCTCACTGTTCAAAGAATTTCTTATTATCTACAGCTCGGAAAATGTTTAATGCATGAGAGCCAGGTGACTTCCCCGAACTCATTATGGTACATAAATATTTTTGATTAGTATTTAAGTCGAGCTGATATTAGGTTAGGGCAAACAATGTTAATGGTTGCAATGAAAATATTGCTGAACCTTTGAAGATATTTATTTATGATCAGAATCTATACTTGTCAATGTGTATATCTGCCCATCCCTATGTATAAAAAGGTAGACATCCTCTGAATAAGTTATCTGAGAGTGCATAATTTATAAATATTTGTGTTTTCCTGAAATAGATTTGATATGATTTGAAAATGATTGAAAAATTCGTAGTCTACTTTTAAGTATAAGAGAATAAAAAGGACATGTTGAAAACTTATCTCCTATTTGTACACTTTATCCTATTATACCTATCCTAGATTTGTTTTAACGACTTTGTTGGGTATTAGCACCTTCGTTAAGCTGAAAATCAACTATAATCGAAATGCTTTCCCTTATTATTTATTTCTGGCTGCAATTGCCAGTTATTAGCCTTATCGCCAGACGCCCGATAGGCAAATCATTGGCATTATAAAAGAAAACCCAAACGAAACGAAATGAATGAAAAATCATTTCAATAGCAAATCATTGCGCTAAGCATTTGCACTTGCAACTATATATATGCATATATATATATATATATATATATATATATATATATATATATATATATATATATATATATATGCCAGAGTTTTTTTATTTTATTTATTTTTTTTAACAAAAGGCAGCCAGCCTGACAGCTTAGCGACTATGGCGTTGGCCAGCGGAATGCCTTGGAATGCCTTGCACCAGCCGGGCTCCTTCCCCGGTATCGTGCAATATTCAAGACGTCCGTCTCATGGAGCTCTCACAATGGCAGCGAAAGCGCCCCGAGGCACATCATTAAAATGTCGATAGCAAGCAAATCACACGCCCGCCGCCAGCCAGAAGGGATATAAAAAAATGCGACGCGTTTTGCGGTGGGGTGCCTGAGGTTCGTGGGATTCTTGGATTGCTGGATTGCTAGATAGATGGCTGGCTGGTTGGCTGACTGTTTGGGCTGTGAACTGGGCGTAGCCAGTGCAATATGCGATGATAGCATTAAAAATTTCAAAAATTCAATTGAATTTACTTTAGCGCAGACATCGTCGCATCGTAGCGCATCGCATCGCATCGCATCGCATCGCTTCTATCCAACTAGCACTTAATGCATGGGACGTGGGCGTGGTTAACAACAATGCTGTTGTGTGTTATCATTAAAAACGCGCAAAAAAGTGCAGTCAAAGAAAACAAGAGGCAAAACAGCGAAGTATAAAAACAATAAAACCAACCATAAAAGGCCACGATGCAACAACGGAGTTTGTTGCTTTTTAAATAGGCATGAAAAACTTTTCTTCTTTTTGTTTACTACTGAAAAATAAAAGCAAAGTCTAACTGTCGCATGACAGAATGCCTGACTGATAGATGCGCTGTGAAACTTGTAGGAAATAATATCTAAAATATATAAAGTTTGGTTTCCGAAAGACTTTATAGAAATAAAAAAATTAAAATAGTTTATCAAAATTAAAACTGCGAACATTTTTATACAATATAATATACTTTAAATTATAACTAATTTTTCTCCACAGAAGAACAAATAGATAAATATCTAATTTTTGTATAGCTCGAATAGTAGACGTTTCACTGTAGACTAATTAGTAATATTTTGATAGATGTATAACTGTAATGGCTATTCATTTTAATATTTGTGATATTGTTAATTGATATGCATTCCTTAAGCATACTCTACCTTGCCAATGGCGTAAGCAACGAATATAGCTTTTCTACACCATATTGTGGGGTATGCAAATAGTCATCAGGCGCCCAGTTGTGCACGATCCGAGGCAGCTCAACTCACAGAGATAATACAGTACGCAAAAAGCGCGTGTTTTATTTCCACTTAGCCGGCACACACACACTCTCACACACACACACACACTCACACACACTTACACACACACAATAGTTGTACACGCATACCCCTACACACCCACACATAACTATATTGAATGCCTGTTAAAGGCTGTTTTTTAAAAAATTGTCCTCTCTTCGCTGTCTTTCTCACTCACCCCCCACAGGCCCCCCACACAGACGCACAGTGAAACACACTGAAACAATAACAACGGCAGCAGCAACAAAAGCGCACAGGCATCGGAAATGTTGGCGTTGAAACTGAAATGTCGCCACGCTCGCTTCACGTTTGCAGCGTACTCGGCTGGGTGGATTTGGCGCAATGCGTCCTACGTCCATGTAAACGGCATGCAGCTCTGTCAGAGAGTTGCTTGAATTACGATATTGTTATTATGAAATGGATGCATGAGCCAGGAGCAGCGGCAGAGTTAGCTGCAACTGTTTGATAGTTCATTCAAAGTATCATTTAATGCTTTGCACTTAAACTGCGTTTGCGTGTATGTGAGAGGGTGTGTGTGTGTGTGTGCTGGAGCATATAGTTTAAGCGACTTCGTGTCAAGGCACAAATCAAGTGGCGCTGATGAAATGACATTTAACATGCAACTCAATTTAATTTGCCCCGGCAATGGCGTCTCTCGGAAAATCACAAAACCGAAAGACACACCCACACGCACACACACACGCTCAGAGAACAGCTGCAGTTACAGCCCGAGAGTGCTGCTGCAACAACTGTCTGGTGTGCGGGCGCATGTTGCATACTTGTAGGCGCACTGCAATTACGTGCCACTGCCACTGCGTTAGGCCTGGCATTGTGTTCGTGTGACCTGCAGGCATTTGAATCCCATCCAATCGATTGCACCCACGCCCAGACCCAACATAACACAACACAACAGAACAGAGCACGGCACGGCACAGTTGCCTTGTAACTTGGCTCCTCGGCATGGAGTAGCATTATGTCCTTGTGCTCTAAGCGTGTGCACTGCAACGTTGTGCTTTTTAATTTGCAATATTAAACGCTCAATTGTTGCCGGTCGCCTCGCACCTTCTCAATATTGAAAGCAGAGATAAGCGCCAGATCTGCTTCAAAGAGGGCTCTCCTCAGCCTGGCTGTCATAACAAAACGACTTGCAAGTCATCAAATATCAAATACCCATTCCGACAAGGTGAGCTGCTGCTGCACAATTGTTAGCGGCTGCCACTTACTATAATGAGAGTGTTTTTTTTTTTTTTTTTTTTTTTTTTTTTTTTTTTTTGGAGGAGACAAAGCAGTCAACAAACAGTGTGAGCCTACTGAGGTTAAAATATTTAGTTTACTACTTGACAATAATAATTGTAAGTTTTGAGTGAGCAACACCGGAAATTGTATTAGTAAATAGCTTTTTTATAGTAAGAGGGCTCTGGTCGGGAGTAGTCGGCGAGGACATACACGCTAATCGTTGCTGAATATAGAAATGTGTGTATGAGTCGTCGCAGCATTACTTTTTATTCTATTGAATCTCCTGAGAGAAAACTTATTCTAAATGTAGAGTACTTTATATTTAGATCGACTCTGGGAACCTTTATTAATCTGTATCGTATTATTTTATATTGATTGACAGTCGTGTAGTCAAATTCTACAGCTCCTTTACGCTTCGATATCGTAGAGTTCAATTGTTCGATAAAGAGACTTATAGAGCTAGCTTTTTTCCGATCCGAATCATCGTTCTGCCAGTTGCATAAATTTGACAGAAATAATTCCCATTTTAATTATTAAAATTGTTATTTTCAATAATGCAGCTTTGTGGCTTATCCTGATCATGATATAGATTCACTTGTTTCCAGTACTTATCAACACGTCGGACCTAATCCCAAATATGCATATTCCAAGCTTAAGTGCTCGTTATGCAAAGCGTCCGCCTTGCAAACATTATCACTCACTTAAGAAGTTGAACTGCAGCAGGGAATATAAGATGTTATGTGGCTGAGCGTTCTATAAGCAAAGTAAATTCAAATGTATTTGCCAATAACTTTTATCCTTTATGGACTGCCGCTGTTCCCAAGTTTGCAACATGTAACCGACCATAAAAAATTACAACTGTGCATTAACCTTTTGCGCTTTGCTGGTCACTGGGGGTAGCCTCGCATCGCATCGCATCGCATCGCAACGTATCGAATCGAATTGCATTGAGCAGCAAGGACAACAAGGAGGGCAGCTTCATTGGGCGCTTATCACTACATGCCATCAAATTTTAATGTCAAACCCTTTTTGGCCAGGCCAAGACATAGCCAAGCAGTGCTGCTGGCTGCGCCCAGGATCGAGGCTGGGGCTGGACTGGGCCTGGGGCAGCAGCCTCAGCGGGCAGCAACATATAATAAGTGTTGTAAACGATGCAAACATAATAATTTGTAAGACTTCTGAAAGCGGAAACTTGTAATTTTCTCAAACAGCCAACAGAGACCCCCGTTTTTCCCTGTCTAGGGGCATCTATCGTATGTGTTTGTGTGTGTGTGTGTGGTGCACATATGCACTAAAATGCAGCCCAGAACATTCCAGTTCCAGTCAAGCGGTTGCCAAAAAAGAATAGAGAAAAATAAGAAATGCGAAGATGAAACCATCAAGCAAATGTACAGCAGCCAAGTCGAATGGACACTGGATAAATAACTACTGAGTAATAGTGCCAGCTCGATGGCTGCTACTTGGCGTCCATACTCTAGGAGCGGGGCGAGATTTCCAAAATATCTACATGGGACAATCAGAATCAGCACGCAGGCAGGCAGGCAGGCAGGCAAGCAGGCAGTCAGTCATTGGCAAGGAGTCAGGCACTGGGAAAAGCCACCACAAGCAGCACCATTGAATCAAATTTGAAAAATCCTTGACGTCAAAGACAAACAAAGGGCAATAGCAATGTGCTCGGACAGGATGTGTCTCTGGGTTGTAGTAAATGCTCCGGCACAGGGTGTGTTACGACTCCCATCCCAATCTATCCACATATATTTATAGAAAGACATATACATATGTATGTGTGTGTGTATGTGTGGCAAGTGGTTAAGATTTTTTGTCGTATTCAATTTCCTAGTTTGTGGGGTTTATTGTTAGATCGAGGAGTACGTTAACTAGGCCTTGCTGTTCGCTAAGTTAACTGAATGTCTCTCTATATGGCATCCAATTCTAACGCTATTTGCATTTGAGCTTCTTTAAGAGTTTCTTCCTTGGCTTTTGCTTTAGTTCAAAGAGCATTCATTGTTCGTTGAATACCATATGAATATACATAAGTAACCCTAACTAGTCTCTTTCGACTTGGCTAAAGCCTCTCGCCTTTCGGAAATGCAAACGCAAACGCGTGGCCTCGACATTACAAAATATCTTGAAGACTATTTGTAATTTGCATTCATTGACGCCATTTTTATCGCTGGCTGGAAACAAACTGTGAAATCTCTATTCGTGTGCCATGGTAAATGTGTCAACAGGCAACGACAATGTCGCCATTCAGCTGGTTGTCCATCGACTTATATTTCCACTGACTGTGGGCGTGTGTGGGTGTTTGTGTGTGAGATGTGTGTGCGTCAGTATGTGTTGGCTTCCTGCGAGTGTGTGGATGTTCTTGCTATTTCCGACTTTTCACGTACCTTCATCAAGTTGTCATTCAATTTTTAAATCCATAGCAAGTTTTGTACTTAACATAGTTGTGACAAGTTGACAAAAAGTAAGAATGTCTCCGTTGACTTCCATTTAAAACTTGCCCCACACGCGCTCTGAAAGAGACGTTGATAACAAGAGAAGCTTGCAGAAGCGCACTTGAAGCTGTTAAATGAAATAATTATAAATTCTGAAATGGAAATTTAATGATTATATAAACATGGTAGATGGTATATGACATTTAATTAGCAACTGCAAGTTGGCTTTTACCTTAATTATAGGTAAAATCCACCTAGCATTGTTCCTACTCTGATAGTATAGGCATTGTAAAGTACAATGGAATACAAATCTTGTAGCAATTTATTTTAATATCCCTCCGATGCCGATTGAGAAAGCTTTCCATCTGGAAATGCATCTTCTACGTAATCCGCATATGGTGGAGTATTCTTGTAGCAGCTGAAAGTTGACTTTTACCTTTTGCTGGAGCAACTGGCGTCGGTGCTGCTCTGTCCTGCATTAATCCCCACGTAATGAGTTGTACGCCATTTTACGTTAAATTGTTTGGTGAGTGTCTGATAACAATATTTGCACTAATTTGGCATTTTTAAGTGTGCTCCACTGACACTTGATGCGCTTTTAATTGCGCCGAATGCTCGAGTGTGCTTTTGTCGAGCTGCTGCCGGAGAGCATGTCTGCTGGCGGCTGGTGTTTGGGGCAAGCTAGAGGGAGAGGCAGAGCGGGAGCGGGAGCGGGGGCTGGGGAGGAGAATGAAACTATAGCTATGCCTGCTACTGTGGCTAGGACTGCGACTGTGTGTGTGGTTGGCAGTGCATCCAGCTGCCGGCTGGCTTGTGGGTGTCCTAGGGCTTGTGGTTGTCTTGCCAACTTGGCTACGTTGTTGCAACGTCGCCTGCCGTCATGTGGCAAGAAATGCTAAAGATAAACGATTCATTAGTTGCCGCAATATTGGGCTGACTTTAATGACAGTGCGCTGCGTACATGTGTGTATATCTATCTATGTATGCATGGATGTAGGGATATGTGCTCGCCACAATCAATGTTGCATGCCGCCAACAGATGGCAACTAAAATTTTATTACTATTCAAATTCTTATATTTGCAGTACGAGACGCCTGATTGCAACGCTGCCGGCGGCAATATGCGTGCCTTGAGCGGCGCCAGCGCCAGTGATTTACTGCAGAAGCATTCGATTAGCTCAATACTGGAACAGCATCAACATCAGCAGCAACAACAACACCAACACCAACACCAACAACAGCAGCAGCAGCAGCAGCAAGATCTATTGACCAGACGCGCCGATGCCAGCGACGGACTTATATCATTCATAAATGGTGCGTTATAAACTTTACTGTACAAATTAAGTTAAATGAAAACTATATATATGTATATACAACATATGGCAATATGCAACTGCAACAACTCACAACTACACAAAATGATCTTGTCATTGTCAATTTGAGATATGAGTTTCCAAGCAGAGTAAGGAGTACCTGTTATCAGTATAAGATCTCTTACATCTACAACTCTATGCTTCATATCATATAGAGTATCTTTGCCCATAATCACTTGCTCTGAAGCTACGTTTTCGAATTTAGTACTATTGGAGTTGCCATTGGGGTAATTGTCATAGTATAGAGACTCTTTTTGTAATTGTAACGTCGTTTTACACTGGCACTGCTGGCACTTTTTTGTCAACATTATTTGGAGTCTGGCGTACGGACGTATAAATTTCAATCATTTTTTACCTTTTGAAGTCGGCACACAAATATCCTTCGATAGTTAAATTATTATTATTCTTTATTTTGTTTAAAGTAGTTTAAACTAGGATCGGATTTCCTTGTATAAATTGCATTATAAGTGTACACGCCCAATTGCCATTTGCAAAGGAAGCGCAATAAATTTTCAAGTAATAGTCAAATTTTAAATACCTAAATACCAAATTTCGTGTGTGGAGTACACGTAACCCGAGCAACAAAGCATTTGAGCATTTCAGCATTCCAGACCATCAGAACAGGAAGAAACTAGCGGCCATGTTGGGTATCGAGGAACTATATATGAGAAAGACGCCAAACGCTCTGCCAAGTGGGTCGCCCACGCAGGAGACATTTGAATTTGGCATCAACTATGACGGCAAAACTATCGGCAATAATACCAACAACACCACCACCACCAACGGCAGCACCAAGACCAGCAGCAGCACAACCAAATCTTCAAGCATTACCATTGACGAGAACCTTGGCATGATGGCAGCTGGTGATGGCGATGGCCGGCAGAACTTGGCATACGACAATAATGCGAGCAACAGCAACAATAATAGCAACAACAGCAACGCAACCCAGTGCAATTGCAGTAAGTTGCTAAATGTGCCAAAAAAAAAAAAAAAAACCAAACAAACAAACAAAAATATATCGGCTCTTACATCGCATCGTATCATATCGCATAACATCGAGGCTCGGTTGCAATTGGATCGAATATACACAGTATATATTTGCGTCTAATTTATTAGCAGCAGCACTTTGAATATTTGCAAAGTGCTTGAAGGCGCACTTCGGCAGTGGTCAGTGTTGCACTTGAGGGTTGTAGTTGTTGCCAGTAGTTGCCCGTTGATTTATTGATGGCTGCGCCAAGTCTGTTGACATTATTCTCATATATATATACATATATATGTTGTATACGTCAAGTATCTCTCTTGCTTTGTCTCTCTCCCTCTCTCTCTCTCTCTCTCTCTCTCTCTCTCTCTCTCTCTGTATATATGTACATATGTGTATTTTGTTTTTGTATTGCAGATCCAATCACACTGAACGATCTGCTTGGTTTGTGTGGCGGCAGCGGCCCTGCAATCGCAGCCCAGGCAACAACAGCACCAGCCCCAACAAAAGTAGCAACAACGGCAGCAGGCATTGCAAGCGGCGCCGGAGGTAACGGCAGCAGCAGCAGCAGCAGCAGCGGCGTTAATAACTTGCTACTTGGCAATTCGGCGACTGCTGCAGCTGCCGCTGTCGCTGCCACTGGCGATTGCGGTCAATTGTCGTCGACTGCCGTGTCCTATGCACCACTGACACCTAGCTCAACTCAGTCCTCGGCCTCGCCAGGCACCAAGTCAAGTTTTGATTACTTTCAGGTAAGTTCTCAACGCACACCTGTGCTCAAGCTTGTTTTCGTCCATGTGGACTTCTGTATTTTGTATCTTGTAATTGCACCGAATTTGCACCAGAAAAACCAAAACTATTCTCTAACTTTGTTGCTTGCTCTTTCTTTCTCTCCTCTCTCTCTCTCTCTCTCTTTCTCTCTATTTCTCTTTCAATATAAACCAACGCTCTTGGACTGTACTAAATCTCTTATGATTTTTGCTTGATTTCAATATCGTGTGTGTCTCTCTGTCTCCCTCTGACTCCGACTCCGACTCTGTGTGTTTCAATTTTTAAATTTACTTGATTTCCTTTCTTTCTTTTTCGGGCGAATTGGCGAACTTAGTTTGAAAATGTTGCACAAAGTAACCCACTTAAGGCTTTCCAAAGATCAAACATCAGCTTCGATTGCTCTGCACCTTTATCGCCAAGTACGCCTTCATCTATTTACAATCGCTCCTTTCACAGTTCACCTTTAGTCAGGTAACGAAGTGGCACCAATTAAATATATATATATTTTTATGCCATCGCATTTACTTACACAATTACCAATAATATTTGCAGTGATAGCAGCAACTCCTCCAGCGCCAACGGCTTATCGTTAGATTCGATTAATATGCTTTATCAACAGCAGAGCAGCTATAGCAACTTGAGCGGCAGCAACAGCGGAAATCTCGGACTGAATATCCAGAATGCATCCACGCGCTCCAATTCACCAGAGAGTCAGAACAGCAATCAGTCCTTTAACGAGCCGAATTTGTTGGACATGATTGTGAGTGTTGCTCTAAGGAGATATTTAGATTCTGAACTATTTTTCTTTGCAGAATCTGCTCTCTGTCAATAGCAACAAGCTCGCTTCTTTACAGCAACATCAATTTCAACAGCAGCAACAGCAGCAGCAGCAACAGCAGCAGCAGCAGCAACAGCAGCAACAGCAACAACAGCAGCAGCAACAGCAGTTGCAGCAACAGCAAAAACAGCTGCAACAACAACAACAGCAACATCAACAACAGAAGCAGCTGCAACAACAGCAGCAGCAACAACAGCATCAACACTTGCAACAACAACAGGCCCAACACCATCATCAGCAACAACAACAACAGCAGCAGCAGCAGCAGCAGCAACAGCAACAGTCGCAGTTTAACAACCTAAACCGCAACTATGAGTCGCAGCTGTTAGGTGGATCGCAACAAAATTTCGATTTGACTAGCGATTGCCTTAATCAATGTAGTCTAGAGAACTTTTCAATAATGGACATGGAGCTGGCCAAGTTGCAGAATTTGCAGCGGATTAATACGCTTAAGTTGCTGCAGGCGCAAACGCAACAAATGCCTTTGCTGAATCAACTGCTTCAAAGCTATGCGAGCAATTTGCCTAGTGCCGGCAGCTCGAACAGTCTGAACAACTCTTCACCAGCCAGTTTGGGCAATCTGGTTAGCGGCAGTGGCAGCACTGTGGGTGTGACACCGAGTGCCATTAGCAATGTCAATGACTGGCATCTGGATCGCGTCGCCAAGTTCTATAAGAACTCGGCCGCAATATGTGAAGCTACATGTACTTGGAGTGGCCAACTGCCGCCACGTTCCCATCGCATGTCGAACTACTCACCCAAAGTATTCTTAGGCGGTATACCTTGGGATATCAGTGAGCAATCATTAATACAAATCTTTAAACCGTTTGGTTCTATAAAGTAAGCACACAATATCTAAAAATCTATGTGAATGAGTGAGTACATCAATATTCAATCAATTTCATTTACAGAGTGGAGTGGCCCGGCAAAGAACAGCAGGCGGCACAACCTAAGGGATATGTCTACATTATATTCGAGTCTGATAAGCAGGTGAAGGCTTTGCTGTCCGCCTGCGTCTTGCAAGTTGATGATTCGCACTGTGGCAGCAATTATTTCTTCAAGATTTCCTCACGGCGTATCAAGTCGAAAGATGTTAGTCGTTGTAGTATAAAAAGATATCTTATATTTTTCATATATATTTTTATCATTTCATTGCAATCAGGTGGAGGTCATTCCTTGGATTATAGCCGATTCCAACTATGTGCGCTCAAGTTCCCAAAAGTTAGATCCCACTAAAACTGTTTTCGTGGGCGCCTTACATGGTAAACTAACTGCCGAGGGATTGGCCACAATCATGGAGGATCTATTTGATGGCGTACTCTATGCTGGTATTGATACAGATAAATACAAATACCCAATTGGCTCTGGGCGTGTGACTTTCAGCAACTTTCGTTCGTATATGAAGGCTGTGTCGGCAGCCTTCATTGAAATTCGCACTACGAAATTTACGAAGAAAGTGCAGGTAGATCCGTATCTGGAAGATGCGCTATGTTCAATTTGCGGTGTACAACACGGGCCGTACTATTGTCGGGAACTTTCCTGTTTTCGGTAGATACAAATTAAACAAGCATAATTGCATTAAGTGCTCCTAATATTAATTTATGCATATCCATTACAGTTACTTTTGCCGCAGCTGTTGGCAATGGCAGCACAGTTGTGAAATTATCAAAAATCACAAGCCTTTGACAAGAAATTCAAAGTCGCAAACCCTGGTTGGCATTGGCCCGCCAACGTCATCATCTACAATTTCGTTAGCGTCGTCAAGCAATCGATTGAGTATGGAACAGAAGCTGCAGCAATTGAGTCATCATAGTAACCAACAGCAGCAGCAGCAACAACAGCAGCAGCAGGCGCAACAGCAACAGCAACAACAACAGCAGCAGCAGCAGCAGCCGCAACAGAAACGTATTCAGCTTCAGCAACATGCTAATCAGCAGGCGAACAACTTGAATCTCTTGTCAAGTGCAGGCAGTAACAATTCTGCAGCCAATTCATTGTACAAATATCAGCAACAGCAGCACCAGTCGACGATTTAAGTGTGTGTCTCCCCTATACTTTGTACGCACTTTTAGCGTGCCGTTTTAAATAGTTCCATATTTATGTTCATAATGGGATGTAATTTTGAATTTTAAGTGATACCAAAATTTATGCACTTTTAGGCAACAGGAAGCTTAACCTTTCCGAATGGACAGATTTGGACGAAAATTATTTGTGTTGCACACCCAATCACAATGAATCTTGTAAAGTTACTCATTTATTTGATGTATTTACTTAAACGGTACGATATTAAGTATATGTACATAGACATTCTTTTTCTTTTAGACTATTGCTCACATAATCAACTCGAATACATAATATTTTTTGATAATCATGCTTACATATCAGCATTTGAAGCGGGCATTCAAATGCTAATGAAAACTCCCCAGCTATATGAAATGGGTCATTTAAACTATCTTACTTTATTTTTTCATTTGAAGCTCAATCGAAAAGCTGTTCTATTTTGCATACAGTATTATCTAATTTAAGAATCTGCCATTCTGGAAACTGCAAAAGCATTTTTCTGTTTAGTTTTTTCCCCCATCCCCATTTATTAGGTTTATATTTATATATTTCTATTTTGTGCTATTAATCAGAAATTTTATAGCTTCTTTTTTATTAGCCAAAGCAGAAATATATTTTTTGATTTGTTTGTTAAGCGTTTATTAAAAATTCCACTTTTTAAATACGATTTAAAAGTTGTGAATTTATAAATTGCTCTTAAATTTTTTTTTTTTTTTGTCACATTAAATTTGTGTTATATAGTTTAATGTTTATTTTGTTTTTCCCATAGATTTAAAAGATTTTGTTAAACATTTATTTTGATTGTTAAACTTTTGTTTTTTTCGGCCCACTTTTGGCTAAAAACTAGTTTTAATGCTCACAACATTGTTCCTATTATTTATGTCTTTACATTATTATTCATGTATTTTGGAGAACGAATCTCGATGCTATGTATGTAACAACAAATGATTACATATTACGATTTAATTTAATACCAAAACATTATATTTTGTACACGCTTAATACATACAAAAACACTCATAAATATACTATTTCAAACATATATATACGTACATATATATATATATATATATATATATGGAGGGAACACAAATAATTGTTTCTTTTTTGTTTTTATTTTCTTCTTTGAATTCCATTTGGTGTAATATGCTTAAGCAAATACCTAACACTGCGCTTCCCCATGCTGATACACTTGCCATTTAGTCTTATATCAAATATTAAATTCAAACGAATTTAAGCCTAAATACAATCAAGTTATTAATTACTTTAAACGTTGCAACTAAATACTCCAAGGATATACAAATAACTAAGTAACTAATTAAGTGGTTTAACAGTTGTTAAATGTGCGCGATTAGGGCAATAATATTATTAATAAATTATTATTATCATTCCAATCACAATTTTTGTTTCGCCAATTATTGTGTTTCGATGGATAAATGAAGATGAAAGAGAACCTACAGGGATTTTATGGTAGACTTCAAGTAGCGCAACAAAAAAATAAATACAAATAAACGAAAACTGAAAAAGAAATGTTAATAATATAGCTGCCATGCAACTACTAGTTGAATTTGTTTTAGTTTTATTTAAAAAGAAAAACAAAACCTAAACAACAATTGGACCTACACAACAATAAGCAATTTTTAAATTAATACAAAACTGAATGATAATACGCGGGTCTTAGGGTAAACTTGGATGCCTCTTAGTATAACGGTTTCTGTTGTAGCGCCTAGCTTAAAATTTTAAGTTTTGCATTAGGCAACGGGTGGATCATCTACATTTAGTTAATGTACGTCAATAAGTAGCTATAAAATCCTTCAAATGCTTGACAATTATCATGCATAGTTAATATATGTGCTTACTCAAATCAAATATAAACGCCTATATACATAAATATATATAATATATATAGTTAATGCCTTCAGTAACACAGCAAGTCAACCCCACTCAAATGAAATATTAAATCGCTTTAACGAAAACAACAAATCAAAAAAATGCTTACATAAATATATATATATATATATATATATATATATATATATATATATATATATATATATTGTATATATATATATATATATATTTGTATATATATATATATATATATATATATATTTCGAAAACCTTATACATAAAGTGCATTCCAAATAAATATATACTCATATATATATATATATGTATGAATAAAATCAGGTGTCACCAGAAATTGGACTATGTATACATATATACAGCCAAGTATTTACCAAGATATTAAAAATATGATAAAAACAAAAAGGAATAATCAATCGAAATTAAAGCGAATGAACATATACATATATACACACGTATACATATAAAGAACATATACCTTTAACTAGATAATAAAATGTATATATATATATATATATATATATATATATATATTGACAGATAATTATACATAAAATGGTGCTTTAGCTGAATTATAATATAATTATATGTATTTTTAAGACTTATATACTATATACTCCCTAATATATTTAAAAAGGAAACATAAAAAAAAGAACTTGTTTCTCTTGATTGATTTCTTAAACAAACAGACAACTCGATATGAGTGCTGTGGCAGGCGGCACATTTTTATAAATCTAAAATCAAATGTTTTTAACTGCTAAACAACTAAATGCCAAATACTCGAAACATTTTTTGATTATGTAAACAGACATGCTTGACTTTTAAATAACGACAAATTTATATACTTTTACTAACCACATTTCACAATGGAGAATGTCAACTACTTTTAAAATAACAACTTTTTAAGGCTATTTCAGGGCAGCTCACCCAGCCGCAACAATTAAAAAACTAACAGAAAATTGGTACTCGATTACTCAAAGAAAATCATACATATATATATATATATATATATATATATATATAACATATATGTATATATATATATTTTACTTTAATGTTTTTAACGCATTTTACGAGCAAACTAAATCGCGTTTTTAAATAAAAAAAAAAAAAAAGAATTACAGAAATTTTAAAACAATTTTCAAAAGAAGCTTTTCAGATTATCATTTGAAATATCAGTTTTTATTTTCATTCAAGCTCTCTAAGTATTGAATAAAAATTTATAAAAATTAATCTATCAATGAATTGAATAAAACGAAATATAATGGAACCAAAATCGAACGCTTCCCACGCAATATATAAAAAAAAAAAAAGAAAAGAAAACCAGATAATGTTAAATTTTAGCAGACTTAAGAAAAAGTAAGAAAAAATTAATATGTAACAGTGCAGCAAATACTTCTAAACATTCAAACAAACAAAAAGATATATATGTATTTTACGAAATGAATTAATTGATATGTTACTCTAGATTTATTTTTAAGCAATTTCACACTACACACATACATATATAACTTTTAAAGCTCAGCTAAGGTAAAAAGGCAGAACCCAGAAACCTTTCCTTAACTACTCAAAACAATATCTCAATACATTCGGCGAATATGTATATCTCTTACAGAACTATGCTAACTAAACTATATATATATGTTTCTAGCTACATTTATGAACAATATTTTTAATAAGCATAATATTACGATACATCATAAAATATACATTAAACATTGAGCAACATAAGCGACATGTGAGACACATTTGGGGGAACATTAGCAAAACAAAATCAACAAAAAATTTGCAAATTGAATTTTATACTAAAATGTTAAAAGCAAACACATTTGAAAGGTTTTTAAAAAGACTTATACACACATACATATATATACACAGAAACGAAGATGAATAGGAAGAGTAAGAAGAATACGAAAATTAATGAACATTACTAAGCTTTTAAATGCAATAATCAAGTACCATATATTTTTAAATAATGGATGACTTAAAAGATAAAAAGATAATTGATAGAGGGTGTATATGTGAACATATATACCCGACTTGAACGCGTTATTGTTAAAGTATAGCGAAAACGATAGATCGAGAGATAGGGATAGGGCGAGGGTTATATTAAGAATTGTATTTGGGGTATTTTAGCTTCGCGAAGAGAAGCAGAAGCGTACTCACCCTATTTCTAATTGATTTTCCCACCTTATATATAGGAATATAAAAAAATTACTGCAGTGCCATTTTAAATAGCTTCCGATAAGTTAACTATGAAAGAAAAAACATTATATATATATATATATATATATATATATATATATATATATATATATATATATATATATATATATATGTACATATAATACAAATAAAAAGTATATATATACATGCAAACAATACATAAAATACGTACATACCTAGTATATACATATATGCATACATACATAACTAATTATATATATATTTATATATATATTGTTATGAGCTAAAGTTCAAATTGCATTACGGTTATAATATTAAATAAAATAAACAAAGAAAAGCAAATGGAACAAAGTTGAACATATTTTGAGTGCAGAAATTTTTTGAACTTTTTGAATGCTTTTTTTGTACAGCATACAGATCGATGATGACTATGGAACATATAATAAATATATATGAATATATATATACATAATGTATATGTATGTATCTAACCCAATATAAACTGTAATCAAAGAAATATATATATAAATAGTTAGGTAACTAATTAACAAATCCCAAATATATATAAATATCAACTAACAAGATTTTTAATGAAATAAAACCTTTGCGATAAACGAAAAAAAAGTATGCGCCTAAATAAGTTATTAAATATTATACAAAATACTAAAAGCAAAATTAAATTAAATTTTAACTATACAAAAATTATATTTATTCATAAATACTTATTAAAGAGCTTAAAAGGTGGCAGAAAGGTATTAAGAAAATCCCAATTATTTAAATAATTGTTAATATGTATTTACATGCTTGAACAGCAACCAAATTTACTTTGTGTAAAATAGTATATATCTATATATATACAATAAATAACAATGGTAATAAACAACTACTTATAACTTTGACATAACCAGCTATTTACACACACACGGATGCAGAGAAAATTCCCTATGATCCCATGTACTATATTATACTGAACAGAGAGATGTGTGAAATGATCCTTTAATTGCAAATCAAAAGCATACTTAATGTAAAACAATAATCATGACTGCTATCTAAACTGACAAATAGTAATTAAAAGCCGAAAGCATTATAAAACATGATATACCCTCAAAGAGACGACAATATATAAAGGCCTGTAACATAGGTAAAGCTTATGCTGAGTATGCAAACTAAAACGTGTAAATGTATATCAACATGAGCATACAGAGCATACAGATGAACATGAAGATGGAATAGATAATAAAGGACACACAGACCAAAACATACAAACATCTTATATATTCTAGTTAATAATTTATTTGTTTTGTGCTTACCATATTTAACAACTATACAATTTGTTTTACAAAATTCTTGAAAATTCCACAATTTACCTTAACTAGCTACCAGCTACAAATGCTGATGCATATCTATTGGCCCTGATAACCATGAGAATTATTTGCAAAGCCTTCTCTTGGCGAAGATTTGGTAGATGCCCAAGCCTGCAGATAGTGTTCCGATGGCGCCCACCTGAAAGGTGGACAATTTGCCACCCCACAAATAGCCTTTCGGCAGGGTGCTAACGGCATGCACAAAGTCCAGTGAAATGCGGGCGATAGACATCAATTCCAAACGATGTTTGGCCAGCGATTTGGCATCAATATTCGTAGGACTATATTTAAAATATGAGTTAGATGTGAATACTTTAAGTTAAGTTGGCTTAACTAACTTGCATAGCTCATGACTGCGATTTAGTTTTTCCTGATTTAGCCAGAAGTTGCGAAGTGTGCTGCAATCAAAAATTATTTTATTTAAATACATAGAAATCTATATCATTGCAACAACTTACCGCATTAGGTTCAAGTAAACCGAAAGCACCCAGAATACTGAATTGGCATTATCCCAATTGTCGGCGTGCTTTACGTCCACAATCTTATGCTCAGATAGCCAACAGATTTTCTCAATTGGATAGTATAGCAAGTCTACAATATTTGCCGTCACTCCAAGTATTGCCATAATGCGATCCGGTTCATTTTCTCCCAGCCCATATTCCAGTGCATATTGTATCATTGGTATATCATCGATAAGACGTAGTGTAGCTCTTGCTCCAGATATCTTCGAACTGGCGGTCGCATAGCGCTTAGCCAACTCTGGATTCCGTTTTAGATGATAGCCAGCTACAAGCTTGGCGCTGTAGCAAAGCGCTTTCATCACCTGAGAGAGAGTATAAAGAGATATAAATTGATAATATAGTATATTTTGTAAAATCTGTTTTTCAATATTTGCGTTGCCTTGGAGTTTATTTACTTAAACTTGCTATTTGTTCATCATGATCGTTTGCGAAGTAAAAAGAGTATATTGGTTTTGCGTTGTTTGTCTTCGTGAAAATATAGTCGAGTAGACTATAGTCTTAGGGATTCGTATTTTTTTGAATGCGGTCACTCGACTATGACTACATCTGTATCTATCGACCAAATTGAAATTTGAGGTTCTCAGGCTTGGAAAGCTATTTATTTTTCGTTTATAAAGCTGTAAATATTATGGAATTACTCTTATACTAATATTTTCTCGAGCTATTTAATAAATTAATATTTATATATTTTTAATATGAACGAGTATTGCACAGCCTTACTTGGTTTTCTTTTATTTGTCTTCCATTAGAGCAATTTCTGAAATTGTTTTTCACTTATAAACAGATAAAAAATTATCAGCGATAAAAAGAACACCACGAAAGCTACGAACATCTCAATAACTGCGTCTATACCCAAGTGGCTTTTGGTTTTTACTTTCATTACAATTTCCGTTATAGGTCGCTTTCATGTTTTATTAATGCTAAATGGGGTTTGTCTTAGCTTACGATGTTGACATTGCTACTACAAAGCAATCAATAGCCATTAATTAAATATTTGATGGGGTATATTCGTTTTGGACTCCTCTTGTTATCTTAGGTACTTGTTAACTAGTTTACCTTTCGCTCATAGCCAATAATCTTTTTGATTTCTTGCCGGGTGAATGTTCGATGTGCCGTAATCTGTACCATCGTTATCTTGACTTCTTTGCAGACTGATATTAATATAAGTGATTAAATCTTAGGTATTTGCAGAATCGCAACAAGAAGTAAGGCAAGGTTCAAGCATGGCGCTTCCGACTCTGATCAAGGTAACAAAAACCTGTTGGTGCGGTAGATAATGAACCGCACCACAACTGCCACGCTGCATTTTTAAATAACAAATAAGCCGTAATTTTGTAAAGGCTTTCACGCTTGTGGGCTGAACTAATTGAACAATTATTTATTACTCACCTTATCCCGCCCTCCATAGGAATCTATAATATCACAGAATTCAGCAACAAACTTTGTTGTACTGCTCATATTAAAAATGTCTTAATAATTTTCTAATTATAAATGTCTCAAGTGCTGGAACTTTGTTCTTAGTCAATCTACAAAAAATAACAAAAGAAACTGGCAATAGGAAAGCAACCGCGCGAACTACCGAATGACAACACAACAAAAAGAATACTATTACTTTCGAACAGCTGTTATATTGGTATCGATGCAATGGTGGAATGAATCGATGAATTTAGCGGCTATCGTATGCAACACTAGCGAATATTTGGACGCTGTACAGCACTGCATATATACACAGCACGGATGCTTCAGCAAGTTGCAGGACGGGATTAGGATTCGATAAAGGACCACGATTGGAAATATGAGTTTGCCGAATGCGAACAACAACAATCATGCATCATCGCCAATATTCAGCAATAAGTCAGTCATAAAGAAAACTTCAAAAAGCGATTTAATGCGGGCCGCAGTTGGTTTGTTGCTGAAGCAAAAGAATTATGTTGTAAGTAAACTTGATATTAGCTGAGTTCATTACTAACATAATTCCTTTTGCAATCGTTTTAAGGGCAACGAGAAGTTTCGAAAATCAGATTTTCTTCTAATGCAAAATAAAAGTCAATTTGCTGTTAATAAAATGCTAGAAACTGATCTCCATGGCGGAAATAGCTTCACCTACTCGAACGTCCAGGTCATAACAAACAATCAACATATGGTTGACCAGCAATTTGGACGCTTCTCCCAGTTTGTGGAAGCGCAGCCAGAGCCATTGCGTTTAGAAATGAAACGCTTCTATGCGCCGATGCTCTGCCATTTGTATATTGAGCTATTAAAAGCGCGCGAATCAAAAGGCGCCGTCGAGCTGCTTAAAAAATATGCGCATCTTGTAGCACCGGTCGACCTGTACGATGCACCACTGCCCACCAAGATTAACGGCTGTTCGGTGACGAACGAATCGCAGTTATCGGGAGCCGCCGACTGCCACATCCGATTTGCGAGCGAAGCGCAAAATACAGGCGATATGGAACTGGATTACTTTATGAAATTAGTACAAATATTATCGGGCTGTACGAAGCTGGAGACTGCGGAATCAGACCCAACTGTAGCACATTTCCGTGCATCCAAATTTGAGCTGCATACAACGGCCCAGGTGGTTGACAAAATTAGCACCTATTTGCATAGATGCGGCCATGTGCTGATTATGAATCTGATCTACACCTGGCTGCACATTCACATTGTGGACAACGATCAGCGTCTCTTCACAGAGGATCATCTACTGGGAATAACCGAAGAGCTTGACGTGATAGACGAATTGGATACTGATGAGACACCCACAATACCAAGTACAACACATAACAGCCGAAGCGAGCACAAGTCCAGCAAGTCTGGCGACAAGAGTACTATTAAGAAACGTCCTGCCGAAGAGACAACTGTTAAACTGGAGTTTGAAGTTAAAGCAGAATCTGGTATTGTCCAGTCTGATCCGGCTCCAGCCGTAGATAAACAGAAACTCAACATTGACACCTGCCTCGATTCAATGAAATTTTCCACAACGCAAATACTGAAAACTCAAGCGGATCTGCCATGTTTTTATAGGGTGTGCGAGAGATCACGTGGTCTCACCTCGGCCCATTTGGATAACAACGAATGCCACATGCTTGCAGGCTTTGATAACTCCGCCGTTCAGTTGTGGCAACTGAACCAGCATAGCTGTAAGGGTAAAAGTTTTTACAGACGTACAACACACTCACAATGCGCCTGGGAGCTGAACAATTGCACAGACGACGAACAAGAGGAACTGGACAGCGATGAGGAATCATTCACATGCACCGCTGAACAGCGTCGCGAGCGTCAGAAAGCCGCACGCAACAAATATCCGGATAACTCTTTGTAAGTATACAAGAACTAAGCTCCATAACACCTAATAATTAATTTTTCTTCTTTCTTCACTTTAGCAATGAGTATGGAGGTGTGCAGATGCGAGGACATACCAAAGGCGTCACCAATGTCCGTTTCTCATCGCATTACCCGCTCTTCTATAGTGTGTCCAAGGACTGCACGTTGCGTTGCTGGCGGGCGCATAATTTTCAATGTGCAGCCATTTATCGGAGTCACAACTACCCCATCTGGTGTGTGGATGAGAGTCCTGTTGGGCAGTATGTAGTCACCGGCTCCAAGGATTTGAGCGCAAGATTGTGGTCCCTGGAGCGCGAGCATGCGCTCATCATATATGCTGGCCATACGCAAGACGTTGAGGTTAACTAAAAACAATCGATATTTTGAGGACATAATAAATTTGTTCTATTCACAGTGCATTGCCTTTCATCCAAATGGCAATTACTTAGCCACCGGCTCGGCGGATCATTCCGTGCGTCTGTGGTGCGCGACCAGCGGCAAACTAATGCGCGTATTTGCTGATTGTCGGCAGGCTGTCACTAGTTTGGCGTTTAGTAACGATGGCAAAATGCTGGCAGCTGCCGGGGATGAGTCTAAGGTTCGTATTTTCGACCTGGCTGCGGGGGCACAACTGAGCGAGCTGAAGGATCATCCGACCAGTGTTAGTTCTATAGCATGGGGTGCACACAATCAGCAATTAGCTACTGCCTGCATCGATGGCAGCCTAAGGCTGTGGGACATTAAAAAGCTAGCGCCCATGAAGTGAGTTACCTATCTCAACAATTGTATATACAAATAAATCGGATTTATTTATTTCATATTACAGCGAGAGCAGCAGCAGTAGCAGCGGGAGCAACTACTCATCATCATCAACGTCATCAGCTACAACGAATCGTCTGTTAACTCTAAATAGTTCCTGCCAGCGTCTGGTTGATGTATTTTATGGACGCAGTAAAACGCTCTATTGCATAGGCACTTAAAGGATGTCACCGTAATTAATGATAGTTCTTGTTTTTAAAATAATTTATTTGTAATAAGTCCGTATAATAAGTATTACTGTTGCTATCAAGTGGAACAATGTGTGTTTTCTTGCTTTTTCAACAATTTTTAGACTAGCATACCTTCGTATACTACAAAGTGGATATTAAATAATTCGTGATGTCTCTGAATGCCAGAACATTGTATATACTCGTATATTACAAGGTATACATACATAATCATTCAATTGTTTTTATGGATGTGCCAGCTGTTGGGCTTTATCTATTGTACAGAACATAAATATACTTATAGCTACTCAAACTGTTTTGTGTCATTAATCTAATAAATGGAGTTAAATGTGTGGAACTGTAGTCATGAATTAACATCTGAAAAATTGTTACATTTTTTAACGCTATTACAGCTGCACAACTGACTTAAGTATAATATATGTATGTATGTATATATGTAAGCATATGTACGATCACGTACTTACAATGATTTTGGACACTCACACAGCCCATTGGAACAAAACACTTTTAACTTAGGTGAAACAGATTTGTGGATAAAAATCAATTAACACATTCACGCGCAGTCTGCGTGACTCCATAGTGAACAAAAATATGTTTGAATGAATCAGTAATTGGGATGATATATATGCATAAACAAAACTCTAAACTATTCGACTCTAAAAACTTAAGCTATTTATATATATGTGAATATATATTTATATAAATAATGGTGTACAACATGAGTAAATAAATTGGCATGCAGTGCGCATAGCTTTTGTCACAGTCGAACTTAAGAACAGACCAATAACCCTACCATTTGTGGAATATAGTGTCAGTAGTCCTAACTGTGATCTAATCGATAATCAATTTTGGGTGTTATTCATAACAAATGAGTATAGCTGGTATCCGCTGCTTTCTAGCTTACATTAGCGTTTATGGCGTCCACGTATAAATTGCAATGCCTTCGCCATTAGCGGTGCCTTCTTGTTACGCACTGGAGCAGCTGTGGATGGAGCGATGAATCGAATGGAATAATATTTATATTATATGTTGTTTCACAATTTATCAGGATGTTACTTACAGACTTGCGCTGCGTCACGCGCTGAGCCAATCACACGAAGTCTAGCATCGCCCACCTTTGCCGCGTTGGGCGTGACACTGGACAAAGCGGCCACACGAGCCGCTGGAGTGGCTATGAGCTTGCCTTTAGTGCCATATTGTTCCTGTTTGCGCTGTACACTACGCGGCGGCTTCACCATTGAGTCAACAAATGCCAATTGGGTCTTGCGCACTGGTGCCTCACTGATTTTCTGTGATGCTTTTATACTCTCGGCAATTGTGCTTAGTTTGCGCTCCTTTTCCTCCTCGCAGCGCTTTAAATGTCCAATTGTCACAATCAAATACTAATGAATGAGTGCTAAGAATATAAGTTTACCAAAAACATTTCACGCCACGTTTCCATTTCCTCCCTGCGCTGGCTACGACAATGCCGCTGCACATGCTGCTGCCATAAGACATCACTGTCTTCCATCAGATAAGGATTGTATTCTTCAACGTTCAATAGTTGTTGTGGTGTGGCGCGCTCCAGAACTGGACGCAACACATCGAAGGGCACTCCGCCCGTGTATTCCAAAGCTAAACGGTGTTTATAAAAAATTAATTAATTAAATAAAAAAATTTAATGAATTATTTCAGTACCGTCAATGTTCTTTTGAAGCACACGTGTGCAAAGATCAAAGAGCGACGGCACTTGCAGTATCTGTCCAGTTCTAACACCTGAGTAGATCTTAGTGCTGCCAAAAAAAATTCATTATATTGCGGATAACTATTTGTCATAGACAATTAACTAACCGCATTGTCTTTGATGATATTCCAGCTGCAAGCGCTTCAGACTCATTGAAATTGCGAGATTGCCTAGGAGTAGAGCTTCCCAGACCTTGATTGAAGACACAATCCATGACGGTTTGATTCAGTGGCATGGGTTTATAATTATTAGATATAGTAGGCAGTTCCAATGCTATACTGGGATCGAGAGGCTCCAGCTTTGCCGTTGGCGCCAACAGCTCAGGTTTCTAAAAATTGATCAAACAACCACAAATCATGGTAAATGAATCAAATGAATACTTTTATTATAGGACTCTACCTTTGTACTAGTCATCCTGCTATTGCTGGAAGTTGTAGCTGTTGATGTTGCCGTTGTTGGCTTTTTGATTGAAGTAGACGAAGTTGCTGTTGCTGAGGTTTTTGGTTTTTGGGGAGATTTGAGCTTGCCAGCCATTTTTTTGCCACTCATCGGCATATTGAGCATACCAAGTACATCGTCAAAGTTGGCGCCCATGCTGGAGTCGAACTCATTAGCGGCTTCCTTGGGCTCAACTGCATCCGCCATCGGTTTTGATTTAGGTATTTTAGCTTTAGGTGCATCATCTTCTTGTGTCTGTGCTGGACTGCGAGATCGCTTCGATGACTTGGTTGACGTTGAGGAAGACTTGTGCTTTTCCGATTTCTCTTTGGAAACTTTTTGCTCACTGCTTTGCGACTTGCTCTGTTTAGAGAATGACGAAACTTTAATATGGAATAATTGTAAGTAATTTCAAATTTACTCACCTCATTGCTTTTATCATATTTGGACTTGCTGTGCTCGCTTTTGTTTTGATGTCGGTGATGCTTACTGCTGCTGCTACTGGTGTTGTTGTGGCTGCCGCTGGTGTCGTTATTGTGGTTGCCGTTGTTGTGGCTGCTGCTGCTACTATGATGGGAACTCTCGGTGTTGCTCTTATGGTGGTGGCTGCTGGACTTCGGCAGCGAATCTTTCGTTTTGCGATGTTCGCCGCCGTTGCTGCTACTGATTTTTTGCTCTTTCTGGTGTCTGTCACTGCTGCTGTCCTTCGGCTTAGACTTGTCGTGGCTACTGCTTTTATGTTTCTTGTCGCTGTGCGACCGGCTCTTTGAGTGACTTTTACTATGACTGCTGCTACTCGATTTTTTCTTATGCTCACTATTCCTGGAACGTTCCTCATGTTTGGACTTGTGCCTATGCCGAGTGTCTTCACCGCCAGAGGAGTTGCTGCCTTTGTTTTCCTGATCTTGATCCTCTTCGCTGGACCGTTGACCATTTGATCTGTTTGACTCTTCCTCATTGCTGTGCGTATGTACAGCGGGCTCCTCTTCAGCAGCGACCATAGCCTTCCATTTTGTGACTAGTGTTTTCGCAGCAACGCCGACTTCTCCATTAATCTTCCGCAGCGCATTGACCGTTTTGCCAATGCCCGTTTCCTGTAGGTGCTCGAATGTGATGGGCAGGTTAAACAGCTTTGTGATGCAGTGCAGCAGCTGCGGGCGCAAATAGCGGATAAGGCAAAGCAAATGGATTAATTAGAGGCATTTCTTGTAAAGGCTGATTAGTAACATTTACTGCATATTGTCATGCATATATACACCTATATATACGCACTGTAGATTCGCACAGGTACAAGTTTTCATAAATTTTTGAATGTATTGCATTGTCGAGTAGGGGTATGTATAACTTGTTTCTGTTGCCTGTTCGTCAACATACCCTGCACACACAGTGACTGAATCACCCTACAAACGTGTTTACCAAAATACACAAACAGAAAAGTTCAGCAACTTATTCTGTGAAGTCTACTCTATATTGAGGATAATTAATATTAAAATGAATAAAACAAATAAGTGAATTAAACACAACTAGAATATTATTTTAAAAATGGGTATTCCCCTATTGTCACATAGACGGGCGATTTGTACTAAACAGGATAGAGAGGGAGAGATAGAAAGCTATTGAACTAGGAGTACGCGGGCGGAAAAAATAAAACAGAAGCAGAGAGCGAGAAAAATAAACAGGAAATTCAAGAGTTCAGCGGAAGAGAAGACAATAGAGATGAGAGTAAGATGTGTTAAGAGAACCAGTTCATATATCAATATTATTCAAATATTCAAAATTCGTAAAGTTAGTAAGCGGCATTCGTTGTTATCAATGCACATTTAAGCCACGTTACGAAATAATATATTTCTTCATATGTGGGATGCTATTACGAAATGATCTCTGAATGATTTAAATTCACTGCAATTCCGTTAAAGTGGTATAAGTCTTTAATAGAGTATGTCCCCTCGTCAGCCTCATCTTTATATTGTAAATGCATACTTTTACTCCACGATCCTAAACACGTGTCTGGTAACGTATTCGTACCCAAAATCTACATATAAAATGAACAACAAATATGCAATTGGCACTGAAGGTTTTTTTTTTTCGCAAAGTATGGTAGTCGTTTTTTTTTTTTTTTTTCTTTTGGGTAGACAGTTTGAGAGCCCCCGCATATTGCATAGCGGATAAAATGGGAATAACTTACGCGTGTCTCATCCTCGGCATGGCGTTCAATGCTCCGTTGGTAGTGGCGAACAACATCTACGAGATTGCTAGTGGACGTCATCACGTTGAGGCAAGTGCACTAATCTTGCTTGGTTGTAAGTGTTCGGGGCTTGGGCTATGAAAATGGCACGCAGGCAGCCTCACACTTCGACTGATTTTAAGCTAATTGCATAAAATGTATAGACACAATATACGTTCACAATCACAAACATACACAAATTTGACTCCAATAGCGGAGCAGTCTTGTTTGATTTATTAACTAAAGGACATAGTGTCGCTAAAAATAACAATTTTATTTTGTACTTATTTTACTTAACTATGTGACTTTTCACTTTGGATTATTCCGTTAGTCAACACTACACAACAGCTGACAGCGTATATTTGAGGTAGTTTGGCAGCTAACGCACATTGGAGTTGCGTTATGTTGGCTGCGAGCTCAGCTGTTTTTCACATTGCTCACAGTGATATCGATACATTAGGCAATCGATACTGCGTCAACAACACTACAGGTCTTGCAGTGTTGGCAACACTGTGTCCATTTTGTTGTGAATTATTGTTAATTTTTTAATTTAATTTATACAAATTGTGCATACGCGTGCAACAAGACCAAAACACTGCGGCCTGAGTCCAGTATGTGCCTGTTTCTATAAACGGCTTAAACCTATAGAAAATCTGTGCGCGCTCAATCGAAACGTGTTAAAAAATGACCATGGGCGAGCGTGAGCCAACTTCGTCTCTCGTTCTGCCCGTTATATTGAGGCCTATTTTCACACAGGTAAGTTAGTTCACATAGCCCGAGACTCCGTGTGTGCAAACGAGGCGGGCGTTGGCTGTCCCAGATTAAATGCAATGTTGCGTAAACGTAAATTGTTTCCAGCTCGAGCGACGCGACGTTGGCGCGGCACAGTCACTGCGCTCGGCCATACTAAAATCGGAGCAGAACAATCCGGGCTTCTGCTATGACCTCGTTGCGTCGATCGTGAGACGCGCTGATCTAAATGTCAACCTAAATGAGGCCGTCTTGCGTTTGCAGGGCAACATTACCGAGGCAGATCGTAAGTACAAACACCTGCACACGTCTGCATGTGTCACTATGTGTGCTCGTGTGTGTGTATATGTGTGTGGATATACTATTGTTTTCATTGATGTTTATGCGTTTTTTTGGTTTTTCTTTGTCCCAATATGCTGCACAGTTAATGAATATCGCTTGACACGCACCGAGGAGCCGTTCCAGGAGCTGAATCGCAAATCAGTAGCCCTGAAAGTGATACTCAGTCGCATACCAGACGAGATCAACGATCGCAAGACCTTCCTTGAGACAATCAAGTGAGTGATATATCCACTTATATCTAGATTAGATAAACATTTACACTATGCTTTTGTGTTGCAGGGAGATTGCGAGCGCCATAAAGAAACTGCTCGATGTGGTCAACGAGATTAGTTCGTTTATACCAGGCGTCACTGGCAAACAGGCTGTCGAGCAGCGCAAGAAAGAGTTCGTCAAATATTCAAAAAAGTTCAGCACAACGCTGAAGGATTACTTCAAAGAAGGACAGTAAGTTGGCTCCATTCTGAAAAACAAAATTTTATTGGGGCCATATCTAAACAGTAGAATGGTATGCCACTCGCTATCAGCCAAATGCCTTAATCGTTCAGATATCAGGTTTCTTATCTAACCGCACTGGCGGTGACCGTGATGTCATCCCGTTGGTGTTCCAAACTCGTTTATCTATATCACATTTATCAGTATAAAAGTTCGCTTGAGATTGTGAGCACATATATTGCACTTCGAATATACACTCAGAAAATACATTATCTATTAATCAATGAGGTCTTCAAAACAGCGATCGAACGATTGTACCTAATGAACTAATGAAGTCAATTTGTGATTTGGCTGAATTTCTATTTACTGTAGAATAATTGATTTTTAATCTCGTTTATTTTCTATTTCTATTTTCAGGCCGAATGCAGTATTCATAAGTGCACTTTTTTTAATAAGGCAAACGAATCAAATTATGCTGACAGTTAAAAGTAAATGCGAGTAGAAAATTAAATGTTTTAATTAATGCAAAAATTAGTGGCATTTTAATTTTATGTTTAACTAACTATTAGACAACACAAAACAAACTAATAAAATACAAAGAAACACAAACAAGCTACAAACAGAAGCAAGGAACACAATTCGCAATAGGAATCCGTAGTCGCATATTAGAGATCCGTAACTAAAGCCTGCTGTAACTAAACAAACACAAACACAAAATAATAAATAGGCCTAATGTATTTAAATTATTGTAATGACAACTAAATTCCAATACGAAAGCAAATAACAAGAACAACAACTTGAGAAGCTAAAACATTAGCAAATTCGAATTTGAACTTTATTCTTTTGTATTTAGTCAATTGCGCGAGCGTCTCTTTTTTTGTTTTGTTTACAATTTGTTGTAAATAATTCATTCATTTTCTGTTAATCACAGAGATAAAAAGAAGATATTTTGTTTTAATTTAGGAAACGCGAACATAAATAAAAATAAACTTAAATTTAATGTTAGTAAAAGTAAAAAAAAAAAAAGAGAAAACGAAAAACAGGAAGGAACTATGAGAAAAATAAAAACAATGGAATTTTTAACTGTTTTTAATTGTTGGAGCTTGAAATTTAAAACTATAAATATAAACAATACACTTACTTAATGATACGTTCAATTTGAAAAATAAAAACCTAAAGACAGTAGCAGAAAGATCGCTAGAAATCGAAGATCGAAGAAAAATTATTTTATTTTTAATAAATGTTATATGAAAATAATTACAAACAAGAAAAAACAAAAACAAAAAGAGACACAAAACTCATATTGTAGAAATAGGAAAAGAAACGACAAATAAATGTATTTATATTCAAACGTTGCATTTCCTTATTCCTAACATAGGACCCCAACTGTAACGTTAACAGTTACAGCGTAACATTAACATTTGCAACCCCAACAGAATGAGAATGAGGGAGAGCGGCGCAATGCTAAGCTGAGAGAACATTTCCCAATTTTCAGTGTCATTTGACAGAAAAATCGATTCGTTTTCACACTGGGCCATTCTGGGCAGGCAGTTGGATAGAAATCAGAGTACAAACCAGCCGAGCAGCGCGACCGAGATGACCCACTTTTCGGTTTTCGCATTCAAATCCAACTGCTATACAAAATAAAGTTGAAATTTTTTTCTATACACTTAGCATTTAGTTGAAATCGCGTTGTATATTATGTAAAACTAAAATCCGTTAACTAGTGTAAACTCTATGCATTTATGTAAATTCTCTAACGCTAACGTGGAAGTGGAAATAGGCGACCTGAAAAATCAGCAGTCCCAGCACCATTCAAGAAGCGGTAGCAAAAAGGTTCGCTAAATGTTCAACTTAACGTTTATCTAAATGTTCAGTAAGATTTTAAAGGATTCAAGAATCGAATGCAGTTTTACATTTTACATTTGCAAACAAAAAGTTGGTCAAATGAGTCCAGAAATTCAGGACGAGTACTGAAAAACGAAGGCTGCCAGTGGCAGTGGCCTGGCCTGGCCTGTGAGCGAACGGGCACACGAAAAATTCGCTGTACACCAAATGGGAAAATGTGTTCTCAGTAGCAGCAGCAGAAGCAGCAGCAGCCGTCGAACTCGCCCCACTGCTGCTCGGGGCATGTGTAACGTGAAATATTTGCATTGTTTCAATGAGATTGGGAATATTTTGCAAAAAATTAACAACAAAGAAATTTAAAATCTAATGTTCAGTACGTCGCGAGTGCCGAAAGCTTAAATATTTATATATTTCAATGAAATATCAATTATCTAAAATTTAAACTCCAGTGCTTAAAAGTGCATATTTATAAAACGTGATATTGCAAAAAGGGTGTTGTGAAAGTAAAAGTGTTAGCGATTGCCACTGAGACTTCGGCACTGGCATATCGATGAAACGATAAAAAAAAGCAAGCAAGCTAACGTAAAATTACACCCACACGCGCACTCACATGCCCACATGGACGGGTACACACACACTCACGCACAGAAGGCAATGCGAACAACAATGCAAATGCGAAAGTTCTGACAATACAAACGGAATATTGAATGAAAACTGAGCACAAATGTACATAAATATGTGCACATGCATGTGCTGAGTGGGTCTGGTTTCTCTTATGCTAAAGTGCATTAATAAAGTGTGCCTAAATTGGCAAACAAACTGCATTTGGGCAAAAAGGCGCGCGCGCACAAGTCGGACACACTTAGGAAGCGTGGAATGGCCAGTGGAAGTGGAGCAGAGCAGCAGTTTGCGACTCATATAGCTGGTCGGATGTGTGTGTGTGTGTTTGTGTAAATCATATATATTTATATATATATATATATGTATCTGTATGTGTGTGTGCGTTTCATATTCATAGCCGCAGTAACAGCCGCAGCCGCAGTAGCCATGATAGCAGCAGCGGCAAAAGATAAATGAAAAGTGCCACATTTTGCTTTTGGGGGCGGTTTTGACACTTGGCGCGCAGCAGCAGCAGCAGCAGCAACAACAACGACAACAGTTGGGCCATGTGGGAGGCGTAAAAGTTGTTTGCTCCTCTGCGTGCGTAACAGAATGGCCCAAACAGATATGTATACACGCATACGCATACATATATACATATGTATAGCAGAAGTAAAAGAGTGCGAGAGCAAGAGCGGCGACGGTGGTTGGGGGCAGGTGTTTGCCATGCGGTTGTCTTGTGTCACTCGCAGTTAGCTAACAATGTGTGCGTCTGTGTGTGTGTGTATGCGTGTGCGTGTGTAAACAGTTACAGGAGATATAATAACAGCGCTGTCGACTGCGCCTAAACGCTGTAACAACTATTTTTGGCTTTATTCGCAATTTGTTTTTTCGTTTATTTTATTTGTGTTGTTGTTGTACTTATTATGCTCAGCCTAAATATGTAGATTTATGATTCGTGGCTTTTTTTTTGTCTTTCGTGAGTGCAACGATCTAATGTCACGCGCTAACAAAAAAGTCAATATATGAAAAGGTCTTTTCTTGTCAGCTTCTGTGCGAGAATTTATCGAGCGGCAGCTCAATTTTGACATGTGGCTATCATTCAATGGTCGATTTGCTAAAAACCATGGGATGGGGCGAGGGAACGGATTCGATTTTACACATTCCACAAACTTTGCCCAAAAAACTATGCTACATTTTGTACATGTGTGAGTGTGTGCCTGTGTGACCCGCATGAGCTTCGCTCGGTCTATGTGTGTGAGTGTAGTTATAAATAGGCAAGATAGTTTTTGTGTTGTTTGGCTGCTCTTCTACTTTTTTGTGTGTTGCTATTGAGGTCAAACTGTCAGCAGGATAGTGAACTTTATCAAAATTTAAACATATTTAAAGAGGGCTCTTATGGCTCTATTATAAAGAAGCGTCTTTGAAGTTGTTTTTTCCATAAAAGCCTGAGATGAATCTTGTGAAGTTAGATATAATTTAACTTTGTTGAAGTTTGCTTTGATTATATTTAATATTAGTATATAAACTCTCCAATCAATTTATATTTAATTTAAAGGATATATATCAGATTGCAATACAACAGTTTAGTTGTGTATAAATTGTTAAATACATTTGCAGCAAGTCATCTTTGATATTGGCTATTTGATATTTGATATTTGATATTTGATATTTGGCTATATTTTTATGTGATTCGCTCTCGCAGTTCTAATAATAGACTCTAAAAAGTATGCAATGCAATATGGACAAAAAACTTTGAATCTTTCCATTCGTCAAAGTTGTTGAAGTTGAAGGAGGCACCTTTTCCGTTTATTTTTGTTTGAGAAAGTAATTCAAACTAAATGCTGTATATATTTATCTCAGAGAACTTCTGTGGCTCGATGCAACTTTTAAGTTTGTAACCTCCATTTTTTTGTAACATTTTACTTTATTATTCAGTGTGCAAGATTATTTTCAAAATTACTTTCGAGTTGGTAAATATTTGAAAGTTTAACGATTCTTTACTTTAAACTTATAATTAACCGAAATTTGGCAATTCCGTGTTTGTCGCATACATCGATCAAAATCGCATGAATCGGAATTAAAATCCATGAGAATTTTCCATTTAATTTACTGCGTTGGCAATTGCCAAACGAAATTGGGTTAATAGAGTGTAAAGCATCCGCATCAGCCTGCAACCTACATTCGAATGGGTCTGAGGACGGGGCCTGGCATGTGGGCCACCTAATAAGGAAGAGAAAGAGCGAACAGCTTGCCTTGTGTGCGGGTCGTTTGGCTAATCCGCATTTGGCGAACTCATTAAAATTTACAACAGTTCACAACAGCTGATGATGCTGTTGTGTGTTTCGACATTAACTGTTGCTACATAGTTTTTGTGTGTACTAAATGCAGGAATATTTAACTGAATTATTAAGAGTATAGATCCAACTGAACATTTAAGTCAATTAGGTAGAAATCATATAAGAAAATGAGAAAGCTCTGTGGAATATAGGATCACATGCTATCCACATTCAGGCATGAAGAAAATTATAAGAAAACAAGTGCAAAGCTAATAAAACTCACACGCACACAAACACACACAGTAAGAGCTACTTAACGCCCACTTCATAAGCATAATTAAAAAATTTTGAAGCCAACCGACTTAAGGACAAACAGCGCTGTTAACTGACTAACAGCTTGGTGGTCTGTTAACTTAACAGCATGGCGCATGCGCTAGTGTTGGCTAACTGCAATCTCTCGCAGGGATATTTACTCACACGCATCACACACACTCTCTAACTCTCTCGTTCTCACTCTCTCTCTTTCTCTCTCTCTAATAGCTAGGCAGCTCATCACTCAATGGCCAAAATTCTCTGGCTCTCATTATTAACACACAGACAATGCTGCCATCTTGTTCGCACACTCAAATTGCTGTGCATACTTTTGCAGTTAAGCTAAAGCTATAAACGACATTGTTGCTGTTGTTGTTGCTTTTGCAGTTGTACACACTTACACACACACACATACACTCGTACATACACTGTTACAGCGGAGCTGGGGAAGAGACTGTCGTAGCGCTGTGCACAATAGCAACTAGTGGCCGTAATGAGACTTTGCTGCTGTTGCGCTTCGCATTTGACTGCGCTCCGTTGTGCTGCACACACGTAACGCAATTATAACGGCATCAGTTTACCCACACAGACACACACACACGTGCGCATTCATGCAAAAGTGAAGTGAAAAAAGTGCTACACTTACTATAAATAGACGCTGTTTTATTTTTTGCATAAATAAATGCATAAATGATGTTTTAAGATGATCAACCGTTCGTTGTAAGTAATCCTGTTTAGATATCCAGCATCTAGTTTGCCAGTATAGATATCAGCAGCACGTCCAGGTAGGCAATTGCTTTGAAATTTTGCAGAAAATATGCAATCAACGTAGCTGAGAGCTGTTACTGGTAACACCGGAAGGACGTGAAGTAAATGTCAAAGCCCACCTGCTGGATGCTGTCATGTCCGCCCACAGATGGGCGGGACAGTAGCGGGATAAACCTTGTCAGTGCCTTTTAAATGTCAAAGGGAAACGGGAGGGGTATAAATACAGCAAACATCGCCATTGACAGCAGACTGCAGTTGTATGCATGTGATTTGCCTGCCTGACTGACAGCCTGCCTATCTGTGTGTGTGTGTGTGGGTGTTTGCTTTGGAGTTTGTGTGACAGCGTACTAGTATCATCGCAGCATTCTGTATACATTTTAGTATAGATATTCCCCTAGCACATCATCGGTCGCAAAGTGATGCAAATTGAATTTCCTTCGCGATTTTTTATTGGATTTCCCTTCCAACATAATAGGGAATGCCACTAAAGCAGAATCGTAGCCTGTCTAAGCCACGGATTGCAACTACAGCAAGTTACAGTTTATATTCACGCCTGTGTATATATATATATATATATATATATATAACGCTTGCTCTTTTAGCAGTTGCAGCGTCTTGCTGCCGTCTAGACAAACCGGCGCGTGTTGAATACCCTCTAGACGGGACTAGCGAAATAGTGGATTAATCCTGGCAACTAAAACGCTCAAACTATTCAAACTCTAAAGAACTCTAAAGAAACAATAATTTTTTGCTGATTGAGGGGAAAAGTTTTCATATAGATTGTTGATGGAAATCGAAAGTTTTATAAATACAGAAGGAAATATTTACATAAATATTTTGTTTTCATTATTAAATGTTTAGCCAAAGCTAATTTTTTTTGCATTTAATTTTATAAATTTTTAGTTCAATTTAATATCAAACGGTCGCTTGCGAGGTATTCTAGTATCGGTCAGTTAGTTTAGTATCCTCTCATGTTACAGTTGTTTTTATACCGACACGCGTCTAACAAGGCGTATGAGTAATACAATTGACTGTATGTGAGTGTGAATAAGTGTGCATGACTGTAAATGTATCTATACACGACTGTTTGTGTGTGTGCTTGTGTTTGCAATGGCAGACAGTGAAATCAAAGCGCTAGATTGCAGCGCAGGTGTCGGACGATTGAGAGGGCGAGCGTTTAGCATTACGCACTTTTTCACACGATTACATGACGTATGAGTAATATGGGAAATGCGGAGGGAAATGCTCAATGAATGCAGTCTTGAATCAGAGGCACAACAGCAAGTATTGGGAAATATTGTTGCATGAGCGTGCCGTTCCTTGGGGGTCAGACACGAAATGCGGTCACAACAGCAATTAACCCAAAGTTCAAAGTTCACTCGCTTGCTCTGTGTGTGTGTATTTGTGTGTGTGCTCCATGTTCCACAATTACAAAGCGGAGCAAAGCAGTTGCCCCATTTTGTAAGCTCACATAAATAAATCAAGCCCAAAATGAGCAATAACCCTTCATTGGCTGGTGCCTGCCACCCACGGGGATTTTTATAGTCGAGAGTGGTGCAAAGATTGAAAGTCGATTTTCGATTCTGTTTTGTTTTTTTCATTCGCAGACGTCAGAAGGGCAGCCACAGCATGCCGTACGAGTCGATGCACCATCATCAGTCGGCGGCCGCTGCCGTGGCCGCCGGCGTAGCGCCCAATAGCATGCTGGACTCGCTTAGCATGCAGCTGCGCGATGCGGAAATGCGACGCACCGAGATCGAGCGGGCGCATCAGGTGAGTTCGCACTGCGAATGATTTGCGGCAGCTCAACTACAATTTTGAGTGGTTCCGTTGACAGGAAACCCTGGCACAAATACGCAATTTAAGCGGATGCGCTCGGCCCGACACCGAGGCGGTGGAGAATCTGCAGTCGCGTGCTCGTGAGCTGGAAAAGAAGGTAAGCGCAAGCGGCGCAACAAATGTGGTCCACAGACCCTCAGCTATTCTTGTGTAATGCTTTTCAGGTGGCGCTGGAGAATGTGCGCTGCGAGGAGCTGCAAATCGAGCTAACCGCCGCGCTCAAAGCCAAGGCAGGGCGGCCCAGTAACCAGAACATGGCCAACTGCCCCCCAACATCAACCGCAGCAGCCCAACATGGCCAATACCCATGCTCAAGTATACCAACTTCTGCAAGCAGTTCCACCGTCACATGGGCACCGACAATCAGCCACCAGGACCAAGGCTCCGAGATCGATATAATAATGGCCAAGATTGAGCAGGTAAATGACAAATTTTTATTATAGAACACAAGCAGAACTAACATGAATGAATTAATGTGCTCCCAATGTCCGCCTCTCAATCGAAATCGCTTTTGGTTGAGTTGTCCGTCGACTGGCACTCGTTGGTGGATGAGAAGCAGGTCACGAAACTGCCAAAGCTCTCGATGCTGCACGAGTCCGTATCCACAATATCGCCCAGTTCGACCTGTGTACCGCAGTCCGTTTGCCGCGGCAGACCCTGCTTAAAGTAATCCTCGCTGTCGCTCTTGGAGCTGGTGTATATCTGCAGCTTGCGACGCATCTCGTCATTGTCCTGGGTCAGCTGTCGGATGATGCGCTGGTTCTCATTGCTGTTGTGCTCCTCCACGTTAATGCTATACAGCATGATCTGGGTCATCTCCTCGATCCGCTTCTCCAGCTTGTTGACCATCTCCTGCAGCTGGCCAACGTATCTACGGCGTAGATTGAATCTCTCGCCGAGTGCGTTCTCCTGGCAGTGCTTTGTGAACTTATCCATTATGACCTTGACGCCCTCCTTGTAGTGCTCCACGGTCTGCTTAAGCTCCGCATTTTCGAGCAGCTGCTGTATGCGTTCATCGTCATTGCAATATTTGACCAAGTTCTTCAGCAATTGATCATCCTGAACCCCACAGGAGTCCAAGAACTTCCTGTCCACACTTTCACAGTCAGCCAATAGATTTGTTGTCCTCTGTATCAAATCATTGAAGTCGCTAGAAACTTTCTGCGCCTTTATTATCAGCCCAGTCACCGCGTCAGCAACGGAAATCATGTTCTCAATCGAATTTCGACTTTCAATTTATGCCAGATTGCAAAGAACAGACATGGAATAAATAGTTTCTCCCAGGCCAACACAGCAAATTGACATCTGTCACCTAGCCTGCTAGGACAATACTCGAAATATGTACAAAGAGATTATTTTAATGGGAAATATATAACAGAATATATAACATATATGTAACATAACAACATAAAATTCTCTGTTAAATTTGGAGAAAATTACATGAAGGATACATAGAAGAGGATATATAAAATGTGGAATATCAATATAAAGCACAGGATGTAACTGAATTAAATGAGATTCCTGACTGACTCCTGCGACATCTTCTGTTTTACGCATTTCACTCTTGAGAAGTACCCAAAATGGATCTCTAATCTTTATATTCGCCTTTTGATAGCCCCAAATTTTATTGTCCTTTTAGTTATATTCATCATAAAAATATCAAATTTATTATAGACAATAGAGGTAGAATATGTCACACGCCTATTTGCTAAGTTTCTCCTTCTGTTCGATTCCAGGACAATCGCGTTTTGGCCGAGCTGGAACAACCGCGCACCTCGGCCAGCGCCAGCATGTCAGCCTTGCAAAGCATGCCGCCCAGCTCCATGATGAATACGGGAAACAGCGAATTTAGAACCATATCAAAGAGTGGTAAGTCCGAAGTTGATCGAATTTGCATGCGACTTTTTCTTTTCATTTATTTACTTATTTTATTTTTTGTTAAGAACTTGAAGAAGAACTGAATCGATATAAGCGGGCCGTATTGGGCGGCGCATCGGGTGGCGGAGTTTCCGCTCTATCGTCCGGCTACTCGAGCCTGCCGCAATCGCTGGCCTCCACGCTGGGCAATGGAGCCAGCACCAGTCTGAGCGGCACGAGCGTTGGCTCGCAGAGCGCTGCTGCCGCCGCCGCGGCGGGTGTTGGCGGTGGCGGTGGTGTTGGCGGTGCTGGTGGCTTATCATCCATATCGGCCCTGATGCCAAACTCAATCAGCGGCATATCCTCGAGTCTGAGCAGCCATGCCCTGCAATCAATGAACACGGCTGCGTACGGCGGCGGCCAGACCTCCGTTGAGAAGCTGCTTAGTGGAACTAGTGGAATAACTGGCATTCCACCATTGCCGGTAAATATTCACACGATGAAGGCTATGCCAACGGCATTAAGTCAGGTAAACCAACTATTTTCAATTGCAATGAACTACAAGCAACAAATGAAAAGATATGAAAAAAAGAAGAAAACCCAACCAAACAAAACTTTATAAAATGCAATTAAATTAGCTTTTTTTGATACCAAATCAAAATCCGCTTTGAAGCCTCTGTTTGGCACTTGGCGACATGGCTTTGGCTCTCCTTTTGGTGATCATCTGCTTAAAGTAGCCTTCGTATTTAATCGTTCATTTAATTGTTGATCATACGCGCCGAGCCAAGAGGCTCTGCGACTGATAATCACATTTTGTGCTTTGTTGTAGTTTCATTATTGAAAATAATTACATGCTCACAATGCTCACATACATACATACCCGCATACAAACATACATACACACAATCTAACATAACGCTTCGAATAGCTGACATAGTAATTGCTACTCAGATGCAACTTCTGGTATTTCAATGTATTCCTAAAAGGAATTTATGCAATTTATTTATTTTTTAATTAATTAATTATGAAAAAAATATGCATAAATATATTGAGTATTTGGTATTGAATTTTCAAGAATTTAGAATACTTTTGTTACATATTAATTGCATGCTTAAGAAGTTTTACCTTATTGTCTGATATTTTGTTCGATGTACCTTTTTTAAGGCGTGTAGTCCCATACCTTATTTCTTTATTAAAAATATTGAAAGAGAAGAATATACAATTTCTTTGCGGTAGACGAAAATCTTTGCAGCTAATATAGTATTAATATAGTATTAGAATTTGAGATACTGAATAAACGCCTATGGCAATATCAGTCTTAAATAATTACAACTTATTGCCGTTGAGTTTCTATAAGCATAGGTCAATAGGTCATAAATATTTTGGTAATAAGAAAATATTTAATTTGTTAGTTAGTGCACTGATTTACCGTAATGATCTTCAAAAAATCATCTCAACTGTAGTAATGTCGTTTGAGTCGGGTTGATTTTGACTTTATAGCGAGTTTTGTAAAGTTTGTGGGATTAACACAAAAAAAAAAGCAAAAGAATTTAAAAAATACTAAATTATGAGTATATCACATAAATAGGTTAATCTTATATATATACTATATCTTTTTAAAAAACCTTTCCCTAGCTTCATAGAAACTGACATTTGAGACCAAAAAAAATTTTCAAAATATTACCAATTTATATAAAAAAAAAAAACAACATTTAATTAAACAATACTGAACTCCTCCGCAAGAGTATATAAATATATGATTTTTTATTCTTATTAGAATCTTATTAGCATGATGTCATTTCACTAAAATTTCAATCATGTCGCATTCGCACTCTTCTCCATGCATAGCACATTAAGTATACCAACTCAATGCCATAAAACAAACAGCTGCATATACACACCAAGAGTTAGTAGACTTATTTATACATATATTTCAATATTAATATCGAATCTGTAGCCAATCAACATAGAGCATTTCGACGCTTTCCGTTTCGATGTTTGAGTACTAAACTAATCCATTGTTAAGGCAACATTGTTTATATCAATTGCTTGGAAACGGCTTCAGTTCACATAGCAATTAACTCAATATTCATAACTTATGTATATCTACTCTCGTCTGCGTCGCTAATCACAACAACATGTTCGATCAATTCAGATTTTCAAATACTTTCTCATAGCTAATATATAATGCTGTTTCTAGCTGGCTTCCTGTTAAATATTGACCAATAAACGTCTACTCTGTGATCTCTTTTCCCGTTTTATGCGCTCTCTCTCTTTTCTCTCTTTCTCTCTCTCTCTATCTTTTATCTCTATATGTTCTCTTTTTCTCTTCATGTAAAATAACTCGTGTTTCGATTCGTTCTCTTCCCAATGTGCTGAAACTTGCGATTCGAAATGCATCATCTGCAATCCATGTCTTTCAATGTCTCTCTGTGTGTGTGTCTGTCTGTGTGCCTATGCAATAACTGTCTGTATGTGTGCCCTTGTAAACCCCGCCTGTACTAATACACTAACCGAAAACAACAACAAAAACCACAACCACAATCAAAAACCAATGTAAATTGAAAATCCAAAAAACAAAAACAAAAACAAAACCAAAATTCGCACACAAAATTCAACTTGAATTGAAACTGAAATTGAATATGAAATTGAAATTGAAATTGAAACGAGAAGCGCGGAACAATACAACTGTACAATTTACAGAGCACAACCATGCCCCTCCTGTCACTCAACTCGCATAATCTGCCGCCTGGCGGCTCGACCAGCTACTCGGCCCTGGGCCTGAGCGGCGGAAGCGGCATAGGCGGCTCCTCGCTGACCCATCCCACCATGAGCAACATCAACATGCTCGATACGAGCGCCCTGCTTGGCCTGGGACCAGCCGGCGGTGGCATCACGGGCGCCACATCTCTTTACGGCCTGAGCGCTGGTGCCGCCGGCGCACTGGGCAGCGCGTATGGCCCGCCGTTTATGGATGCTGCATCGAGCGCCTCGTATCCATTCACTTCGGCTGCACTGCGCCAGGCCACCAAGATGAAAATGCTGGACGAGATTGATATTCCGATGACGCGCTATGGCAATCGCAGCTCACCGTGCTCGCCCATACCCGTGGGCCACAGCAGCTGGGGCCTGGACGAGTTCACCGACGGCCTGGGCGCCTCCCTCATGCACAATCGTAGCGGTCTGGAGCTGGGCGCCCTTGACCTGGACAGTGAGCATAGCCATCGAAGCCTGACGAACTGCCCGCATTCTAATGTTCCTTTTGCTCTTCCTTTCAGCTCGCAATCATGGGCTGAACGGCGCCAGCGAGCCGCAGGTTGACATGTTGGACATACCAGGCAAGGGACGCTGTTGCGTCTTCATTGCGCGCTTTCCCTACGATCCGCCAGAGTGAGTGAACGGGAACTTGCGGTAGATCCACATAAATTGACATTGCTCTCTCTCTCTCTCTCTCAGGGAGGCTGAGGGCGAGCTGTCGCTCTGCGCCGGCGACTATTTGCTGGTGTGGACCAGCGGCGAGCCGCAGGGCGGCTATCTAGATGCTGAGCTCTTGGATGGACGACGCGGCTTAGTGCCCGCATCGTTTGTGCAGCGACTTGTGGGTGAGTAACTGGACTGCAGTAATCAATCCAATCGAACCCCAGTCATTGCCGTCTGCTCAACTCGTTTAGGCGACGATTTGCTGGAGTTCCATCAGGCGGTGTTGTCCACATTGCGCGACGCCGAGGATGGGTCCATGCAGTGCGACACAACGTCGCTGCCTTCCTTGCCGCCGCACAACCCATTGCTCACACACACGCACGAGGAACTGGCACGTTTGAGTGAGACGCACACCGATCTGGAGCACGACCAGGACGACATTAGCGATAATGGTAACTATGCACGCTCCCATTGCTGCCCACACCCCATTCTTTAATCTCTTTGGTTTGGTTTGGTTTTTGTGGCCACTCGAATGCGTCCTCTGCGTTGGCAAATGTGAGCATAACGACCTTTGAATACCCTAACTGTAGAGACGCACTGGATTAGGCTAGCAGCAATAGATCAATCGGTCGCACTGGTTAAACTCAAACACTAATCCAAATATTACTCTTCTCGTCCGCCCTGCTCTCTCCCTCTCTCTCTGCCTCATCAGTTCCAGCTCCGAAGCACTTGACGCTGGAACGGCAGCTTAACAAGAGCGTGCTCATTGGCTGGTCGCCACCGGAGCCGGTGGGCTACAATCTGATTGACAGTTATCACGTCTATGTAGATGGTGTGCTCAAGGTCACGGTGAAGGCCAACGAACGCACACGCGCTCTGATTGAGGGCGTCGACTCCACGCGGGTAAGTCTCGTCTCGAGTGATGCAATGCATCAATGCATCCGCCTCTGCTTTGTGCTCGTTCTCTTCTTCTACATCTTCATTATTGTCTTCTCCGTTTAGCCGCATCGCATCAGCGTGCGGAGCGTTACGCAAACCCGTCAGACGTCCAGGGACGCCGCCTGCACAATGATTATTGGGCGAGACACTTCGCACTTGGGCCCCTCGGCGGTGCGCGCCTCGCACATAACGTGTTCCTCGGCGGTTATCTCATGGCTGCCAGCCAACTCCAACCACCAGCACGTGGTGTGTGTGAACAATGTGGAGGTGCGCACCGTCAAGCCGGGCATGTATAGGCACACAATAACCGGGCTAGCGCCCAGCACCCAATACCGGGTGACTGTGCGCGCTAAGCACTTGCGTGCGGTTGGCCAGCAGACGCCGCAAGCACCGGGCCGACCCGGCCAGGAGGAAGCACCCGGCGCCTATGCCGATTTTCGCACACTGACCAAAGGCTTGCCTGATCCCCCACAAGACATCCAATTGGAGGCTGGTCCTCAGGATGGCACCATTCTGGTGACATGGCAGCCGGTTAACCGACCCACGTCCACGGGGCCCGTAACCGGCTATGCTGTGTACGCCGATGGTAAGAAGGTGACCGACATCAACTCACCTACGGGCGATCATGCACTCATCGACATCGGCAAGCTGGGCGTCTTCAATCCCCGGGCCGTCACCATACGCACCAAATCTCGCGATTCACAGTCGGCGGACAGTGCACCCATCTTAATACCAAGTGAGTGTCCAGAACTAATCTCAATTCGAATTTGAGCCACTAAATCTCTGCTTCTCTCCTCGCATAGACAACGTGCGCAATGCTGTCGCTCGCCGGGGACCAAATCAAATGGGCATGGGTCCGCAGCTGCCGCAGCAGGGCCTCCACGGCATGCCCATGCAGCAGCATCAGGGCATGCCCGGGCAGCAGCCGCACATGGTCGGCCAGCAGGATCACACACAGTACGATCCCAATCAGATGCAGCAGCAGCAGCAGCCGGGCCAGCTGCCCAACCAGCAGCCGGGTCAGCCCCAGCCGGGTCATCAGGTTAGTGTGGGCGCCGCACCCAAATGCCAGTCGACTGGCCAGATCTGCGTGCAGATCTCCGCTTAGCTCTGGCATTCACTGTATATAAATAATGTTCTGTGAACTCGTTTTATTTTTCGTCTAACTATACTTATTATTTCAAATGCAATTGGTTCTGAGTTTCTCAAAATTTCTCTTTAAACATCCATCCTCTATAAGATTGTACATAAAGCTCTACTGAATGTAGATCGTACTCTATCTGAAATTGAATGCCAACCCCCTACTCCCCATTATGATTTGTATATATGATATTCAAATGGAAAATCCAATGAAAATACCCATACATATACATACTATATATACTTAACCAACTTTTGTTTAGTTTTTTGTTTTTGTTTTATTGAACCAAACATCAACTTGATTCCGAGTTCATAACGGATATTTTGAAAAACAAAAAAACAAAAAATAATATTAATAAAACCCAAACAAGAAAGAGTATTCTATCAGCTACATATATACTTTCTATATCTTTCTGTATCTATTATGAATTGCCTTTACTACTCTACTTACTTCTCTCAACCTATTTTCTATGAATTGTTTTGCAATATAACCACATTATATACATACACTATATGAAATATTAGACAATCGCACAAAAATTCACACACCAAATTTTGTAAAATGAAAAAAAAAAAAAAAAAAAATGAACTGCGTTGCCGAGATCTATGAGAAAGTATATAAATATATATATTATAAGAACCAAAGCAATTTGAATTGAGACCCACAACTTAATATCCCTAAAATCTAAAAAAAAATTAAGAAATTGTATGTATGTAAATTGATTATTATTAATTTAGTTAATATTTCGGTTCTCTGTGAGATGACGTATGCCGATTTCCTAATGCTAGTGTTTGATTTGAGCTCTGATTTTGGATTCATGAATTTTGTTTTTCTTTGGTATTTTGTTTTGTTTTGTTTTTGTTTTATTTGAGTACAGTTCACAAATAGCATGTTCCAAAAACTTTGCTGCCAAATGCAACAAACTTAATTGAGTTACTCAGTTTGAACAATAGAAACTTTTCTTACTTCAATAAGTATTTTGAGCGGAGTTTGATTAAGGAAAAAAAACTAATTTAAAAAACAAAATACGCAATGCAACGAACAATTTTAAACCAAAACAAGTTATACATATTCATTTTCATTATATGAAACGATACCGTTAACCCGTTACCATACCGAATCGAATCGAATCGATAACAGCCCGACGGAAGCTCCGGCTTGTTAGGTGGCCTGCTCGGTGGCCTCTTCTCGAAACCCACACAGAGTCAAGTGAACCAGAATGTAAGTTATACCCACCACATCTCTCACATACACATTCGTATTGAACACACAGACACACACACACACACACACTAACATATAAGTTGTTGCCTAGAGTAAAAACTCATTTTAAGAGTTCGCTGCATTTTTAGTAATACGTATCTCAATTACTATAGCTTATACTAATTATAATTATAGTACTATAATTAGCTAAAAACAAAACAACAACTAGTAGAAATATGCTTTGTTAAGCTTAAACGAAATGCTAAGTACGAAAATACTGAGTTATGTATTATTTCAAACTTTTCAATTCTTCAGTTCATAAAATTTTTCGTTAAGCAAATTTTATATTTTTGTTGATTTTGAAAAATGTATTTGCCTATTTTTGAGGGCAAACTTTTGTCTTTAGGGAACCTGTAAAAGTCGTGAATGACGTGTAAAGCTTTTGCATGGGTAGATAGGATACTTGAACAATATCTTATCGATCGTATCCACATACTAAGCAATTACCTTAAGACTAGTCGAAAATGTTCTAAAGAACTTTTCAAGCGACTTTGTATATAAATTCGATTTGAAATGCTTCTTAACTGGGAATAGTCTCAGCGCCTACTAACGACATACGAAATGCATTAACGCTAAATAAACCTCGTACTATATATATATATATATATATATATATATATATCTAAGTCCATATATATACATGTAAATATCCATTTATATATGTATATATATGTGTGTAAGTATGCAAATAAATTAGAGTTCAGTAGTAGGTTTGCAGTTCATATTAGCGACATGTGTATACAATCCCCAACACTTACAATAGAAACTGAATCTTACATATACCTAGATACGGTTTCAACCAAAACTCGTGCTTTCTTATTTCCAACAAACACTTAACAAACTAGCTTCGTATTTGCCTTTGACCTATCAGCCATAGCATTATGATTTCCCAGCTGTTCGTATTTAGACTCCTGCTTAATGCGCCTCTCTTAATATACAAATCTATATAAATATATACACACACACGCACACACAGCTATATAAAGCTATACGTAATACTACTTAGTCTATATACATATGTAATTAAATAACCTCTTTAGTTGTGTCGAGCCTTAACGCTATACGCAGACGCCCGCACAGCGCTAAAGAACTTACCTCTCTATAGACAATGTGAATGAAAAACAGAGTACAATCTAAGAACAAACTTTGCAAAAATCTAAAAGAACGAAAAAATGCTAACAAAATTTCAAATTCATTTAAATTAATTCAAATTCATGCGCGTGCTATCCGCGATCGATAACTTATCGATATGCAGGGCTATCCGCCGACTGCACCACAGCGCGGCATGGTGCCAGGACGACCCCAGGGACCACAGCAGCAACAGCAGCAGCAGCAGCAGCAACAACAGCTGCAACAGCAGCAGCAGTACGGAGCACAGGGAGCACGCTTTCGTGGGCCAGTGCCGGGCCAGATGCAAGGTCAGATGCACGGCATGCAGGGTCAAATGGCTGGGCAAATGCAGGGTCAAATGCCTGGCCAAATGCCCGGCCAAATGCCTGGGCAGATGCAGGGGCACATGCAAGGTCAGATGCAGGGTCAGATGCAGGGTCAAATGGCGGGTCAACTGCCTGGCCAAATGCCTGGCCAAGTGCAGGGTCCGCGTGGTGCACTCACCCAGCAGCAGCAACAACAGCAGCAGCAGCAGGCGCAGCAGGGTCAAATGCTGTCCGGTCAGCAAGCCGGTCAACAACAGCAGCAACAACAATTGCCCGGGGCGCAGAAGAAGCCGCGTTACTTTGTGGCCATGTTCGACTACGATCCATCCACAATGAGTCCAAATCCAGATGGGTGCGACGAAGAGCTGCCCTTCCAAGAGGGCGACACTATCAAGGTAAGCTCTTTGCAATTTTGCCGTTACACAGAACCACCCAAAACACTTTGCAGCCGCGACGCACCAAGCCAGCGAACACGTGCAGTTTGAACGTCGACGAAACACGAAAGGGTAAAGCAAACAGAAATCAGCAATCAGCAATCAGCAATCCAGCTATCTCTATCTATATCAACAATCAGCATCAGCTAATCTGGAAAGCAGCTAAAGCTGTGCTTGCTCTGAATTGGATGCCGAATTGGAACGTTGCCAAGAATTGGCTGCGCGCTTGCCGCTAATTGAATGAATGAATGTTGTGCATGTTTTTCCTTCGACAATAAATACATAATATGATCAGTCTACCCCTAACATAACCCAACATACTACAGTTGAGATTGTTATCGATAAGTTTAAGCATATCCATGATACTACCACCAATAATCCCCGATACAGTAACTACCATATTTCTATTACCCAAAAACTAAGTAGACGTTGTTCTCTTCTATCTCTCTCTATAGTTCCATAAATAAACGTTAAGTTAGAAATATGCACATATACATACACTACCAAATAGCATTATACTACATATATATATATACATATGTATATATGAGAATGCCTGACTCTCGATCTAGCTAACAGTCGCTCCTTCTCTTTTACGGTCTGTGGCGCAGGTGTTTGGTGATAAGGACGCCGACGGCTTCTATTGGGGCGAGCTGCGCGGTCGTCGCGGCTATGTGCCGCACAACATGGTCAGCGAGGTAGAGGACACCACTACCCAGATAACCGGTGGGCAGCCAACTGCAGGAGGCCCCGGTCAGGTGATGCCCGGCCAGAACGCGCCGCAGCAGAGCATGCGCAATGTGAGCCGCGATCGCTGGGGCGATATCTATGCGAATATGCCCGTGAAGCGAATGGTCGCCCTCTACGACTATGATCCCCAGGAGCTCAGTCCGAATGTGGATGCCGAGGTGAGTGGGCGGCCACGATAAAGCTCTCTGCAAATTGAGTATTTTCTCCACTCTCCCTTAGCAAGTGGAATTATGTTTCAAGACGGGTGAGGTCATACTCGTTTATGGTGATATGGATGAAGATGGTTTCTACATGGGCGAACTGGACGGTGTTCGGGGCTTGGTGCCATCCAATTTTCTGGCCGATGCGCCCGATCAGTACAACAATCAAATGGGACCTGGCGGCGCCGCCGGGCGTGGCAGTCTCGCTCAACGGGGCAGGGGTCAGGGGCCCGGGGCCAGAGGACCGCCTCCGCCGCCCCGCGACAACATGATGCCCGGCGTGGCTGGGCAGCGTGGCACACAAGGCAAAAGTAAGTAGGCTTTGTGCAGATCAATTCGATCCATCAATTTAATTGCATTCTTTTGTCTTTGTTTTTCAATTAATTTCCTTATGATTTCAATACAATTTTTACTAAATATGATACTAAAAAAAAAACTTATTCGACAAGCAATTACAGGCTTACTATTTATGATTTTAATTTTTCGTTTCGATTCAAAAGCAAAACAAAAAAAAAAATGATGAAAAAAAAAGGAATATCTTAAAGCAAAAAGTACATTATACACTTTATAAGATAATAAAATATGCAGGTTTTTCAGACAACACAAAAACAAGCAGGATGTTATACATATATATAGCATATAACAACCAACCACAAGATTCTGTTGCATTTTTTGGTTATATACGTAATATCAATCTGGAATCAGCGAATAATAATAAACACAATATATTGTCATACTCCAAAAATAAACAACCAAAGAATACAAATTTCGTAACGACACAGAAAATTCTTTCACTCTTCTCTCTTTCTGTCTAACTCTTTCGCAAAAAAACTTCAACAAAAAAAAAAAAAAAAAAATTATATATTATTAAAATTATAAATATTTATAACAAACAGTTACAGATGAATAACTCAATACAATTTCTGTTCTGAACGCCGCTATTTTTTTACAATATATATAAATATATATACATATATATTTCTTTTGAATCTTTTATAATTCCGCAGAACTTTTTATAAATTGTTCCAACATTTCTTTATAACTAATTCAATTGTTTATCTTATCTGAAGTTTTCATTTGGACTTTGTAAAATATTTCATAATTTCAGCACCAGTCAGAAACCAATTTTCGTTTGTTTTATATTTTTGTTTTCGATTTATGTTTCGGTTCGAAATCGAATTATATAATCCTTATCAAATACAATATATAGATACATAGTTGTTGTTCTTGTTGTTGTATACACAATCTTTAAATTATCTTTCTCGCTCTCGCTTTCTCTTTTGTTCATTTTTCTTCTCAATGTGATTTAAGAATTGAATTCTTCTCTTTGTGCACATAAAATCTCTTTCCGTTCCTTTTATTTTTGTTCTTGTTGTTCTTTTCTTATGCTGTCTATACACAATCTTTCTTAAATTCAACTTTTGTTTCTTGTCTTGCGTGACTTTCTCTAGCCTTGCAATTTTCTAGATGGTCTCTTGCATGTCGATTAAAGCCAGTAAACCTAAATAAATATATTTTTATTTATCTTTATACATATAAATATCTATATATAATTTATTTATTTTCCTATCATTTATTTAACCGTTTATTTGCATAAAACAGAGACTAGTTTCTTGCACCTGATTGCCGAATGAGCTGTAATTCCTTAGTTGTTCACCGATCAATTATATAGAGTTTACAATGAAAAGAACGTCTATTCAAATCCGCGATGCTGTACATATTCACGAATCTAGTTTTAGGATCCAATTTCAATGTAATACATATGTATGCGTATGTATGTATGTTTCCAATCACTCAATGTGCCCCCAACTGCAATACATTCGAGGATATATCTTTCCAGCCAGTCTATATTAAAATTCAAAAAAGATGAGAAAAGAACTCCTGAAATGGAATTTACTAAACTTTCCTTCCGGTTTCTATGCCCCATATGTGCTTCTTACAACAATTATATATATGTATATACTTCCTTAGTTAATTTTCTTCTTCTTAATTAATTATATGTATATCTACTTTTCTACTGGTTTTGAATGTTTGCTCTCGTTTGTTTGCCAATTAGCCTATTTCAATATTTTGGATAAACATTCTATTACTTTTGTTTTGTTCCTTGGTTTCTTTAGAGATATAACAACAAAAACAACAACACCGCAGGGGCTTAAAGCACATATACCATGTATACAACTCTATATATATATCAAAATGACTTCCAATTGAATGACGAGCATTCTCTTTGTAATCTATGTACATTTCTTCCGTGTAAAATATATTTTAAAAAAATAACGTTTTTGAAGTCTTAACCCTATAAATATAATTCTATACTAATATATATGTATCTATAATATCATGCGAGCCATCATCTAAGTGGCCGTAATTATTCAATGTATAATTATTTTATTCATCAAAAACCTAAGATACGCTGCATCGAGCAGTTTTTTATAGGGATTTGATTTTCGTAAGACCAACCGCCATGCGCAAAAGGTAATATAATTTTTAATGCTACTTACATACATATGATGTTCATCAAATTAAGTAACTACTACTACTATAACGTATATACATATATGTACAATAACTCTTAATTGAATTGAATACGATTTTGACTCTTGCCAATGTTCATAGCGATCCATTACGTTTTGGCGCCTTTTACTCCGTTTTGTATTGTGTTTTCGAGAAATCGTTTTGCAAGCAACCAAAATTTCTATTTCGATTTCAATTTCAATTACCATTTTCAATGCCCCCCCGTAAAAATGTTTACAATTAATTTGGTTTTATTCTCGATTGGTTTGAATTTTATTATTTGGATTTTCTGATTGTATTTTTGGATTTTTGTTTTCAAACTGCGGTGAATTATGTCAAAAACAAAAACAACTTGAAACTGGTTTTCGGACCCACGCGATTACGATAACGATAACGATAACTCGAGTCGATATATTCCATATAAGTAAGAGTAAACCTTACCAGGCAGCATCTGTAACTCAAACTTTGAGACTACTACATTCAATTAGATTTGTTTTGATTTTCTTTCGATTCGATTTTGGTTTATTATAATTTTTCTATTTTGTTCTTTGATTTCATTTACTACTACAACTTCTTTCAAATAATTTTTTGTAATGGTCTGCTGTGGTAAATGTGAAGTCTTTATGTTATATTCGTTGCTATAGATGCTCGCCCTGCTTCCCCTACACTGTTAGACAACACGGGCCACCCTGCCCCCGATCACCAAACGCAGGTAAATACTCTTTTCTCTTTTGTTTTCTTTTTTCGTTTCATATGAATACTTGAAGAAAATTTAAAAGAAAAAGAATTAAAATAAAAGCAAAACTAAACCAAAACTCCTTTTTGAAAATAAATGCTTAAAAGAAAAATACCAACAAATACTCAAAAGAAAAATTAAGAAAGCGCAAAAAAATATTTATATATAAATAACAACACCTCATACGCAACAAGAACTATAATTATTATAATACAAGTACTACTACTTATACTACTACTACTACTACTACTACTACTACTGCTATTACTACTACTACTACTGCTATTACTACTACTATTTCTACAGCTGCTATCTCTGTCGCTCATTTGAATTCGACTCTCTTTCTCGAAAACAATCAATTGTGTTATACAAATTTCATTCATAACAGACACACACAATACGTTCTAGAGACCACACGCATTATATCAATGTTGATCAGTTCGAACACTTTTATAATCATCCGACATAGCTTATTCTTAGCGGACAATTCAATACCTACACGGTTTCATAAGCTTATTTTTGTAAATTCCTTTTAGCATATATATATATATTATATATGTATATATATATATTGATCGTCCATTCGCTCGCTCGCTCGTTCGCTCTATCTATCTTAATTCTGTCTAACTCTGTCTATATACACACATATATCTAAATATATCTGTCAATATATATACATATATACTCATTCACTATCTATATATATACTGATCTATGTTTGTGCGTATATCCAATGCTCTGATAATCCATACAAAACGCTTACAGTACAGTACATGAACAATAATTTGCTTACCATATAGAAGCGCGATATATATATAATACATACATATGTATATTTGAGAAACAATCTATATGTATATGTATAGCTAGCAACATGTTTAAAGAATCTCGTGTAGTACAGTGTAAAAATCCAACAGAACAACAAAGCCAACAGATTTTCACATTGAAAGCCTTATATACGATATGATACACACCTGTATAGCAATCAGTCGATCAATCAAGCTCCTTACCTACATTCTGTATTATTGTATAGCAAGTACATATACTTAGCACATAATATTAGCGTAATATACAATATATACTAAATGTGTGTGTGTAACAAATCCTCAGATCTTAGCTTCAGAGATCATAAACAACTCTAACAGCACCATCAATCAATCAATCACATTTACATTCTTATGTTATTCAATTCCAATTTTAGTTACTCTGCCATTTATTTCAATATTTTGTTTTGAGTAAAAGTTCCTTCAAAGTGATTTTTCGAATAACGTTTCACACTGGCGCCAATATCTCTAGCCAAAACAAACTTTCTTCAACTAAAACATAATTTAGGGAAACATCGGATCTTTAGCTTTAAGTCTTGGTTTCTTATTATTTCCTATGTTCGATTCAAAAGATATCGAGTGTATATATATATATACTGACAATTGTTGAAAGTACTCAAAACACCCAAAACTCAACACATGATATACCAGATACGATAAGATGTAATAACCCGTATACTCAAAACTCAAAAATCAAAACTCTCGTACTCGTACTTAACTATATCTAAAAAAATACCTTCTAAATTGTTATGTTGGTTTCTTTTGATTTTTACTGCGTATACGCTACTAATTACATATATATTAATTGCTACTATTACTATATGAAATATTGGATGTGATGTGTATACAAATTTCTATGTGATTCACTGTATGTGTAAACTATTCGATTTTGATTTCGAATCATATCATTTGGTTTGACATTAAATATTATGTTGAATTATCTCTTCGTTTCGTTATCTTGTATGCCTTTTGCTTTACCCTCCATTGCCACATCGATAATTTTCTGTTTCGATTCACTAAAATGTCAGCTTATTTTTCGTTTTGCTTAAGGCTCTTTTTCTTTATGGGGGAAAATGAAAAAAAAAAAGTATGGATCTTGCGAAAGATTGAAAGGAACTTCAATCAAAAAGTTTCAAATGGGGCTTCAACAGCATTTCGAACACAGACACACCCACACTCGCACACATACATACGTACAGAATGGTTAACACTTAAATATTAAGGTAGTGTACATAACTAGAAATCGCTAAAAGTCGATATTTTTGAATAGAGCTCGTCGTAGGTTTCCTTTATCTACATTTCTAATTTTTCCCTAGCTTCGAGTACTCAAACGATGTTTATTTCATAGATATATATATTTATATATATATATTTCTTAATTTTTATTTTTTTCGTTTGCTGCAAGCGTATGCCATGATGCTGGGCATCATTATTATATTTGATTTTAATTGAGAAACGTTGCTAGTTCTACATAAATTTTCAAATTTCAATCAAAAGATCCGGAGCAAAACTTATGTTGACAAACTTGTACTGTCATTCGTTTTGATTGAATGGAGAAAATTGCCAAAGTGAAAAAAGAAAATCTCGAGAATCAAAGGGCATATAAAAATCCTACGATCTGCCGATATCTCAATCGCAAAGTTTATATTTTGAGTTCCTTTCGTAGCGATTTCCGTTGTTCCGAGATTGACTGAACATAATCTCAACACAATTTTGATGAGGATTCTGCCACATATATACTGACATATATCTACCATATACCTAAACTAGCTATATATTCGATTCGTTGCGTAGTAGTTGAACGTAGCTGCAATTATGTTACTTACTAACCAACCAACTCCAACTCCTCTCTCTCTCAGCGGCAACTACTACTAACTAAATACTTAGAATCATATCAAAAAATATTGTTTTTTTTACATATATATTATTGTTAAATGAATACGCTAAACTCATGACAAATTTTGATAAAGATCGTACGAAAAGTATTACGAATTTAATGCGAATACCCATAAAACCCATAAAATACGATTATTTAAATGATTAGTTGCCATTTATTTGAAGATCTATTTAACGAGATTGGAATCACTCGACTAATTCAATATATTTTGGTATATATTCCAAAAACCGACAACTTGCAGATGATCGGTCGCGTTGGTAATGTTGGCATGCAGCAGCAACAACTCCAGCAGCAGCAGCAACAACAGCAACAACCTTATGGTCAGCAACAGACGCAAATGGGACAACAGCAGCAGCAGCAGCAACAACAGCAACAGCAACAAATGGGCATGGGACAAAGTGGAATGATGGGAATGGGCCAACAGCCGATGGGCATGATGGGCGGTCAGACGCAGCAACAGCAGCAAATGGGACAACAGATGGGCGGCATGGGCGGCATGGGTCAAATGGGACAGATGGGCCAAATGGGACAGATGGGACAAATGGGAATGGGTCAGCAGCAGCAACAGGTGCCTGTGACGACGCAGGCGCCAACGGGCGGACTCTTCTCGGGGGCAACTAGCCTGCTCTCTGGTGCTACTTCGGCTGCCACCGGTGGTCTATTTGGTTCGAAGCAACCGCCCAAAACGGATCCAATGCAACCACCTGGCGGTGTGCAGCCAACGCAGCAACAAGCAAACGCCTTCGGTGCCCAGCAGATGACGCCGGGCATGCAGCAGCCCGGCATGCAACAGCCTGGCATGCAGCAACAGCCCGGTATGCAGCAACAACCCGGCATGCAACAACAACAACAAGTGCCACCGCAAGCCCAGCCCCCGCCTCAAGGACCGGGCGCCGGTCTGCTGGGCGGCCTCAAGGGCATCGCAGCAGCGGCGCCCGGCGGCGACGTCCTCTCGAAAGGCAAAGATCTGTTTGGTAAATTCGGGTTCGGCTTTGGCAAATAACCCTGGTCATTCCATAGGGTCCTGTTATATTATTCGTAGATTAGATCTATTATTATGATTATGCTATTGATTACGATTAATAAGTAAATATATATACATATATATATGTATATATGTATATATATATATATATATATATATATATATATATATATATATATATATATATATATATATATATACATGTATGTATATATACATATACGTATACACAATTATACAAAGATAAAATTAAAAGGAAAGTGGAAATGGAAACAAATCAAAGAATACCCCAGTCCGCTCTGGGCCTGTGAAAATGATGTTGTACTGTTGATATGATGAATACAACTAATAGAGCTAATGATAATATTTTTTATTAATACAATTGATAGAAATATTGATAATACTAAAAAGCTAAACACAGACAGGAACAACATCTAGCAGAAGAAAATGCATAAATTGTTGTATAATTGATTTAATATATTAACAAATTTCCAATTTAAGTAAATTGCTAGCAAAGATAATGAAATTGAAATTGAGAGATATATATATATATATATATATATATATATATATATATATATATATATATATATATATATATATATATATATATATATATATGAATTGAAAATACAAAATTATGACAAAATAGACAAATGCATGAGGAGCTCCATTGCGACTTCACAGACACAAAAACACAAACACACACACACACACACATATATATATATATATACATCTAATAAGGCAAATGATAAAGGCGGAGAGGAAAAATACATATATTATATACATACATACATTATATTTACAAATTATTTGTTAACGCACATTGTTAAATTTGCTACTGTTGCTGACCAGTTTATAAATAAATACAATTAAAAAAAATAAAAACAAAACAAATTTAAAATAACTAAAAACTAAAAGTGAAATTCAGAAAACACACATATTATATATATATAAATATAAATATATGTATATATACATATAGTTTAATATATATGTATATATACTATATATATTAATACTAACAAACAAAAACTACAAAAAAAAAATGAATAAATCATTTAAATGAAATTTATAAATCAAAGCCTAAGAATAGTAATGGAAAGTTGAGCAATATTAAAGGCGATGGACACACCACAACTATGAAAAAAAAAAAAAAACAAAACCAAAATATAAAAAAATATAATAATAATAATTATACATAAAAGAAAACAAGGTAAATGGTAAACAAAATATGAACTAAACATATATATACGCATATACTACATATACATACATACACATGCATACACATATGCAAATTTATATATACATATATACATATATCTGAACCTTAATTTCACATGCTTCTAAATTCCTTCAACTTTCATTGGAGCACCAGAAGAAATAGCCAAAAGCGAAAATCTAAATCGAATTCGATATCGAAAATTAAAAATTGAAACCCAGCCACAAATACCGTCTCTCCGTTGCCCAAGTCCTGCAGCTCTCAAGCGTATATCAGCTAAACTATAAACAAAAAGAAAATAGAATATAAAGTAAGATATGTGGCAAACAAATATACAAATATACAAATATATAAATATATTTAATACAAATTTCTGACAAGACACCTGAAAGTAATCGACAAACATACAACATACATACATAGATATGCTTATATACGCAACACATGCAACATGCAACATTCAACATGCTTGGCAAATTCTTTCAAGTTTCTACTACATTTTCTTTCCTTATTCTTAACTCTACAAATCGAACCTTCCAGCTATTTACTAATGACTATCCATTAAAAAAATACAAAATATCTACATACATATTTACCTTAAAATTAAAAAGAAAAACAAAGAAAAGAAAAAACAAATAAATTGACATCTTCATGCTTTACTTAATTATTTAGATATGACTTAGCTAGTACAGTCCGTCAGGTCAGTATGCGTACGACATTCCTTTTCATAATTGCTTTTACCTGTTCGACAAAGACATGTTTCCTAATATTTAACAATTGCTTTAATAACACATCAAGAATGAAAACACTTAAACAACAAATACAATGCGTACCTCTTGCTTTACGAAAACAGAAAGTATAAAAAATACAACTACAAAAAAAATATATAAAAACAAAAAAAAAAAAGCAAAAATATTATCATAAAAAGTAAAAGAAACTATAAACTTATATAAAAATGGAAATGGAATATTGAAGAGATATGCAAAGGCTATTGAGAGAAATTGTGAATTGTGAACTTTAAGGAACGTTTCTTTCAGTGCTGGAATCCTTGACAGAGGGAGGGAGCGAGAGATAGAGGGAGACATGCTCAGCCAGACGATAGCAACAACTACAATAACTAAATGTTATCACACAGCACAACATAGTTCAGAGCCCAAAACTGTAAATTGTTAACTGACAAAAAGTAGGCACACCATAGAGATACCCTATGTATATGTATGTGTACATCGGCATAAATAGTTGAATACGATTCCAGTCGATAGGCGAAAAATCCACATGTTATATTTATACAACTAACACACACAAACATACACATCCATATATATATATATAGTATATACAGATATATATATATATATATATAATATCTTTAATGTAACAAGCGTTAACTTTTCCCACGTAAATAATTTTTACCTTACAATCAAATCATTGTATTATTTAGCCACACAGCAGAAGAGTATAATCGTTTTACACAGTTTAAGGCGGCGACATGGAACTTCGGCATATCCGACGTTTCTATACCCTTGCCCATCAGGTATAAGTGGGAAAACCATTGAGAACAATTTGAGAGATCCGTTTCTATGTCTTATGAACTTGGCCAGAATGAATGCATATGTACATATAGTCTAGTACGATTCAGCTATATCGAGGGAGACATGAAGCAAGGGTATACCTATGTCAACCACAGACACACACACACAGAGATAGACACAAGCCACTTAGACAAAGATTTACAGAAAGTACACAATTTATTTAAAAAACAGTTTAAATCAAAAAGCTGTTTAACACAATTCAAGATAAATGATAAAAGCAAAGCAAAAGCAAAAGAAAAATTCAAAGGAAAATGAAAAACTACGCATTACGGAATGATAAACCAAATACAAACTAAATTGTTATACAGTATATTATACTTTTTCTATAACTTATAATTTCCTTAATGAATAAGAAAACAAAACCAAAAGATAAAAACAAAAAAGTGAAAAGAATAAAAATTAAATAATAATTAAAAAAAAAAAAAGAAAAATAAATTTAACTCGAGCTAGGAATGTGTGTGAGAGAAGAAATTTAAGCAAATTGGGCGCTATTCTGTTTGAACCGCTCCTGTATTAACTGCCATATAGAGACTCTCTTTCAGGTCTAACTTTTTTGGGCTTACAGAAATATCGCAAACGCCTTTAAAAAGGTCGTCAGCTGAATCAGACAACACTTTGATGTGATATCTAAAAGAAACTTAGGCAACCCAACAAACAATCAATCAACTTTGTATCTGCTTAGGTCCTTCACATGGAGTATCGTCCAACGACGACAGAGAATCTTAACAATCATTATCTGCTGAGCGTTCAGCCAAGGTGATAGATTTTCGTGTGAGGTCTCGTTATCTATTTGCTCTCTGTCATTTTCTTATTCTCTGCGAGATCCCTTTTGTTTCCTTCTTTCTAGCTTTTTCGCAATCATCTCAGGTAACACACACTTAACTAAAAATTTGAAATGTAGCTATATTAATTGAGAGTAGGTTTTGGATTATAATCAATGATCATGTATGGAATACGTGGTACTCCACCCGTGCTTAAAAGGTGTTAATTTTTTTGAAGTGCCACATTAGTTCACGTACAATCCATCTAACTAATTTTGCGAAATTTCGTAAACAAGCCTCAGGCAATAGAAAACGAGTTAATAAAATGAAACAAATACTATTTATATATATTTAGCTAAAACGTGTGAAGGATTAGCACAACAGATTAAAATATCTTCCGACTTTAGCTTGGCTACATTAGATAAAATACAATATATCAGTATATACTTTTTAAGCCGAGTGAGAGTTGGAAGTACTAATATTTAAGGTGTAATTGGAAGTACTAATATTTTGGGTGTAACGTAATTTCCATTCCCAGATATTCAAGCCTTGATCTATTTGTGGATATGATCAAGAATACTTTATGGACTTATAAAAAAGCTTCCCTCAGACACAATGAGAAAAATGACATAGAAATGCAAGATAAGATTTATATGAGCCTGTTATATAATTGAATTTGTACAAGTGGACATTTCTATATCTCTAGTTTATCAAACGAGAGCTATCGCTGTAGCCTCCACTAGATGGATTTAGAGTAGAAATGTAGCGTACTTTACTCTCATTTTTGTACGACTTTTTTTTTATTTTTTATTGTTTATTTACATTTCACAGCTGACGTAAGAAAAGGAACTACGCTCCACTTGAGCCGAGAGTAGAGTATTTAAGCAGCGTACAATCAAGCAATAAAGCGCGATTAAGTAGTAGATTTGTTTGCTGAGTGGCTGCTGCGATAAACGCCAGAGGTTGACTTTAATTTATACATCTAAATTGCTATACGGCGGCTCATATAAGCGCAGAGTTATGAGCAACATGCGCACGCGAGCCAGCGCCGACCGCGCACAGGTGGACGGACACCTCTGACGCCAGAGCAATTAAAGCAATAAAACAAGAGAAGAACATGAAAAACAAATTGTGACGTGAGTCAACATGGGCAGCGCCACACGAGGGCAGATACCGCCAGGTGGACGCTGGATATTGGAGATATTTGACTACTGTTTGGATTCCTGTGGGAAGAGCTCCTGGTCCTCGTTGCAGAAACGTATGTTGCTGGTGACGGGCAGCATCTGCTGCTGCTTGAGCGACATGTGCTGCAGCACCAGCACCACATTGTCGTTGGCCAGCTCCTTGGCCACGGCATTCAGCATCTCCACAAAGGTCGCGTCGAACTGCATGAAGCGTGAGCACTGCACGACAATGGGAAAATCATTGCGATACAACTGACACGCGGCGACAATCTCCGTGCGGAGCATATCCACGCCCGTGTAGAAAATGTCCGACTGCGGCACAATATGCACGTAGTACTGCGACTCCCACTGGAAAGCAAATGAGAGACGATAGAGTATACAAATGCCTGCAGTTGACTCATGCGGAACGCACCTGCTTCAGGCTGACCTCAATTCTGGGATTGCCCAGGCGCAGCAGAATGCATATCATGCTGACCACGATGCCAAAGAGCAGACCCATCTCAACGCCAGCGACCAGGCACATGACCAGACTGCCCGTCCAGCTGAAAAAATCCTTCTTGTTGGTGCGCCACAGCTCCTTGATGGGCGTCAGGTCAATCTGAGCACAGCAGAAACATATATATAAGCTATATATTTGTATGATAGAGCATATTCGTTTGGCCTACCATAAAGACGACTGCTGCGATGAGCACAGCTGCCAGCGATGATCTGGGTATGTACTGAAAGTAGGGCGTCAATATGGACAGCGCGGAGAGTACAATGAGACCCGTGTAGATGCCAGCCATAGGCGTGCGTACGCCCGACGCCTGACTCACGGCGGAGCGCGTGAAGGCGCCGCAGGTGGGCATGGCGCTGAAGAAGGAGCCGGCCAGGTTGCACAGGCCCAGCGTCAGCATCTCCTGCGAGGCATCCAGCTTGCCATCCTTGACTGGAAGAGGATTATATATATATATATGATGAGCAACTCAAATGAATTACTCATATTACGTATACGCACCGAAGGCCTTGGCAATGGCCACATTTGCCAGGACTGCCACAATGGGCACCAGAATAACGCCGCTGCCCAGCTCGTGCAGGATGTCGGTGAAGACATAGGTGCGATTCTGATGCTCGAAGGCGAAGGGCGGCAGCTTAATGCTGGGCATGGCCGAGGCGACCTTTGAGGAGAGCGCGAAGGGCACTGCCTCCATTGAGCTCTTGTGCACCCATATGTAGACCATCAGGCCACTGAAGAAGACAATCAGGGCATTGCGCGAGATGCTGATGTACCAGAGCACCTTCTTCAGGCGCTGCGTCAGCGGCGTTTCCTGCTTAAACTTGACCTGGGACAGCAGCTGCAATTGCAATAAAGCATCTCCTTAGCATCTCTCAATCAGTACCGACCGAGTGGACTTACCCGCAGTGCGAGCAGCAGGCAGATGCACGTAATGCCCAGAATCGCGTCCGACAAATGAATATTGCTGAAGTAGTCCCCGATCGAGGGCACCTTCTTCAGGCGAATGCCGAGCAGACTCTTGATCTGCGCCAGCACCACGATCACAGCGGTGCCGGACGTAAAGGCCTTGGTCACGGGCGCCGGTATGAAGCTGACAATGAAGCCCAGCTGAAAGACGCCCATGAGCAGCTCCACAAAGCCAGCCAGGAAGGCCAGCACGATGACTATCTGCACGGGCTTGTCCGCGCAGAACTGCAGCGTCATGATGGCCATCAAACTGGTGGGGCCGATGGACACCTGCGGTATTGTGCCAAAGAACACATAGATAATGGAGCCAATGAAGGCCGAGTACAGGCCGTACTCCGAGGAGAGACCCGCCAGCGCTGCATAGGCAATGCTCTGCGGTATGATGGTCAGGCCGAGGGTGATGCCCGCTATAAGATCCGCGAAAGCCTGCGATCGATCATAGTTGCGTATCCAGGTGAGTATGAAAATGCGACGCAGCAGCCAATGCGCTTGCTTTGGGGCACTGTATCGGCTCTGCATGTCCATCTCGAGGCTGTGCGAGAGCTCGTAGCAATCGTCGCCATTCTTCTCCGTATACTTAACCTCGCCATCGCCATTGGCTGCAATTGTAGTTGAACACTAGATATATAGATATACAAATATGGTATCTGTTAGATATATCTAAAGACTTTCTGCTCGTACGATCGTAAATGGTGGCCACTGTAGTCTCTGGCCGCTTCCCGGCGGCTCCAATGCGCCCCTTGGCGATGCTAAACGTGCGCTTCCACGGCCAACGCATTTCGTACTGATTCTCAATTTTTGCCCATTGGGCGAGCTGTAAGCGCTTTAAGCCTCATTTCATTTGTTATTCGGTCAGGGGAATTTTAAGCGCGAAACAAGCCATACAGCCTGCTCGGAAGTGCGATATTGAACCCGCCTGCCGAGCTCAGTTCTTCTTTTTTGTTTTTGTTTTGCTTAATTCATTTGTGTGAAATCGTAATTAAGAGACTATAAAAATAGCTATAAACACAAAGATTTGACACGCCGCAGACTCTATACACTTACTAGATCGCACGAAAGTCTTGAAATTCTAGTAAAACTCATGGCAAAAGTATGAAAAATAAAAATATTCCTTTTGAAAAGCATTCTTTATATTCATATATATTTGATATGGAAATATACAATATTTAAAATGTTTAGATACTTAATCCAGCTTGAGAGACTGAGGCTGATCTTTAATAAGTTGTGATGTATTAATTTATAGTAAATATTTACTCTATAGGCAATATGGAATGAAATTACAATCTCTGTAATAGCTTAAGATAGAATTACGAGATATATTTTAGAACCCCAACAGTTGCTTTTCATATACTTTCTCTTAATGTTATATGACATATAAAAAGCTCAGACTGATACGATTTCATTTGTATATATAGCTATATATAGCTAGATATAGAAGTGCGTCTGAAAATCATCTTACCTAGAGAAAACCAAATGTATGAATACTCCGCTTCGTCTGGAATATATCAAATCTACCTCTAGCATTTCAGCTTATGCCCTCTTAACTCATCACAAATGAGCTATACTCCCCGTAGTGTATATCATATATTGCTGAGCTAAAGTCGTATTGGAACAGATCTGAGTACCAATTGAAAACCTGTTCCAAGCGCCCGCTCATTCATTTTATGCAAAACTTAAGCTGAGAGTTATGTAGAAAGCGACCGTGTGTGATATTGTTTATAAATTTGTTTACATAATTCGCCTACTAGTTGTATTTTACACTTGCGCACCAGCTAGGACAAGGACAACTATAACTATTCGATATATTTTGATTGTTTGATAAAATATTCACGCTGTGTAAGCAATGTGTCATTCGATGTTAACCTCAATGCAAACACACTTCATGTCTGCCATTATTTAACTAATAGATTAGCAGTTGCTTCTTTTTTCTGTATTTGCCAACATCTCACTGTCCCCATGTGCGCTTATAAATAGAGTGCAAACACTAAATATCGGGTTGACTCATCAAATTTGGCGTTAATAAGTGTTACGCACAATAAAAATAGAAGAGTTAAGTGTTCTAATAACTCATGTGGGTATTTGAAATATATGGATATACATATAATTATATATATGTATGTACTTATGTATGCTTATGTATGTAGATATATATATCTGAACTTGATCGGGAGACAAATTCAATTGTAAGCTCTGGCATGTTTAAAGCACATGAATTGCCATACACCTGATCTAACTCGTTCTCTCTATCTCTCTCTCCCACTCTGCCATTTCCTCTCTATCTCTCTCTCTCTCTCTCTCTCTCTCTCTCTCTCTCTCTCTCTCTCTCTCTCTCTCTCTCTCTGTCCCTCTGTATCTCTTCAATTGAAGCTAACAGCCGACCTTAAATTATATTTGCCAATTATAATTAATTTATTATTTCCTTTATTATTTGGAATATTTGCTGAGCTCCAATCTTGATTAGACTATAATTTAGATATATAAATATATATTTATATTTTTTTTATACATTTTTTATTGCAATAAAAAGTTGCTAAAATTTGTAATTGTTTTTAAGTCATCAAAAACATAGATTTATATATATCTATTATTATCGAAAGCTAATTAAACCCATTAATTTATCATCATTTTAACAATATATACATTTTTATAATTATTTCTTTTTTCATATTATATATGAAAATTACATTCTAGCATTAAAAATAAAAAAAAAAATCTATTGGTTGCGAATCTTTTCCAGTTTATGACAGTTTGATTCAGCTTTTCAGACTCTAGCTGTAAAGTTTTGGAATTATAGAGCAAGTGTACCGATCAAAATCTGTATATACATTGGCGTTGTTATGCATAAACATATATTTAAAGTTCCAAAGCTTCTAACATAAATGATTGGCCAAACCTCCAATAGGAGACTTTGTCAGGAGGAGGACATATGTATATCTGTTTACTTTATAGATATGTTAAACAAAAGTAAATATAGGCCACTTTTTATAGATTATAGGAGCACATAGTAAATATGCTGATAGACCGCGTTAAAATAAGTCTAATAAACTGACTAACAAAACGAGATTGCGTATATCTATAGATAAAGATATTATATATTATAGTTCCGAGACACGAAAAGTGACTTTTATTTTGCTATTAAGACTCTGCTTTTATTGCTTGTCAGACACGACTTCATCATATAACAATAAAATATCATAAATACGTTCAGTGCCTATAGATAACATATATTTGAGTAAAAGGGAAATTCAATTCAAATTTAATTCAATTAAAATCGTCACAAAAATAAAATAAGCTTTAAATAGCTTAAGCCCTAAACCCTGAATTAATTGGTGAAGTACTTCACATTAGATTCTAGTTTTGGACTAATGGAGCTCAATTAAATCAACAGTTTATTCACACGTAACCAAGGTATATTATTTTATAAAAAGGGTCTTGCACAAAGTCAACCGAAAGATAAATACAACTCAGGAACATCCCATTTTACTTAGAGCACTTTTATTATTTGTTCATAAATATTTATTGAACGAGTCACTTTTTAACATACCATCAAAGGCCAATTTTTTCTTAAAAGACATTTTAGCTTTTTAATGTGTAGAGATATTATCCTTTTATGTCCAGCACAATTCACTGAATACACTTCTTAAGGATAATCTGATTTTTCTGATTTTTGGATAGTCCGATTTTCTTTAGAATATGTTAGTCCTCAAGTGCGCAACGCTTCGCAAGCTAAAGAAAACTGCCGAATGCGTAAATTTTGGAACGATAAATAAGTGAGAATCTCGGGCAGATTTCTTTGATAAACAAGAAAAATGAAAAGAGTCAAGAAAACGGTGACAACTTGTGCCCGATAACAACAACAAGAACAACAATGGGACACTTAACGCGCATTAGGGCAGCTGTACGTACATATGAACATATGTATATGTAGATGGGATGGATAGTAACTACTACATTCGTAAGCCTGACGCTCTTATATCGTCGATCTGTGTGTGATAAGAGCTAAAGTACTCCAAAAAGCGAGTCAATCATTCGCATGCCAAGTACTTTTCCATCTGCCAATCAAGAGTCAATTTCAATATTTGAACTAGAACTTAGGCTGATAGACATACTTAATAGTATATCCAAATTTATAAGCATTGACAGGCGTTAATCAACTGCTAACTTCTTGGGACAGCACAAAAGTCTGTCCTGTCATTTCAGTTGTCAATTGAGGTGACAAATTCTAGCCAACTTTTCTGCTTCCGGACAGGGTTTAACTAGTTGCAAGGAGATACATATTATTATTATTCTTAAATATGGGCTGCCACGAACTCTGTTATAAGCATTTATCTTATCATAGGATGAGGTATCTTTTCTATTTTTTATCGCTTATTTGTCAAGATAAATATCTAGCATCGCAGCGATATAGCAAAAAATTTGCTGTTAGAGTGTCCGAAAATATATCAGCACAAAAAAAAAAACAATGGTAGTAATTATAAAATTAGTAAATACATATTTTTCTGTTATCACTATCATTTTTCGGTTATTATCAATAAAATCATAAATTGATATCTTATTAGCACAAATTTGAACAACAAAAATTAGCGCCCACATTAGTATTTAAAGCTGCTCAGGTTAAGTGCTGTAAAATATTTGATTCTATTCGATAAGTTTATAAGTATCGATACATTATATAGGTCTTAATTTCGTTCAGCTAGACATGCTAAATTGATTATGATCTTTTAAATTGCTGTTAAAATATTATAATATTATACAGAGAATATTGTATATAAGTGTTACTACAATCCACCGAAAATATGCAAAAGTATCGATATATTAGTACCATCTCTTTTCCTTTTAGGGTTGCAAGTCAGATATCGATATCTGCCCACAGTTGAACTAAATATGCAGTTCATCTAATTTTTGTGCAACCTTGTTCGTTTATCGCAGCGAATAAAAATATAATTAGGAACAGAAATATATTTATCTGACGTTAAACAACCTAAGCGCCGTCGCTAATGCTCGTTTTTTTTGCCCAAAAAAGACAGCCAGTGAGAAGCGCAAAAATTGGAGACGAGGCAACCATTGAATGAAAGCAAAAATTCGCAAAATTCGACCAACGAGTGCGAGTGAAAAAGAGCAAAGGCAGAAGAAGAAAAGAAAAGAGCGTAAAGCAGAGGCAAAGCAGAAAACGACCAGCCACAAAGCACGAAAGGCTAACCCCCAAACAAAAAGAAGTGCGTGAATATTTAGAAAAATTAACGCCAGACCGCCATTAGTGTTTTTGTTATCGTCGACGTCTTCAAAGTTTTGTTTATTGTTGCTCACGAAAAGTGTTGAATGCTGGCTTCGGGTAAGGCGAAAAAGATCGGGCGACAACTTCTCCATTAAAGCGAGCATATTGTCGACATCGTACCGTTCGTTCCCGTCTCCGTTTCTCCCCCGTTTCCGTTGTGCATCGTGACGTCGCTAAGCGAAATTCAGATTCAGCCACCCAGCCAAAGCCAGCGAGAAAGATAAAAAGAAAAGAGCCAATAGACAGATAGAAACAGAAAGCAGAAGTATTTAAACAAGAAAAGAAAAGTACGAAAATACAAAAGGAAAAAAACACACACACACAAGAGCAAAAGTAGACGCATCCGAAGAAACGCATAAAAATAAAATTGAAATCAGAAATAAGTTCAACTGAAAGCAAAGTACCCCGTGCGTTCGTCGACTCTTGGTGCTCGCAATTGGCAATTGGCAATTGGCTTGCCCATCTTCTATTATGAACAACAATAGCAAGCGGAAAAGTCGACCTAGTGGAGGAGGAGGCGGTGGTGCCAGCGGCGGCATCTCAAGGTAAGAAGAAGCGCTGCTGCTGCAATTGAAAAAGCACGAAGCAAATGCAAAGGCAAACGAACGAAGAAAAACACGGGCCAACTGCTCGTTGTTTTCGTTGTTGTTGCTATTTCTGCTTGCAGCCAGTGTAAAAAAAAAATTAAATAAAATAAAATAAACGAAAAAAAATTAACAACGCTCCAGCTTCCACTGCCGTGAAAGGTGAAAGCGCGCGCTTCATTTTTAATGTGTTATTTAAAAAAATTGTGTTTTTCTTTTGTTTAAATATTCTTTTTGGTTTCAAGTATAATTTTGTGGAAGTTGTTAACTTGTAATTGCAACTAAATCAGAAAAAAGGGGCACAAGCAATCAAGGCAAATTGCAATTACTTATATAATACATTGTTCATGAATGTGTTTATGTGCGTATATGTGTGTGTGTGTTTGTTTGTGTTTGGCTGGTGTTGGTGTTGGTGTTGGATCTGCCGATGGCGGTGGCAACTCGCACAAACACATATACATTCTTATAGGTGCATGCAGGCATGCGTGCATGAATGTGTGTAGTGTCGTTTTGTCATATTTTAAGCTTTGTTTACATTTCCCTTTCACATGCCAACCCCAAATAAAAGTAAAAGAACAACAATAAAACAAAACGACAAAAATATATACTCAAAGCACAACGAATAATTTGTTTAAAGTCATCCAATTCCCCAGCGAAGCACCCCACACAAACAAACACACACACACACATACTCACACGCACGGGAAAGAGACCTCGATCAATGAACATGTGTATGCTACCCGTCCGCCCTCTCCTTGCCCAGACCTTTAAATTTTCAATTGAAATATGACGGCAATATATTCATACATATATTTACATATATATATCCATCTATATATATATACATCCACATTTCCCTGCATTTAGCCATGCACACTTGCTTCGTGTGGTACAAGTGTACCGTTTGGTACATATTATATTCAACGCCACACTGGGCTGTTCTTTATTATTAACTTATCAATTTATTAGCAGTTCATAAAACAAATTGTTATTCTAGAGAAATTTTCAATAACTCAGGAAATGAAGAGTATAGGATAATCACGATTTGTAGACGCCGCCACAATACAGTGTTACCAAGCAATATCAAAGCGATGCTCACAATTTTCGGGTGTTTGGAGCCCACTGTAAAGCACGCTCACGACGCGCACGTATCGTATTTTTCTTTTTCTACTTTGCTTGGCTCGTTTTCGTATGCATTTTTCTTGCATTGTCAGCATTTTGCTGTTTGCTGCTGCTGCTGCTGCTGCTGCGCCGTGTGACGTGCGACACGACGGCGGCTGCCGCTGCTTTTGTCGCTGCCTTGGCACACTTCGTCTCCCGCCGGGCGCACAAAATTTGGGTCACTTTACAATTTGCTGACCGAACATTTGGTATCGCTTCGTTGTTCTTGTTTTGCTTGTCCCCTTCTCTTTCTCTCTCTCTCTCTCTCTCTTTATTCGGCAGTCTGCCTATGCCCACTTGCATTTAAGCCCCGTTCGTTGCAGTCATCTATGTATGTATGGCATACGTCTGATTGTACGAATTTGCGCCTCGGCCTATTTGGCCTGTTTTTTTTTCTTCTAGTTATGCTAGAGCTGATTCGCTTTAGTGCGATTCCAGATACTCGGACCACCTTATCAATGAGCGCCTCTTGCTTTAAACGCATATCAATTATTTGCTTTCATTGACTAAAAAGTGCGCAGTGCAGGAACAGCAATGAATCAGCCCCAATGCTGCCCCACCGCACCCGCTCGGCTGTAAGTTCTGGCAGCGACAGTGCAGATTATTAATAATATTTTATTATTGTCGTTGTTGTTGCTGATGTTGTTGTTACTGTTGTTATGTGCGTGTGTCTGAGTTCATTGTGCGCTGCGAGCTGTAAACTAAGGAGCTGGTCATTTCACGGTCGTCGATCCTGCACGCAATCAAAACAACCCCAAAACTCATTCGTCCGCATAAATTTCGTATTTAAAATGAACTAGTTCTAAAAGTATTTTTATTTCATATATTTCAAAGACAAACATCAATAAAAGTGTAACTCGCCAGTAAATCTGTCTGCTAAGAAAACTTTATTTAATGAATCCATTTGGTTAAACTTAATGTGTTTAATGTGTTTTGTTGTAATCCAACTATAACGGTTAGAAAGCTATAAAAATAGTTAATAGAAAAGAATACTTGACTAGTAATAGAAGAACATATTTCATGAGACATACAAACTGACATTGGTATTATATATTTATTAAATTAGAATCCCAAATCTGTTTCGTATATATATTGGAACCCTTGTTCTGCTTGAGCCATTTATCAATAAGTACAGGTATTAGACAGAGGAACACAGCTGTGTGCATCTTTCATTTAGTTCATGAGGGAAGAATTTTTAAATTGAGTTCACTGGACTGAACCAAAGCGCATACACACTCCCACTTTCAATCACACTCCCACTCACACTCACTCATATACATAATGTGACCAGCATTTATTTGCTTTCGTGGGCCGAGCTGGGCGTGGCTTGGAGCAAAGGGCCTCAGGCCCAGCAGCGACAAAAACAACAACCAGAACCACAGCAACAACAACAACAACGACAACGACGATGGTGAATCGATATCGCAACGCAACGCAGCGCAGTTTAAACATCGTTGTCGACCCTGAGCAGTGTTCGGGCTCGATTGCTTTTGCTAGCCTCGGCCGATTTGCCTCTTGCTGTTGTTATTGTTATTGTCATTGTTTTTGGCAGTGCTGAGTTGCGTCTCAGCTTGAATGATGTGTGCTTGTGGGTGTGGGTAGTTCATCTATTTAGTTAGCTGTACTAATTGCTCATGTCACGGCTCTTCGGTTGTCCGACTCTCTTGCAGATACAACGCCAACGATAACAGTCTACGGCCAGCGAATAATAAGGCGGGTGGCATCGGCAGCGTTGGCGGTGGCAGCGGTGGAGGAATCGGACGTTCGTCGGCGCCGGGCGTCTATAATAACACCTATTTCATGCACTCGGCTACGGCGCTGGTCGGCAGCGTTGTGCAGGTTCGATTGCGCTCGGGTAATACCTACGAGGGCGTCTTTCGCACATTTTCGGGCAATTTTGACATCGCACTGGAGCTGCCCGCGTGCATAAAGGCTAAAAATCAGCCCGATGAAGGTAAAACAGTGCCCAGACACATCATATTCCCGGCGGATACTGTTGTCACCGTTATAGCCAAGGACTTTGATTCTCAATACGCGACTACAGGCGCCTTCCAGACCGACGGCGCCATATCGGACAAGTGCAACGGTAATTTGAATAATTTCTCTGTTGCATGTTGTTATTATTATTATTGTTATTGTTGTTTTATTGATAGGCACTCGCTTCGATGAAAAAGAATTGGAGCCATGGGACTCTGGAGCGAATGGCGACGTTGACATCGAACTAGATGGCTCAGCCAACGGCTGGGATGTAAATGAAATGTTCCGCAAGAATGAGAATCAGTTCGGTGTCACTTCCACGTTCGATGACTCGCTCTCGTCGTACACAGTGCCTTTGGATAAGGGCGACTCAGTAGAGTTCAAGGAAGCGGAGGCCAAGGCTGAGAAATTGGCAGCAGAGATCGAGAACAATCCCACGTGCCGGGAACGCCTGGATTTGGAGAATGGTGATGAGGAGGCACTTTTCGCTGCCGTGGAGCGGCCACCGCCAGATCACGAACAGGAGCGCGAACGTGAGCGCAATGAGCGAGAGAGGGAACGCGAGCGAGAGCGTGAGGAACGTGAACGCGAACGGGAACGTGACCGAGATCGTGGCAATAAGCCACGTGGTGGTGGTGGTGGCGGTGGCGGTGGATCTGGTGACTATCAACTGCGCGAGACAATGAGCAGCGATCGTTATATCACCAAACAAACGCGCAGCAACAATGGCCCGCCTGGATCGCATGCTGTCATGTCCTCCCAATCATCCACTGTAACTGGATCCCGCGATCGTGATAGCCGCGATTCGGCTATGATGAGTCAACAGGGCATGGGCCAGGGCGGAGGCACACAGTCGCAAGCAGTGCTAATGCTTGCTGGAGGCATGAAGAATACAGGCCCAGCCTCGTCGTCTGGCAACGCATCAACAGATACGGGCACTGGCGGCAAGTACGGTGGCGGTGGCAGTGGCGGCGGGCCAATGATGAAACGCAAACCAGTGCCGCAAGGCGGCAAACTAATGCGTGGTAATCCGCCCAACAGCGTCGGCGCCGGCAACGCATCTAATGTTTCGCAAGGCAACAACAATAACGTGGGCAACAAGAGTGGAGGCTACCAGTCCTCGATGGGCATACAGAATCAGTATTCCTACCAGGGCAGCTCACAGATCATACACGGGTAAGCCAAATCTATTCATGATCACCAAATGTCGAGACTAAACTTACTTTATTTATTCATAATCTTAGCTCCTCCCAATATCGGAATCAGGGCCATATGAGCGGTGCGTCCAAATTGAACGGTGGCGACTCTGGCTCCAATGCGGGCAAGCCACTGCCCCAGCGCCAGATGCGACAATACCAGGGCTCTCAGAGCAACTCGTCGCTGAATTATGGCGGAGAGTCGCAGCCGTTGGGCAAGCCCATGCACAGTGCTCATGTGCATGGCGGCCACAACAGTAACTCGCCGCCCCTACAAGCTGGCGGGCAGCAGCAGCAACAACAACAGCCACCACAGCAACAGCAGCAGCCGCCGCAACAGCATCAAAGCCAACCGCAGCAACAGCGTCAAGTGCGTTCACGCGATAACCAAATACAGGAGCTGCGTCAATTCGGACAAGACTTTACGATGGTGTCGCCGCCACAGCAGCAGCAGCAGCAACATGCACTGCAACGGAGTGGTTTGCAGCCATCGGCATCACCGCCTCAGCCGCAGCAACAGCCGCAACTGGTGGCCATACAGCATGTACAGGTGCCGCCGCCGCATCATCACCAGCAGCTGCCACCACAGCAACATTATGTGCCTCAGCAGCAGCAGCAACAGCAGCAGCCACCGCCGCCGCAGCAGCAACAGCAGCAGCATGTGCAACATATGCAACAGAAGGCGCCACCGGCGCAACAGCAACCACAGCAGCAGCAGCAACAACAGCAGCAGCAGCAGCTAGTAGTAGACAGTCAGCACCAGCATGTGCCCAAGCAGCAACTGCATCAGGGCCAGCCTCAGGCACAGCCGACACAGCAACAACAACAGCAGCAGCAGCAGCAGCAGCAGCAACAACATCAACAGCAGCAACAACAACAGTCAGCTCAATTAGATCCAAGCCAGCCACAGCAGCCGCTTTACCAACTTGTGCCACAAGGTGTGCCACTGCCTGCCAACGTACAGCAGCCGCAAACTTCGCCCGTGGTTTTGAGCTCACCAGGTATAATGGAGCAGCAGGCGCCTACGCCACTGCAGGCCACTCCAAAGACGGATGCATCGCCAGCGCCCAATATTGGCGTAGGGTCCAGCAGCAGTAGCAGCGTCACGCCCACTGGCATTATTGCGAACACATCCACAACGGCAGGCACAGGCAGCGCTGCTGCTGGATCAGACAAGTCGACGCCAGTGTCCAGTGCAACTGGCAACGGATCGGCCACAGCCGCTGGCGTAGGCACAGGCACCAGCACTAGCACCACTCCGAGCAGTGCAACGCCTGTCGTGAAGAAGCATGTGCTGAACCCATCGGCCAAGCCATTCACGCCGCGTGGACCTAGTACACCAAATCCATCGCGACCACATACGCCACAGACTCCGGTACCCATGCCGGCCATCTACACGACTACGGGCGCCCACATGGCGCCGGCTAATCCACAGATTTACATGGTGCAGCAGCAGCCGCATGCATTCCAGGCACCCACACATCCAGGCGGCCAGGCGCAGCGACTGCGTCGCAATAATTATGGTGAGTGGTTAATTTCTGTCCATTTATGTATAAGCAGATGTGAATAATCAATTACGTTGCCTTTCAGGTCAAATGGGTGGATCGCAAATGCATGTTGCAAGCGCAACGGGACAGCCACTGATGGCCGCGGCACCGTTGCCACAGTTCATTCAATACCCTCAAACTCCGCATCCACCACATTTCCAGCCGCCATATGGCGCGATGCCGATACGCATGTATCAGGACCAGTCACAACAGTTACAGTTTTTGACACAGACAACGCCATCGACGACGCCATCGCCGGGTCAGCCGCATCCGACGTTCCATCCGCCTCCACAGCCTTCCCCTGCTGGCGGGGGACCGCAGCCCGCAGCATTCCCAGGCCAAGGACAGCCAACATACCAATTGATGTGCGTACATCCCTCGCAGATCATGGCCAATCCCTACTACCCGGCGACAACGCCGCAGAATCCGCCGCAGAATCAACCGTATGTTGTAATGCAGCCGCATATCACGCAGTAAGCTGCTCGATTCTCAATGGAAGCATTCGCGGCTGACGTCACAGTGGAATCAAACATCAGCGTCAAAATCTCATAGCCCCTTTTCGCCCCACACCAACACCAACACCAACACCAACACCACACTCACACCAACACCTTCACCCAACATGCACAGCAACACGCCACGTCAGATACACAAAACACGCACTCACACAAAGCATATACACGAAAATTCACATATACACGTTTCTGCATCGCCATCTGCAACCAAACTGATGATTCTATGGGATTGCCTGGACAGATTGGGCTCCGATCAGTTGTATACATCACGCCAAGCCAAGCCATTTTTACTGTCAATGTCAGGTGCTTCACCCTAAAGCAACCATCATACTTATACACATCGCAAGTGAGACAGCAACACAAACAACAACTAGGAAATTATACAATATATTTAACAAACAACAAAAGGGAAACTAGTGAATTTGTCTACAGTGCTCGATAGCCAAACAAACAAACAAACAAAGACAAATCAGTGCATAATTATCAAAGAATCAGCGGGAATGACGCTGCATTCAGAGAAGCTTAATAGTTGTCATTACTGATTTCTGTATATCCAATCTCATATGTGTCTCCTTTGGCAACGAGCTGCCTGTACCAAGCCCCGTAAATCAACCAAATCCAATTGATTGAAAGTGTGCAGTAAAACAAACCAACAACAAAGTGAAATGATATAAAATGAAATCAAGCCAGAAATTTGAACTGAGCGTAAACACGTGAAGCGCTCTCAAAAACAGAAGAACAAATTAGTCAGAATTTTTTGTAAAATTTGCTTAAAGCGAATCTTTTGAATTTACTTCGGTACTAAATGAATTTAGGCCTTGGCGTATACGTATTTACACAATAGAGGAGTCCACGGAGCAAGCAATCGGTAATACGCAGACACATTAAGATCCAAAGTCCTCATTTCAAAATTCCAAGCAATCCAAGCTACATGTTAAAAACTCTGTAATTGGTATATTATATAGTACATTCATAGCATTCATTGTGGAATAAGTACTTTTTTATATACATATATCTTATCAGATTCCACTTTGAATACTCTACACAAGTTTTGCTTGGTTTGCTCACAAAAACAAAAAAAAGAAAAGAAGATGAAAAATGCAGAGCGACGAATGTGAATTGAAGAGTCGACCTTTTTATTTAAATATTGTAGAAACTGATTAATTTTGTTAAAATTTAATTTTGTTTTCACTTCTACATTCTTAACTCTCCCAACTTAAAAAAAAAAAGAATTCAAACGCGCGATTTTTACTGAAAATATTTATTCTGGAATTCTATTGATTTTGTTTCTCGTTGCTGTATGCATAATTTAAGAAATATTTTGGAAGCGTGCGAATTTCTGAATCAGGCTTTTGGGTTTTTAGTGCCTCCGTTGTCCTTCAGAGAAAACGTTGAAATCCTTTGCCGGCGGCCATCAATCAGTTCGATTCTATTCAGTATGATCAATATTTGCATCTGTTGTGGTCCTGTTTTGTTTTGTAAAGTTTCCTTAAATGAAAATGAGAAGAAAGAGAAAATAATAACTATTAATTAAAATAAAAAAAAAAAAATAAAAGTAAAAAAAAAAAAAAACAAAAACCACAAAAAAAAAGAACAAAAACAAAAAATCTAAATAGCACGTGTATTTATTACCATTTACTCGCTAGGACTTGGCCTGACTTCATTCGAAGGGATCTGGAATATAATTAGTACAACATACACGGCGGATACGTAACACTAGCTGTGTTGAGATTTCTTTACCCAAACTCGTCAAAATGGCTGTGATATGATAGTGAATACATACGGTCACAGACATTTTAACGACATGGTATAAGAAAATTGCAAATTGGAATGCAAATGCAAATGGAGATGGAGTGTGGATGGAGGTGGATTATCCAGCGACACAAGACGGATGAGACAATGCTGAAAGCAATTCACACGAAACTCATCAAAATGGCTGTGATATGACTTGATAATGGCTACATTTCACAACCCCTTGAAGAGTTACGCAAGAATTGAGTGGGCGGAGACCGTTAAGTGTCCCATATAATGAGATGCAAACACTTGTTGGTTGTGTTTGTTGTAGTCCTGTTTACCGGTGCGGCGACTCAACACCTGTAATTTTTTTTTTTTCCTTTTTTTTTGCGTACTGTTAATGCTACTGTTACTTCGCCCTTCGCAGTGCCCATCAAAGCTGGCTGTGATACAATTCAATTACAGAAATATCATTCTCAGCCCTTTTTGATGACACTGAAAGCAAGACCAAGCATGCACACACTCACACACACACACACATACACTGGCACACCCGTGTAGACGAACTCTAATACAATTCACGTAACCAAAGACGTTAGCCGGCACTAAGGACGACGTAAACGATTTGGGCGTAACGTAAAAAACGTAAAACTCAATTGGGTTTGAATGTGTATATGTTGTCAGTATACGTGCGTGCATATGTGTGTGTGTACATGTTTGACAACCTTTGTGTACCGTTAATTCAACTAATTGAAGCATATCCCGGCACTTGCTTATGCATTATTACTTTTATTCTTTGTAGGTTAAGTAGCTACGAATCTGCTGCATGTTGCATGCTTTCCACACACTGTGTGTATGTGCATGTGTGTATATGTATTGCTAGGCAGCAAAATGGCAACGTTGTTGCTGACTGCGACGGCGACCACCGCCCTCTGCAGCAGCTTAAATGTCTGCCAGTCAGTCTAACTGTGGACTGCGCTGTCTGCATCATTTGTGAGAGTATGTGTGTACGCATGTGTGAGCTCGGAGTGTGTGCATGCGTGTGTGTGAGTGTATTTATACACCCCTATCTCGCGCCTCTTCTAGTATTCAGCGGCAGCAGTTACAACAACAGCAACCACCATTCGCATTTTGTTCTTGTTTAGGCAGAGTTACGAAAGATTTTCGAAATTCGAACTTCGAACTCGATAGGCACAAATTCAAGCATTCCATTTGGCTGTTCAATTTTGTAACATTGACGAATTTGTACTCTAATTTTTTGTATAGAGAGCTGAACTTGCACCCTAATATTTCGGATCTTTTCAGGAGATGCAGTTGAGAGTACATTAAGTGTATATACATACATAATAATGTGTGTATATGGATATATGCATGTATATGTTTATAGGGTGTTGCCCAGTCGGCTTATTGATCTGTGCGCTAACTGTTGTTGCCGCTAACGCTGCCGCTGCTGCTGCTGCTGCAGTCCTGCAACCGAATTGAGCCAATATACATACATAAATATATACATATACGTATGCATGTATGCATGTGTATCTACGTATGTATGTGCACACGAGTTGTGAAAAACCGACGAAATGACGAACCATCCCTTATTTGGCACGTACCCGGCACATTGCTCTCTGCCCCTCTCTAGTTCAGTCGCTCACTAACACACACACACTCTCTATCTCTCTCGCTCGCTCTTTCTCTCTGGCTTCGTCCCTTTCTCGTTTCGTCATTGTCAGTTTGCTTCTGTGCTTCGGCTCTTTCTCTACCCACCAGCTGCCATGCATGGGTGTGTGTGTGCGTGTGCGAGCGTGTATATATGTGTGTGTGTATTACTACTGTCGCAGACGTCGGACTGCCACCCACCCTATTTCCAGCAGCAGGAACAACGTCGACAACAACAAACACAACATCATCATCCTCGTCCTGGTCGGCGTTTCTTGTGTGTATACTGAAATACGTAAAATTCATTTATGGCTCGTATCCTTTTTGTTGTTGCTGCTCGTACTGGCGTTGGCGCTGCTTCTACTGCCGTTGCCGCTTCTGCTGCTGCTGCTGCTGCTTTGTTCCTGTTTCGGGGCGACGGCCGCTTTGTACTCGTCCCGGTCGTTGTCTTGGTTTCAGCTTCTGCTCTGCGCCCACTTTCCGAGTGCCGCCCGTTTCCCGTTACCCATTGCCCATGGCCCGCTGCCCGCTGCTACGCATTTCATGTCATACGCAAACCTTTGTGCCTTTCATTACGGGAATCCTTGAGAGTCCCAGATCGCATTTTCTCTACAAAGCCGATTACTGATGTGAGCCGGGGGTGCTGCTCTGGACAGTTGCATTTTTTCAATTCTCGAGGCTCCGCTTCTTTTTTTGTTTTTTGTTTTTTTTTTTTTTTTTTTTTTTGTGTGCGCCCATTGAATTGGGCATCCGCTATATATACTTCTATATAGTAATTTTTCAGATACAAAACTTTTTCAAATGTCGTGTGGTACCTAGCGTAAAATGTTTTTGCGCAGTTTACAAATGGCCGCAAACACTGAACTGAACTGCTATGGTCGGGGGAGGGAGGCGTGTAAAAAGCAACAAACGCCATGTACTGCAAAATTTTCATCATTCGCTTTCACTTAAGTTTTTCACTTCTTTAGCACATGAAATATATGTTTTTTGCACAATTCCTGGGTCCGTGGCAATTGCACTATTTTTAATATATTTATTCACATTTATTTACCGTACAATTTCCATTCAAATGGCAATAATTTATTAACCGGTTTTTCTCGTGACGTTTTCGCCTTTTTACAACCACACACAGAGAACAGAACGGACAACCAACTGCTGTCTGTTAGCTGCCTCTGTTAGGCCGCTGCCTGCCTTTCGTTTCGTTTCGTTTCGTTCGTTTTCTACGCTGTACACACGCTCGTGAGAGTGTGCGCACGCGTGTGTATGTGTGTGAGTGTAACCGATTGCTTGCGTGTATGCCGCTTGCCGTTTGGGCAGGACTTCGTGTTGATTTCGGCCGCTCAGCCAACGCTTCGTGTTTCATTATAGTTTTCAGTTACATGCCTTGGATGCGCGCGCGAAAAAAGGGCAAAAAAGGCGCGCCCCCATCCGTCAACCACTGAAATGACAGAGAATGTATTCCCTGTGTGTTTCCTCCTATGCTTTAGCTCGCACGGCGAGCGAGACAGAGCGAGCCACTCTCTCTCGCACAACATCCTGGCGCTGCTGTAAGTGGTTCTGTTAGCTAACAGGCGTGTATGTGAGTCACCCTGTGGGCGAAACACGCACACATACACACACGGAAAACACCCCGAAGTAACGGTCGCAAATGGAAACACCGTGTGATTTTAAATGTGTCAATTTCTTTATTTCATTCATCCGTGTACACGAGCAAAAAAATGTTCAACAGCATGAAATACTACACAAATGTTGTAAATGTAAACAATGTTAATAATAAATATTGTACGAGTCACACTGTGCATGATTGATGTACCGGTCATGTTTGAATTTCTTTGCAATCGGGTGGTTTGTCTGGTATATATGTATGTATGAGGTGTGGGTTCCAGCCGCATCAGCATGTAAACAACAATTAACAAGTTCCGGAACCATTCCAGGGTTACGTGACGCAGCGAAGCAGCTGAACATGTGGAACCAGCGCGCAACATTCAAAAGGAGTTGGCAAGTTAAAACTAAAAACGAGATGCATTTATAACTAGTTCTTTTTTTTTTGTAGTTTTTCCTTTTTTTGTGTGTGTGTGTAAGTAGTAGTATGAAGGTTTGAAATTTCAATTTATGTGAATGCGTGTGTGTGTGATATGTATGCATGATTGAGATACTTTAAATAATCATAAAAAATACATATTGCAAATGTTGTTGGCAATTAATCAAATCAAATTCAGATGCTCAACACTTCTCAAAGCAAACCTGCGATACAGGACTCAATTCCTGTATATATGTATGTATGTATAGCCTATACAACACAAACATTCTATGTCATATATATTATTGTTTAAAAAGACCTTAAAATGTATTGCAACAGGGCCAATTTCCAAATGCTAATATTAGATTTTCTTTTTTTTTTCCTTTTTTGTTTTAGTATATGTTAGTATATGCTTTATATGTATGTATTGAGAGTCTTAAGAACTAGTTGGGGAATTCTTGATCTTGAGTGCTGAAGAAATGCTACGCCTAACTATAAACCAAAATGAAAATGTCTGTATGTGTATGCATGTGTGTGTGTGAGTGTGTGTGTATCTGCCTGTGTGTGTGTATGTTTAAAATTATATTAACGATATTAAAATGTATAATAAATAACTATAAATAGCATACATAGATGATTCGCTACATGTACTACATATCCTCGCTAAGTTAATCAAATGCATATTTTCATATATATATATGTAGGTATATATATATATATATGTGTGTATATATCTATATATATATTTAAGCCCCGCCCCTAACACACCCTGTCGCATCAATCGGCATTTTTAATCTCGCTCAGACTGCGACAGGCTTCTCTCTCGCGCTCCCTCTCCCTCTCGCACTCTCTCTCTCGCTCTCGCTCGCGCTGCTCTTCCTCCAGCTTGAGCACCTTGCTCTTTAGTCCACATAGGATCTCGGCCGTGGCTATATTCTTGATGGTGCTCAGGTCTAGATGTTGGCTGTGATTGTTGTTGTTGTTGTCATCGTTGTCATGTTCTCCATTGCTGTTGTTATTGTTGTTGTTGTTGCCTCCATCAGCCGCGTGTTGCTGCTCCAGTTCCAGACTTCGATTGATGGCATTTAACAGTTTGTGCTTGCCCAGCGCCAATGCTAGTTCGGCTCCCATGCCATTGTTGTTGTTGTTGTTTGTCTCGCTGTTGCCCTTGTTGTTGTTGTTGCCGCTGCTGCTGCTATTGTTGTTGTTCGAGTCGGTTTCCATGTCCAGGCCGCGATTGTTGTTGTCGTCGTATTTGCGCTCATAAGCGGCGAGATCTTCATCATGTCCATTGTTGTTGTTCTTGTTGTTGTTGTTTGTGGCCTCACCTGGCGACGCCTCAAGCTCCACTTCACGCTTCACCAACTGAACATCAGGCGGAGGTGTTGGTGTTTGTGGTCGTGCCCGATTGCCATTGATATTGGGCGTTTGTACCAGATTCAAAGCTTCCTCATCGTCGGGCTGGCTATTGTTGTTGTTGCTGCTGCTGCTGTTGTTGTTGTTGTTGTTGTTGCCGGTGCTCTTGCTGTTATTGTTACTGCTGTTGGTCAAATGGTGACTCTCCACGAGTCGTATCTTAAACGAGTTGTTGTTGTGCGTGGCTGGCGGCGGCTGCGGCTCCGGCGTCCTTGGCACAATCGTTGTGATGGGCTCCAAAATGTCCTGGCTGCTGGCATAGGCGTGATTGTTGTTCAGTGCATCGTCGTTCAGCTCCGCGCTGGGGTAGTGGTCGCGCTCCATCTCCTTCAGCCGCTTCTCGCCGCCCAGCTCTGCGTTGTAGTGCATCAGGATCTTGCGCTTGGCCAGGTACTTGTGCTGCTTGCGTGCCGAGTCGAGCATTTTCTTGCTGTTGGCCTGCAGGATCGCAAAGGAGTTGCTCTCTGGGTCGGCCACAGCTGGATTGCTGACAGTGTTGTTGTAGTTGTTGTTATTGTTGGTGCTGTTGTTGTTGTTGTTGTTGCGATTCAGATTCTTCATAAAGCTCTCCGCCAGCGTTGCCTTCGACTTGATATGCTCCCGGAATCCCGCATAGCCCGGATCCTTGGTCAACGATAGCGGCGTCGGGCAGCGGCTGGGTCCATTCAGCGCCGCCTGCTCCAGTGCTGTGGCGCCATAGCCACCGGCATGGCCACTGGTGATATTGACGCTGTGCGTGCCACGCTCGTAGCGGCACTCGGTGCCGTCGCTTTCTAGGGGCGAGCCAATGTCGCTCGCATCGCTATCCAAATTTTTCTAGAAGCAAAGAAAATTGAGTGCTAAAGTGGTTCCCAATGGCAATGGACTTAACCAAAGTATACCTCTGTGTGGAGTCCCTTGATCTTCATGGCCTCGGCCACCTTGAGGAAGACCGGCAAGTCCTCATACTTGACATTCACCTGGCCGCTGTACATGAAGTCCAGCAGGCCGGCCATGTGGCTGGCCTCGACGTCGGCCATCAGCAATATGGGATGACTGGATGGATTCTCCAGGAAGATCTGCTGGAAGTAGGGACTGCAAACGGACAGCACCTGCAAGCGGAACAAGAGACGACAAGGCCGAGAGGCAGGTGTTAGAGGAACATTTCCATCGAGTGCTCTGTCAGTTTACCAGTTTGTGTGCTTTGAAGATCTTGCCTCCTGCTGCTATGGTCACGTCCACCATCTTCTCATCCTTCTGCAGGGAATGGAAGCCGCGGCACATGTTGCCATGGAAATTGTTCCACGACAGTAGATACTGATCGATGGTATTGGGATCGGTGTAGGGCTGTTGTTGCTGCTGTTGCTGTTGCTTGTGTTGCTGTTGCTGCTGTTGCTGCTGCTGCTGCTGTTGCTGTTGCTGCTGCAGCTGCTGCTGGGCTGCCTGATGCTGTGTGGCTGTGATGTGGATCTGCTGAGCGGTCGTTGGCGGCGAGCTGGGACGCGGCGTGGGTGGCTGATGGGGATGAGCGAGCTGATGATGATGCTGCTGTTGCTGCTGCTGCAGCTGAGCCTGCTGCTGCTGTTGCTGCAGATGCTGCTGTAAGTGTTGCTGTTGCTGCTGCAACAGTTGTTGCTGCTGCTGCAGCGCATGCTGCAATCCTGGCGGCGTCGACGACGAGGACATGCGATGCGGATGCGGCGAAAGTGACGGCTGGTGGCTCATGAAACGCTGCTGCTGTTGCTGCTGAGCCTGATGATGTTGTTGCTGCTGCTGCTGTTGCTGCTGCTGCTGTTGGTGCTGTTGCTGTTGTTGCTGGTGCTGCTGCTGTTGCTGTTGGCGTGCATGCTGCTTGATCTTGACCATGTTCTCCTGCTGCTCCTGCTCACGCTGACGCATCAGCTCCTGCTTAATCTTGTACTGCTGCATGGACAAGTCGTCGACGCTCTTGGAGAGCTTCACCATATCGCTGTTGCTGTTGAACTTGTTGCTGCTGTTGTTGTTGCCCAGCATCGGCTTCAGATCGTACTTATAGTCGCCACTGGCGCCGCTGGCAGCTGCTGCCAGCTTGCGCTCGGCAGCCAAGGCGGCGCGCTCCTTCTGCCGCCGGATCAGCTCATCGATCTCCATGTAGGCGCCGCTGGTGGCCGCTGCAATGGCCGAGGCAATGATTGGATCATCCTCGAAGACGCTGTCGTCCAATGTCTCCTTGAGCGTCTTTGTGGACGAGAAGAGGCGCAGCGAGGGATCGTTCACCTGGTCGCTGAAGTACACGTCCATCAGTGTGAAGAATGGCCACTCCCGCCGCTTCGGCTCCTCGGACATTTTGATGGCCTTGTACTCCTGCAGCAGATTGTTCCATTTCTTGATGATCTTCGACAGCGGCAGCGGCACATTGAGCTCACGCTCGACCACGCTGTGAACGAAAGGGAATGTGTTGAATGGCACCATTGCGATATAATCACGGATTAGGCGTTGGTGTTTCAAATTTCAAATATCAACTTGAGTTTTGATTTGAAATTGTTTTTAGTTTTTTGTTGGTACTTACGCCCAGGCATATTTCGAGGCGTTTCTTTTGCCCGTGAAGAGTGGTGAGAGTTCAGCTCGTAATCTGATCAATGATTTGACTTTTTCAGCTTCCCCTGCAAAGCGAAAGAGTAAAACATAATAAATGAGTTTCAAATTAAACAATTGCGTACATTATGCAATCGGTTGGGTAACCCAACACGATGGATTGCCATTCATAAGCACCCCGAAAAGCAGAAAGAAAAGAAATAACGATGGAGCGTAGGCTCCAAACATATCTAAATGTGATTGCTGCCAATGCGTTATGCGCCCTAGCCCAGTTATGCGCAATTTGCAGAAATATCATGCAAATCATTTAGCAGATTTTCAGAGTCGAACCTGAGCCGAACTGCGCTCGATAGAGCGATCGACGCGGGGCATTGATCTGGCTGGCCGAGTGCAACTTTCCACTTGCCGTGCTGCAATTCAAGTTTACGCTGCATTGCCGTTAAAGACCTCTGGCAAGGTTTCAATGAACCCGTCAGATGGCCGCGGTTCAATTCAATGCGAATCGATTCGCTTCGATTCGATGCGATTCGATTTGAATCGGTCTGTAAATCATTGTAATCTGCGGATTGGCTCTAAATTGGCTGCCGGTTAATTGCTATGGCGAATCTAGCAACTTTTACCAGCTAAGCTACCAAAAGAGTCGAAATCGAAACCGAAACCAAAACCAAAACCAAAGCCAAAGCCAAAGCCAAAGTCTGGTAAGCCAGGCAGTCGCATCTTACATATATATATTGCAGATACGACAGACATATATTTATGGCATCTGTATGCTCATCAAGTATACGCCATGAGCAACAGCAACAACAACAACAGCAACACTCCACTGGCGGCCATAATGACTGAAAACTATTCAACGTTGAAGAATTCATTAGCAGATTTCACTTTCGCTTATGACGACGTTCGCTCATTTCTTTTTGCCGTCTTTCTTTATTTATTTACCGTAATTTCTACTCGTTCACTTTTTTCTTTCTTCACTGCCAGACCAACCTCCCTCCCCACCTCCCCACCTCCCTCCCTCCCTCTCTCCTTTCATTATATGCTGGGTTTTTTTTATATCACGTTTCTTGAGCTCTGCTGCGGCTGATTTCTTGTTTCAGCCAGGCCAAGAAGCCAGCTACAAGCTGAGCGCCTGCTAGTCCGCTCGCTGGCTCGTTCGCTTATTTTTTTTCTTTCTTTTTTTTTTAAGTTATTTTTCTTTTTCTTTTTAGCCAAGAGAAAATGACTTGGCGCAACCAAAGCCGGATCTAAAGCCGCTTCACTGCTCAACTGGCAAACGAAGTGCGCAACAGGAGACGAAAGTGAAGGCGCAGGAGAAGCAAAAGGCGAAGGCGACGGAGAAGGCGAAGGCGAAGGCTTTGCAGACTGGGCCGCCTGCATTCTAGCTGAGCCCACGGCCCGTTTACTTTCTAAACGTAAATTGGGTTATTTAAACTTGGCAAATACCAAAGTTAATTCAAATTTTAATCAACTAGCTTTAATTTTGAATACTTTAAATACTAAAAATGCAATCGAAATATATAAAAATGCAATATGAATTTATTTATGAACTCTGAAGTCTCAAGTGTTAGAGCAGCTCTCGAATAATCCATGTCTAAAGCAAAGTTAAGTATTTCGAAATCCAAAAATGAAATTTTATATGCAATGGCTTATTGGGACTTTAAAAATATGTAATAAGCTCAAGTCTTTGACCAAATCTCTAATAATAATAATGTCGAAAGCAAGGTTAGGTCTAAGTCATTTCGAAATTTCCAAAGTCAACTCTAAAATTTTCTTTAAGCTGGTAGTAAAAGCTATTATAACGCTGCCAAAGATGCATTAATATTAGCTTTAAGTTATATTCCAAAGATTAATTTTTTTATTTTTTCATGATGAATTATCGTGAGATGCATCTAGTTAGGGCAAGGCCAGGGCAGCGATATCGATCTGTGGACAGTTTTATGAAGCGCCAGCCTCTCCGTGATTCATTTAATTGTCTAGCTATAACCTAGCCCAACCCAAAACTATGCGCGAAACAATTTGCAATAATAAATATATACACATATATAAGAGTTTCTATATATATATATATATATGTATGTACATATATCCGATTTGTTGAGCATAATAGCAAAGGCTTGTGTAAAACAACTTCAACCTTCTGTTCGTGACATGCTGAGGCTCCACGTTTCCCATTCGCCGCTGATGGCAAACGCAGACAACAGCAGCATAAATGTGCATGTGTGCGTGCGCGTGTGTGTGTGTGTTAGGGGGCGTGCGGGCTGAGCGGGCGCCGCGGCAGAAGTGGCGCAAATTGTTGCCCGGAGGAGCGGCGCACAAAAGTTTCACTTTCTTTGCAGCAAGTTTTTCGTGCGTCTGCGCGCCCGTTCAGCAGTGCGTGTGTCGTGTGTGTGTGTGTGTGTGAGTGTGAGTGTGTAACCAACTCACGTCAGACAACTTCTCACACACACACACACACACACGTTGGGTGCCGTCTTCTGGTTTCTACTTTCCGTTCGCGCCCTTTTATGTAACCCAAATCATCTGCAGCCCAAGAGCTGCTGCTGCTGCTGATCTGTTTCTCTGCCGTTGCCGCTGCCGCCGCTGCCGCCGCTGCTGCTGCTGCTGCTCGGCATACAAACTGAAAGGTCTGTCAGCAGCAGCGGCGCAGCAATAATAGCCGCAGCATATACCGTTAGTTTCTCTTTTGACCTATATTTGACCAAAGACGCACCGCTGTTGCTGTTGCTGTTGTTGTTGTTTATCTCAATGTACGCCATTGGTTCTTTGTCAGTTGCTCTCCATGGCCTCTTCTTCTTCTTCTTCTTCTTTCTCTTTCTCTGCTTCGTGCTCAATGTTCACTTCCGTTTGAAGCACTTTCGTAGCCAGAGAACCGGTTCTCAGGCCTTACACTTATCACCCATGAATCAACATTTGCATTTCTTTTTTTCTTCTTTCTCCGAAGATTCTCTTCTTTTTTTTTTTCTTTTAGTTTTTCTCTTGTCATTTTCTATCTCGTCTGGATTTGACGCATAATTGGCCATAGAATTGAAAACGATTTGTTGTGCTTCCTTTCGTTATGGCCTCTTTCTTTCTTTCAGCTACGCTGATTGCACTCACCCGCCCCCCCTGCGCCCCTTGAAGCGTTCTTTCCTCTTGCTTTGTTTTGGCCAACTCTCTGCTTATTTGTTTGTTTACTTGATGAAACGCGAAATTGTTAAGCGTGACGTTTCGCTTTTTCACAGCTTTATCGCCTCTCTCTCTCTCTCTCTCTCTCTCCCTCTCGCGGTCGCCTCGTTCTGGCTAACAATCTGTTCTTTGCGTGAGAACTTCTAATGAGGTCAGTGGGATTTTTAGTGTCTGCATTGCATATTTAAAGCCAGTGGAAGTCAAAGCAAGCTTTCAGCCTGCCCTACTCTCGTTAATAGCGCTAGGGGCGTGGCACGGGCCAAACGATTGGCACTGCCAACTACTGATGTCGCAGAACGAGCAGAGCTATCAAATGGTATAGCTAAGTGATATCGATAATTTTCTGGGAGTTTGGAAACTATTATGATTATCTATTTATATTTATATATCCATAAAGTGTTTTGCTATGTACCCAAATATCTCGCTGGCTTGTGCTACTGTTTGCTTAGCTTCGTCAAGAAATTTGGCTTGAAATTCTGAGCTGTTGAGCTTTTGAGTGCACCTTTCCAAATGCTACGCAAATAGCTCCAAGGTATGCAACATAGCAGAGCATCAAGCAGTTAAACAATCTCCTCTTGAAGCTAAAGCTGCCCATGAATAAATACAATGTGAAACTTTTGCTCGAATGCAATGCGATGCAATGCCAAGGCGAGTGGAAGAATTTCGACTGCGTTGCTGCTGCATTTTGTGCAGTCACTGCAGCAGCAGCAGCAGCAGCAGCAGCAGCAGCAACAGCAGCAGCAGCAACAACAAGCAGACTCAAATGAAATACGAGACGCTGCTGATGCGGCTTTCCAACGACAACGACAACGACAACGCCAACGACTTGCAGCTATCTCGGTTTGCAGTCGGTTTTCTACTTTAGCTGCATTTCTTGAGAGTTTTCTCCGCACGGCACGGCCAGGCCGCAGAGCACAGACAATGCGCATACGCCCCGTGCGCCGGCTTTCCGTGTAAGTCATCGACCAGCCAGCCAACTAGCCAACCAGCCAGCCAGTAATACCCAGAGGCAGCCACAGCCGCCAGGCTGGTATTTAATTCTCGGCTTTTACTTTCTCCCGAATGATGCAGAAATGCATTTATTTTTCTATTTTTTAGTGTTTTCACAGTGAGCAGCAAAATGTATTTGTTATACATTTTCCGACGAGCATTTTAGAAGAAAGGCAATGCCAGCAGCAGCAGCAGCAGCAGCAGCAGCAGCAGAAGCAGCAGCAGCGGCAGCAGCAGCAGAGATAAAAGTCAAAAATTAACTAACATTTCAGACCACTTGCTATGCCCGCGCGCGACTTTTCTCTTTACAAATTTTTCATTTTGCAGTTGAATGTACGCTAAGCGACTGTGGAAATTCCGCACTACTTATAAGCATGGCCAGCCAGACAGCAGGCAGGCAACATTTCCATCATCATCATCATCATCATCATCGAGATCATTACCAGCCATCCATCATGATTATATATTATTGTAATTATTGACGTTGTCAGAAGTAATTTAGGAAGGAAAACAGTAATACGTATATATATATATACAGTAATATATATATATATATATATATATATATATATATATATATATATATATATATATATATATATATGTATATATATATAAATTTATTTGCTCGCTTTGCTGAATTTCTCTGCTGAATTGGAAAACTTATGGCTTTTCATGTTGCTTTAAGTAGAAGTTGAAACTCGTTGCTGTTGCTGTTGTTGTTGCTGTTGTTGTTGCTGCTGCTGAAAATCGCCTGTTGCATTTGGCTGTTGTTGCCGTTGCTATCTCGTTAGTTGCTTTGTTCGCAAGAAGGTTTATGAACTTTAACAAAGATTTTCTTTCTGGCTTCCCGCTGTTTAACATGCACTTGAGCCATTGCTTTTCGAAAGTGCAACGCGGCGTATGAGCAACGCCAACTAAGCGTCTGTGTGCATGTGTGTGTATGTATATTTGTTGTCTATTTAATGTTTGCATTTTCTAATTGCTGTTATGATTGTCGTATAACGCTTTGATTATCGAAAGCAAAGAAAAACACTTTTCATTTCAGCTCAATTGATATTCTTATCAATTGTTAGATTCATTTGTATAAAGCATGTGTGTGTGTGTGGGTGTGTGTGTGTGTGTGTGTGTGCATTTCAAAACTCTTTATGAGCTTATGCGATGTGTCAGCATAGCTTCGTTGAGCTAAGCTCGGCTCAGCACACACACACACACACGCACACATAGAGCTTACAACTTTCACTTTGCGCTGTCAGAAGCAGCAGCAGAAGCAGCCGCAACAACAACGAAGCAAAGTAAAGCTCTAATGTTAATGTAAATAGTGGTAAGAGTCAGGGTACACACACACATACACACACACACGCACAGTTACGTGCCATAGATGCGATCGTGTAGATAGAGATTGACAAAGGCTCAAATGACTTTGGCGCGTCTCGCAAAATTGCAAAATAGAAACAAACAAACAAACGAAAAAAATTAAAAACCAAATCATTCATTAAAAATATTATACATATATATTGCAAAAAGAAAACAACAACAAAAATAAGCAAAAATAAAAGCAATGCAAAACAATAAAACAAAATCAAATCAAACTGTGGCATCTTACATACAAAATAAAAACTTAACCTTCGCTGCATGAAAGCCAAATAGTTTTATATAAATTAAATTTGGGTTTTATAATATTTTTTTCTATATTTCTGCATAAGCAATTACCCACTTGGCTGTCAAAAAAAAAAATTATGTTCACAAAACTATGTTAAGATTCGAGCATTCATATTGAAATTCCTCCTCCGTTGACACACTTAAAGCCTTTATGCTGATCCTATTATACAATTGCCATTGGAGGGCTTCAACTGAGGCGAACCTAAAGTGAAAGTTCTAATAGTTAGGCGAGCAAGTACTTGCCAACCACCAGCCATGCGGGCCAACCGCTCAATTGTGGTGTTGGTGGTGGTGTTGCGGGGCGAGCCACTGTTGCGGTAGTCCAACCGCCAGCCGAGCCAAGTGTAAGTGAGCATGGGAAAGAAAGAAAGGCAAGCGAATTGCTATATGACAGCGAAAGAAAATGGAAAAAAAACAAAATTATATTTGCGGTGGGGTGGATGGCATTAGGCGTTTCTTTTGTACGCCAAGACAATCAATTGCAGAGCCACAAAGAGAGTCTCATTAAGATGCTGTTAAATATTGTAATGATAATGATTAGCAGAAACAAACTTCTGCAATTACAACTGAAAGACCTTTCAGCTGCGATTACTTTCTGATTCAATTAATTACAGAAAGTACTCCATTATGTCGGCCCTTTCGCCTGGTTATGCAAAAGAGTTTCTTGCCTTGTTGTCGCATCTTCTATCACGTTTGATGGCCAATTAAATGTCGTCGTGTGAAATAAAAGTTAACTTTTATAGAATTAATAATCATTGCGTCACGCATGCTACGTGTGGCGATTTGCCAGTTTTATATATCTGATATACAAACATACATATATATATAATATATATGTATACGTATCTATATATAACTCTTTAACTAGGAAGCGAACAGAGCTCCAATTGAAAATGTGTGAAACGCACGAAATTTTTTTTTTTTTTTTTTTTTTGTGGCTTACGGATTAGTGAAGTTAGAAAGCAAGACCAAAATATAACCACACACAAGATTGTAGTCTTTTTCTATATGCGCTGTTGGCTAAGTGTAAATGGGCATATTGGCTTGAAGTAATACCCATCAAAAGTGCTAAAAATCTACATGAAAAATCTGCTATGACTGCTCGTAAGTTTTGTATTTACATAGTCTTTTCGTGGATCTCTCTAGATCTATTTGAGATATTATGAAATTGTGCAATGCAGCTGCCATATGCACGTTGCCATTCTACAGATATCCCATCAAGCGACATTTCTTGGAAATTTCTCTTTTGACAATTGCAGAGGGACTGAGCCATGGGTTGCCTAATGACATGACTTTCATTCGGATGCTACGGCGAAGCGACAAGAAACGAAGCGAAGCTCAAGCGCAGGTTGCATAATCGCATTCAAAACGAAAATAGAAAACAGCCGAAACGCCAAATGCCGGACCGAGGGGACGGCGAGGCGGACGAACATATTGATGTATAGATGGGTATCGATAGGTGGTGGTAGTATGGATGTGTGGAAGTATGCTTGTGCTGGTGCTTGTGAGCAATATAATTTGTAGCGGTTTATCAAGCAACGGTATTATTGAGCAATGGCCACTCGAAGCGACTCCAACACTCGCCAACATTTAAACTATTTTCTTGTTATGCACTTCAAAAGCAAAACGCGTGATACAAAGCGCACACACACACACAGAGTTTTTGGCAACACAATTTTGACTTGGCCAACAGAAAACCCGATGAGTCATTCTTAATAATTGCGCGTACAAAAAGTGCCAGCAATAATATTTATAAAACTAAATATCAATGCATAGAAATCCAAACGAATATCAACATTAAAAACAAACTCGAAAACAGCACAATATGGAGATCGAAATCGAAATCAAAGTCGAAGTCGATGTCGAATTTGCGAGCCCAAACCAGAAATTGAAATGAGACGAAAGCATATTGCGCATACGCCATGGATTCCAGAGAGATCCATACGTGTCGCCCAGGAGCTGTTGCAATCGACGAGTAGACCCAACAACAACAACAACAACAACAACAGCAGCAACTAGTTGGGACATTGAACTCGAAAAGCGAACCTGCACACACGACGTCAGCAGCAGCAAAAATTTGTAAACAAAACTTGATTATGTAAGAGCTTAATTATAATGGAAATGGAAATGCCAAAGCGACAAAGCCAGGCCCCATTAACAGACCGAGTGACTCTAGAGCTTCAAATTGGATTTGTCGTCAACAACAAGCAACAAAGAGCAGCAGCAGCAACAACAACAACCACCATTTTGAAGGCTGCACATTGCGAGAATTCATATCGAACAACAGGAAAATTTCCAAGCCATTCGACACACTATGCTAATGCTGAGGCTGCGGAAAATGGGTCAGGACTAAAGCACCTGAGCCATTCAAACAAGTTTACTGCGCGCAGTGGAAAGGCAAAAGCAAAAACAAAGACATACAGAAAAGAAAGGAAGCATAAATTGTAAAGCAACTAGCAAGGGTCTTAGAGCTGTCGCAGCAGCAGCAGCGCAATCAAGCAACAGCAGCAAAAAGAAACAGATATATGAGTATGAGCGAGAGAGTGCGAGAGAGTGCGAGAGAGAGAGAGAGAGAGAGAGAGAGAGGGAGACAGAGACAACAAATCCAAGCAACAACTTTCACCTATTAATATTCGACTCGCAGCAGCGGCAGAAGCCAGCGAGCTGCCAAAGCTTGCAGCGAGTCGAGCAGAAGCAGAAGAAACCAAATTGAAGCGCGGCGCAGTTGTGGCCGATGCTCAACAGGGGCAACAACGTACGACGGCTGCTTGGCTGCTTGGGTGACTGCAGCTCAGACGATGCTAAAGAGACACACACTAATGCCAACACACACACACACACACACACCATCACACACGCTCATGCATGTTATCTGACAAAGAGCGTGATCTTTTCTCAAACTTTCTACACAATGCTGTGCGGGAATTTCTTCATTTTCTTTTTGGTTTGCTAGCTGACTCAGCTGGCTTACGCTAGGACTTGGCTCTGGCTTGAGCATCCTGTGATCTAGATTAAATGTTGGTCAACTTACAGCAATATCGGGTCGAGTACTGACAGTTAGCATTGACTGTCGGCGCCATTATCTCGTTGGCAGCCATATCCAAATTTGTGTAGTTGTTGAAGATCTCCTCGTATATCCTTTCTGTAGATCTCCTGCGCGTTGTTGTTGCTATTGCTGCTATTGTTGTTGCTTATTGTAATCCAATGTTGTAAATTGTACACACACACTCACACGCACATATGCTTTTGGTTTGATAGTTTCTCTTTGATTGGTGCTGCTTATTTGGTAGTTTGCCTGGTTTCCATTGTAAGATATTTGGAATTCAAGAGGCACTCACGCACGCCGAGCGCCCAAAAAAAACGCCAAAGCCCAAGCAGCGGCGCACCGATAAAAAACACTTTCACTTTTCGCTTGATATGCAGAGAACACAAAACAGTTTTATGCGACGTTAGTGCTTGTTGCTACAGTTGTTGTTGTAGTTGGTTTTTCTTATTGGTGAAAATTAAATTTCAAGTGCACCAAAGTCAGGAGTAGTCAACATTTTGTCGCGGCTATGTTTCCTTGGCTTTGCTTATGGGAATTATAAAATATATTTTCAGAATCTTATAGAGTTTCAAATCTGATGCACTAAACACACTTTTTTTCTGGAGCCGAATTATGCAAGTTTTTCAATTTATTTATATTTTGATAATGGCTTTTCCAACTTTAAAAGTTTTTTTTTTTTTTAGAGTTTTGCACGCAGCCGCCTGTTGCTCTGGCTGTTGTTGTTGCTGCTGCCGTTGCTGTTGTTGTTGTTGTGGCTTTAGTTTTGTAACTATTTTTGGTGGCGATTCTTGCGCGCCGACCGTTTGAACGTAACGTCTGCCTCGAACCACTGTAGACGTCTGTGCGGCAGCGCGCAGTGAAACCAGCGCTTATCCTCAAAGATCGCTAAGAAATTTCATGCCATTCCATTTTGTTTCATTGCTTGCGACGCTTTCGCTTAACACACACACGAACAAACGCACACATACACACACACACACACGCATTCAAGCTGTAGCTGTGGCTTGACTTTGGTTCTGTGTGCTGTTAACATTACCATTTCTTTCTCTGCACACTCACTCACTCACTTGCTCACTCACATACTCACACACACATACACACACACATAGACGCAGACAAGTTGCTGCTGAGCGTGCGCTCAGTTCAAGTTTGGTTCTTCGTTGAAGTCTTTTGTTTTGGTTTGCAGTTTGGCTTTGCCATGTGCGCGAGCTTTCAGTAAGAGTTTCGCCTTGGGAGCATGCACACACACACACTCACATGGAGAGCGACTATCCGGCAGCGCTTAATTATTTACAGTTTATGGCTGTTCCATTGCCATCGCGTTCCGAATGGACTTTTATAACTTTAACTTTCTTCGCTATCGCAGCGAATGCCGTTTGCTGCCAACTGCCTTCTAAGCGCGCTGCGGCTTTTTTTCTTTCGTTTTCTTTTCTTTTTTTTTCCCATTTCAGCGTTTCGTTTCGTTCGCTTCTGCGCATTTGCCGTTGCTTAGCTGCAAATTACAACTTTCGTCTATTTTCGTCAAGATTTTTGTTGTATTTCGTTTTTTTTGTTTTTTTTTTTGTATTTTTTAATTATATAATTTAAACTTTTTTCTTTTGTACATTTTTGTTGTTGTTGGCTTTGTTTTCGCTGTAACTTCTGCGTAAGTAATTTGCTTGCCATTGTTGCTTCAGTTTTACTTTTATTTGCATAAAGCCAAGCTCACGGCTAATTATGCGCGAGAAGAGGAGAGTGAAATTTCCAATGGATTCTTAATTATCATTTAATTGCCTGCTCACTGAAAGCGTCAGCTAGCCAGAGCCCAAAAAAAAAAAAAAAAACAAACACCCAAGCGGAGCACCAAGAAAATCAAATGTATCTCAATCTTTACGTCTGTGTGTGTGTGTGTGTGCGTGTGTGTATTTGTTGCTTGCATTCGGTAAAATCTTTTCAGTTGCAGTTTGCTGGTCTGGTCTGGCCTGCTCAGCGAGCGTTTCAAGATCGGGCCCCGACCATTTGCAGTTACAGTCAGAGTCTTAGTCTCCGACTACGACTACGACTACGACTTCGAGTCAGTTAAAAGTATCTTGATGTTTAGGCTCTTTTCTGTTGTTGTTGTTGTTGTTGTTGGCTCTGCACTTACAGTTGCTTCTTTTGTCGTTTGTGCGGCTGGTGTTACTATCTTTGCTGTTGTTGTAGAAAACTTTCTAATGCAGAAGCCGTCTGCTGTTTCATAGCTCACATTTCTCCACCCCTTCATTGCTCTTGCTTGTGCATCTCTCTGGTTCTCTCTCTCCCTCTCCCTCTCCCTCTCCCTCTCTCTCTCTCTCTCTCTCTCTCTCTCTCTCTTGCTTCAATTGAATTTTCCCAGTACTTGATAGGCCTCCTTTAATACCCTGTACGCATTCAGTATTGTATTATTTTATTGGGAATTATTTGTACAATATAAATTTTTTATATTTTTCAGTCAGATACTTTTTTATCTTACGGCGAAGATTGTATATGTCTATAAATCACAGAGTATTAATATCACAGATAGTGCCATACAGATAGGTAACAACATATAAGTTTGTATCTGATAGATGCAATTGTTTCTCTCACATACTCTAAACGAGACTTTCGCACTTACGTTCGCGATGTGAGAGCTACTTTTTATACACATATACTGAATATACTGAGCAGTAAAAACTGGTAATGGAAATAGCATCGATCAGAGCTACAGGGTATTATCTAGTCGTGCAGTGCCAACGAAAGCACTCTTACTTTATTTTTGTTGGTCTTTCGCTAGCTTTTTCTTTCTTTTGAGATTTTTCCCAAGCTCGTGAAATCGCTGGAGAATTTCAATCGAGTAAAACTTTTGTTCAAACTCCAAGACATTTTCAATTCTATGCACATGGCCCCGCGTCCATGTGCCCGCATCTGTAGGTGTGCATGTGTCTTATACACGTGCAGGTGAGTTCATATAAGTACTTGATAATCCGCTGTGATGCATCAACACATTATGATGCCAGTGGTCAGCGGCATCCGTTGGACCGATTGATGGTAATACCGATGCCGTTATTCCACGCTTACTGCCATCTGGGTGAAAGTTATGTCTTAAATACGCTCACAGATCAGTCACCGTAGAGCCTCTTCAACTTGCTGCGCGAGGTTGAGCAAGCCAAGCCAAGCCATTTGTAATCCTACGTCTGCAGTATTAATCGATTCATACTTAACCTGATTACTTGTTACTTGCTAGCACTATAATATGATAATTGGCACAAAATATAATGCGAAATGGAAACGGTCTCAGTTGGCAAATATATGCTTAATTAGCAGTCGAGCCATACATTATATAAACCCCAGACAGAACTAATAAATCACAAGATATCGCATTAAGCTCGAGACCCAAAATCGTAAGTATAAAATACGCTATTTTCACTTTTTAATAATTAACATAAAATTATTAACCAGCAGCGCAAAGAAAGAGGAAAGAGAAATGGGTAAGAACCAACAAAAACCGAAACCAAAACCAAAACCAAAATCAAAACCAAAACAATTCCAAGCGCATTAAAGCAGCACCAAATGCCAGAATCAGACAAATGCAAGAAATAAGCCACGAAAGTTGTAAATTGAATGAAACGAGAAGTCAGATTTCAAATCTCAGATTTCCGATTTCAGACTTCAGATTTCATAAAGTCTCGTAAAGAACTGCCCACCGGCTGAGGTGAGGCGAGTGACTAAAAATCTTAAAATAAGAAAACATTAAGCTTGAAGAATTTTAAGTGAAATGAATTTGAAAGCTTTTCCCGTCGAGACCTGACCCAATTACCCATTTTGGCCCATGCCCCAAATGGCGGTGGAAGCCACTAAATGCCGAAAAGAACGAGAAGATCGTGAATGTGACGGAGCAACAGTTATGTGACGAACCGACCCAGTCAGACAATCGAAAGTTTATGTCATGCAACAGCGACAGCCGCAGCAGCAGCTGGTGAGCAACGCACAGTGGGGCAAAATGACGGCAGATATACATATGAAGAGTTTGAAGTTGATAAAAAGTTTATAGTGGATTCAAGAGCAGCAACGAAGTGCTCCCCATGGCCTTTGGAGTCTTGCAGCGACAGCTTTAAGATAAACCACAGATTGGAGATGCTTGGGGAGTGCTGGTAAAAAGTAAATCGTCTTGAGTCTTGCAATTGCCACGCCCAGTTAACAAGACGGAGAATTCTTGTTATGAGAAAGTAATTGAAGAAAACGTATAAATAAATATATCTATATATACATCTATATGCGAACAGTACAGAAGCGAGTGAAATTCTGTTACACATACATACGTAGTTACGCATACAGAAAACTACAACAAATAAAATACAACGAATTTTTGGAAAGTCATGGAATGAAATGATTCTCGTGTATCTTTCATAGGCCTACCAAGCAGCATGAACAATTCAGAGCAGCCAAAACGCAAGAAAAGAAAAAGTAACTTCACACCAACACACACACAGGCACACACACACACACGCACACATGCACATATAAATGGACAGCTAACGTCTGGTGGCCAGTAAATCGAAAAGATACACGAAACGAACACTACACGAAAATCAAAAAAAAAAAAAAAAAAAAAACAAAATAAAATAAAATAATAAAATCGAAACATAAAACATTCTGATTGTAAGAGCGTGGAAGTAGGTCAGCGTCGTTGCTGCTGCTGCTGGCGTTGCCGTCGTCGTTGTTGTTGTTGTTGTTGTTGTTGTTGTTGTTGTCGTTGCCGCTGCCTTCACCTTCGCCGTCTTCGTCATCGCCAACGCGCTCTCGAACTTGGCTTTGGACTCGACGGCCGCTCGGCTCAGACGCCAAAAATGAAGAAACAAAAACCAAGCAGCACAAAATAAGAAGAATCACAACTACAACACACACACACGCACACACATACGCAGGCACGCACACACACTCGCACGCAGAGCCACGCTGATGGAATACTTAAAGCATCCGCGTCCACTTGCACTTTCTTTTTCAAGCGCTGCCGCCGTCGCGGCTGGCGTCGCAGCTGCTGTCAGAAAACTTGATTTGGCTTTTGCTTTGGCTCATTCTACTTCTGCTCGCCTCCCAGAGCGAGTCCCACAGCGCAAGTTCGTGGCTTAAGTCTTTCGTTTGGGTCTGGCGCACGTTCGCTTCGCTTAGCTTTCGCTTTGTGCTTTGTGCTCTGTGCTCTGTGCTCTGTGACTGCTCCATTGTTTTGGGCTGAACTGTTGCTGCTACTGTTGCTGTTGCCTCTGCTGCTGCTGCTTCTGCTACCCAAAATATTCTCTTGCGGTTTTTCAGCCCGTATATTATGACCAATTTGCTTGTAGGCCTCAATTTCACCAGCTTGTATAACCATTTCAAATTGTGTAAGGAATCATAATTGTTTTGCTGACAGTTACATATTAACACTCGCACTAAATATTTATACTCTTTACTTAGTCATGCATTAAGTATATATAATATACAAACTTTTAAGGCACTAAATGACTAATTTAGCAACCATCTGTTATATATTTCGTGTCCTTCCAGTCGCTGACTTTTCATCTTGTAGTTCTGCTAGAATTGAATTCACATTCAGCTGCAAGTTCATGCATGCGATATTAAGACACTACTTATTTGCATTTTTAAAAACATTGCATACTTTTAGGCATACATTAATTTTAATTATTATGAGTAAATTGAGCATTATTTTGGCAATGGGAGAAATGTTTAAACTGAAACTAAAATGCAGTCTAAGGTAGAGGCATTGGTAAACTTTCTCAGTATCAGCAGTATTTATATTTTAATATATATATATGTATTTTTTTAATTATGTTTCATTTGCGATCGAATAATATCAACAATAAGCAAATTTTTCGGATTAGCTATTTTTTAGGACAGCAAACATGCTCACTATAAACCGAACACCTAGGAGGCTTAACCGAAGGCAACCAAGGGTCCTAATTCTCCGATCTCATATGATGATGGTCAACAGAAGTTGACGAACAGCTGCCTTCATTATGTTATTATTGCATTGAGATGTAAGTATTTGTAAGTATTTGTAAATTTGTATATTGCCGAATTTAATGGGCCGAATTAATAGATAATAAGCGCAATAAGTTAGTGGAGTACTCCATATAGCTTTAATAAAATAAAAAAAGTAAAAAAAGTTATAGATAGGCGAATACCTTGTGTTGCAGTTAGCTCAATCCATATATTTATATATTTACACTAAATACTCAAGAATATGCTAATATATTATATAATATTGATTTCATTAATGAGCTTAAATAAAAAGTAGTATTCGTTTTTTTATGATATATAAAACTGATTAGTTTTTCAAATCAATCTTATTTTGAAGTGATTATAATTCAATATTAGGACTATTAAAACGGCTTGAAATAATGCATACCTTATAATGCATACCCTATTATACATAAACGCATATATAGATATAAAATTCTATGAATTGTATTATACATTTCATTCATGACAATATGAGCTTAAGCTCTAAGTGCAAGAAGTCTTTAACGATCGCACAACTGGCTATTTTTATGGGCCAACGATATTTCTATAAAAAGCAACAACAAGTAAATACTATAAATAACTATATACTATATATTATATTGATCTAAAATATAAAGCAAGTGTGTTTACAAAAAAAAATTAATCATTCAGAGAAAATGCCAAGTAATCTTCTTTGAAATTAATATATATAGAGAAGAGCATCGTCAACTTAAAGCATGAATTATGATAGAGATCTTAGGTAGATCATTAAGTGATCCCAACTAATAGTTTCAGCACATGCAAATCAATGAAGTGACGGATTGGGGGAATTTCACTAAATCACTTCCGAGCAATTGACATTTATTTTAAGATCAGTTGTGGCTATATATAAGTATGCATTGTAAGTTGGTATAAATATCTTGCCACGCAACAAAGAAAACGAGCGAAACTAAATCTGCATAAAAGGACAAATTCAAATGGCACGAGTAAAAAAGAGCTGAAGAAATATCTATGAAAAAATGCAGTGTGAGAAATTCAAATAGCTAGACAATAAAAAATGCATTCAGATGCATCTCTCGGCGCTCTGTGGCTGATTTTGGTAAAATTCAATTAATTGGCATGCAAATGCGCGACGCGGCCATTTCGCAACTTCGTCGAGCCGAACCAATGCTTCCTCGAGAAGCTCTCGCGGATAACAACCTTGATGTTGATTTATAGGTGTCTATGTGCAGTGACGGCGTCTATTTTGGTGCCGTTGCCGCCTGCCTCTGCCTCTGCATCGCTGCATCGCTGCATCGATGTCGGCGTCGCTGCGATGCTGCGATGCTGCGTGCCTGCGTCCCTGGCTATTGCCCTCCTGCTCTTTCGAGCACTATCTGGCCTGCTCTTTCTGCTCAGGGTCCACGGTTCGCCAATTGTCTTGCGGCATCTGTCGGTCCTTCTAAGGTTCGTTTCTATTTTTCGAATTGGCAACGAGGTGAAGTATCTTCGCACTAGCTGCACGGCGCCGCCTGCAACGTGTGGCGGTTGACGCTGGCGGGGGCCGGGCAGAGGGAGGGATAAAGCTGCCATCGGCTAATCGAGTGACGTGCTCTCCCGGCCACGCATATTTGCTTATCAGTCATTCAGATAGCTCGCAATCAAATTGCCCTGCAGAGTGCGTCACCGTCCCTCTCGCTGTCGCTCTCTCTCTCTCTCTCTCTCTTTCCCTCTCTTTCTCTGCAACTCTCTGCATATACCCTACAATTAGCTGCATATGTGCGCTAGAGGGCAGAGCAACAATATCATTTATGCCTCTCAGATAATTTCAATAATAATGCAGAAAGTAAATAAAAGCTCTCCAGGTTGTTATGGAACCTACCTGCAAAGCCAAGCCAAGACGGTAGCGTCTACAGTTGTCGCCTATAGCCGAGGCTGGCCGCTCGACAATTAGGAAAACGGCTTATATGGATCGATTCACATTGAATGCGTGGCAGCGCTTTCGCTCTACTCAATTTCTCTGTCTCTCTCCCGGCGAATTTCTGCTTGGCTGCCAACTAATTGGGTTCTCAACTCAATTAGGCATTCCCCGATGCGAGAGCCTTCGATATAAAGACAGAGATTGGCCAGCCGCGTGCCATTTGTTGTTGAGTCTAGGAGCCAACAAGAATCGAACGTGCGATTTTAATTTTCATCTACTCCTTTCGTTGGCCTAAAAGGTGTGTGTACGGTGTATGTGTGTGTGTGTGTGCGGCTCTTAAGCTCAAAGGATTACACATGGACTAACATCTGAAAACTATTTGCAAATGGAATATGTGATACAAAATTCTGGATTCAAATTGAGATTAAATCTTCAATTTCTAATCAAAATCCATTTCTCAGACTCTAATCAGAAATTGTATTATGTCATCTCAAATTGGATCAATGAAAGAAAACTAAAGAACTTTTTGCACCCTCTGTAGTGCACACATATTTTGTTCCACACACCATACCTCAAGTCCGTTGTACAACGATCTCATCTATAATTGCAGATAAACAACTGTCAAAATGTGTGACGATGATGCGGGTGCATTGGTTATCGACAACGGTTCGGGCATGTGCAAGGCCGGCTTTGCTGGTGATGACGCCCCCCGTGCTGTGTTCCCCTCGATTGTGGGTCGTCCACGCCACCAGGGTGTGATGGTGGGTATGGGTCAGAAGGATTCGTACGTGGGTGATGAGGCGCAGAGCAAGCGTGGTATTCTCACGCTCAAGTATCCCATTGAGCATGGCATCATCACCAACTGGGATGACATGGAGAAGATCTGGCATCATACCTTCTACAATGAGTTGCGCGTGGCCCCCGAGGAGCATCCAGTATTATTGACAGAGGCCCCACTGAACCCCAAGGCCAATCGCGAGAAGATGACTCAGATTATGTTCGAGACCTTCAATTCGCCAGCCATGTATGTTGCCATCCAGGCTGTGCTCTCCCTGTACGCTTCCGGTCGTACCACTGGTATTGTGTTGGACTCCGGTGATGGTGTCTCCCACACTGTGCCCATCTATGAGGGTTTCGCCCTGCCCCACGCCATCCTGCGTCTGGACTTGGCCGGCCGCGACTTGACCGACTATCTGATGAAGATCCTGACCGAGCGTGGCTACTCCTTCACCACCACTGCCGAGCGTGAAATTGTGCGCGACATCAAGGAGAAGTTGTGCTATGTGGCTCTGGACTTCGAGCAGGAAATGGCCACTGCTGCCGCCTCCACCTCGCTGGAGAAGTCGTACGAGTTGCCCGATGGTCAGGTCATCACCATTGGCAACGAGCGTTTCCGTTGCCCCGAGGCTCTGTTCCAGCCCTCGTTCTTGGGCATGGAATCGTCTGGTATTCATGAGACTGTCTACAACTCGATCATGAAGTGCGATGTCGATATCCGCAAGGATCTGTATGCCAACTCTGTGCTGTCCGGCGGTACTACCATGTATCCAGGTAAAAGATTACGATTACGATCTCCTGATTTGGGATTCCAATTTGAATATCTCTTGTACGTTAGGTATTGCTGATCGTATGCAAAAGGAGATCACCGCTCTGGCCCCATCGACCATCAAGATCAAGATCATTGCGCCACCTGAGAGAAAGTACTCCGTCTGGATCGGTGGCTCCATCCTGGCTTCTCTGTCCACCTTCCAGCAGATGTGGATCTCCAAGCAGGAGTACGATGAGTCTGGTCCCGGCATTGTGCACCGCAAGTGCTTTTAAATCTTTCCCGCGTAGCGAAAGATCAACAAAGACAGCAACCAGGCTAGCAAAGTCACAAACCAACACCAACATCAACACCAACAGCCGCGAGCTTTTCACCAACGCCAGCGCGCTGCACATTGGGCCAAACCAGCATAGAAGCAGAAGAAGACAGGGATAACAACAACAATCTAGTGTTAACTAATCATGATCACAACAACAACAACAACAATAACAAGAGGCTAACAAAACACTCTTCGAGCCATATACCCAAAAAGAAACCAAAGAAATATCACCACAGGCGAATTTCACATTGAAGAGCTTTTGCGTGAAATTTGCTGAAAGTGCGCAAATATTTAAATATTTTATAAACTTATCTAAACTGTATATGAACGAGCTTTTAATCGTAGTCAGTGGAATTAAAGCCAAATATATATCTTCCATTAAAACTATAAACATTTTCAATAAAGACAATTTTTTATTTCAATTACATATGCTTCTACTATATTGTTAACAACATGAATATCATTTTCGGTTTAACAATTTGTTTTTTTACATAGGTTAAATTACTGTTGTAGATATGCTTAAACATTAATCAATTAATTAATTAATATATATAATACCAAAATACGTTAAAATTTAATTGGGCGGGGCGCAGGGGGCGGGAGCTCTGTTTGCAGCGAGGATTTATATTATTTATGTCAATGATATGAATTGATTTGGCAGTGACATTTCATAATGAGAGGATCTACATTTGCTGTTTCTGGCTTTATGGATTGGGTGTCGAAATTCCTAAGTATGAGTATTCTTGTTTCAAGTTAACGTACGTACATATAGGTAGATATATATAAGCATATATATATAGTACACATTTAATCGTACATACAAGTAATTACTTTACTAAAGTTAGTCATAGATATACAAATATTGTATAAGGCGGCATTGCACTCTGTTTAGTTAACTTAAAGTGTTATACTTTGTTTAAGAATATCTGAATATCGAAGGGCTCTTTTCTATTCTATTGAAACTTCGGATATAGAATCCTGTATACCCGAGTCAAATAAATCGTTAGAAATTAATGGTAATCCAATTTGGAATTAAGACTTTTAAAGATCGATCCAACAATATCATAAAATTTTATATAAAAACGATTATTCCTGTTTTTTTTTACTTTGTTGGTGTGTTTTGATTTATAAATTTGTTTATAGATATATGATACTATATATAATATATATATATATATATATATATATATATATATAGGTAATTCAAGCCAGTTGTGCTTAGATTTTAATGAAATATCATTATGCTCGCCTGTTAATTAGATTAACAAGCTCCGTGACAGGATTCACTTAAAACACCTTCCTTGCTCAGAACACATAGGATTTCAATAGAATTAGTTGACAAATTATCGTTTAACTTAATTATGTAGTCTAGTGTTAGCTTCTGTATTTACAATTTCTTACACTTTCTATGAATGGCAATGAAATATGCTAAATTTTTTTTATTTTACTAAATTTTTACAATTTTTTCGTTTGATTGTTTTTTTTTTATATTTTTTTTTAGCAGCTTTAAGTTTTTTTGGCAGTTTCTTATCCACATATTATTGGACAACTCATCTACTTTATGACCCATTTATGGTCTGCTTAATTTAACATTTCGATGGGCATTACTCAGCTTTCAAAACTGCCCGACTGAGATTCGAAAATACTTTTCCATTTGTTTTCCTTCTTTCTTTTTTGTTATTTTAAAAGTCGTTAGTAATTTAACTAGCTAACTAAATATATTTCCAGTGTAGGTGTGTGTGTGTGTGTGTGTGTGTGTTAGTGTATAAGCATGCGTGTAAATCGTTTTAATACTATTCAATTTGTATGTTTTGTGCAGTTTAGATAGTAGGTGTGGCAAAACAAACTGTTTAAATGCACTAGAGTCGAGCGACCATAAAATCGATTCTCATAAAATAAGCACCAAATATTCATTAGGCCCAACGACTTGGGCAACAGCACCAATCATAGAGCATTTGGATGGGCTGGACACCTTATATAAACAGTTTATGCACAAGCATTTCATAGCGACAATTCTCACTTGAGTTCCCTAGCTTCGCTCACGCTGTCTCTCTCTCTCTCTCTCTCTCTCTCACTCTCTCCCACTGACTCTTATTCTCTTTTCTTCTGGGATTACCGTTGGTTAAAACATCTAAGGGATGAGGCCAGTTTTGTAAACGCCCCAAGGCTCAGGTCCCCCGACCAACAATAAACAACTGAGAGCGCTCTAATGGAGAGTGCTCGACTAGGAGATTCCCTAGCGCAGCGACTGCGCCAGGGCTGCACATTTGGAACTTGTGAATCGTTGAGCAACTTTTCCTCTGTATAGTCCATCCAGGAGAAAAATTAATCAGCAAATAAGTTCCAAATGGGCATTTCAGACTCTCCGAAACAGCGGGCAGCGTAAGCGAGTCGTTAGGCCCCCAAGCAAGTGTCAGGTTGCTTTGGGAGATGGCGCTACGCATGCTTCTGCGTGAGCTCTTTGTACAAGGTGTCCAACCCATATGCTCCACTTGCAATTGCTGCGGGCGCATTATCACAGAACATCCACGTACAGTCCGGACGCGGGCGATATGTGACAGCGCCCGCAAAAGCCACCACAAAAAGCTCGTCGTGACGCCGAGGCTGTGTTGAACTACAAATGGAATGGGAATAGTTAGCCAATTGATTGTATCGGTTGCCTCTGCGGTAAAGCTTACCCCGCTGGCTTGATGCATGACCGCACGACTGCCGTACGTGTTCCACACGGTGCCCGGACGCAAGGAAAAACCCGTATGCTCCAGACTGATAGAAAAGTCACCCTGGGGGCAGTTCTTGTTGCGATTGTAGCAATCGCCAGCTGATCCCAGCGCCTGGCGCTGGCCCCGCGATTCGGCAAACTCGAAATCGTTCTCGATGATCCTCAGGTCGCTGATGTTCAGCCGCAGCTTGGCAAAGTGCGTCCGCCCCGAGTTCTGATCGTTGGCATACTCGTGGGCTCTCGAGGCCGGCGGACAGCTGTCGATCAGTCGCGTCTTGTACTCATAGTAAATGGAATAGTTCTCCTGAGGCTTCACTGTAATATACTCTCGCGGCGTCCGACTGCTCATCTGATGGCAGTAGATGCGCACCGGCCGTGAGCCCACCTGCAGCGTATATTCACCATCCTTGTAGACGGAGTACATTTGCTGCACATCGGCGCAGGTCTGGGCTTGGCGCACCTGCACAGTCTGCGACTGGTTGTTGCCGATGTTGCTGATGCTCCTTCTCCGGCAACTGGGCGGCGGCGTGCACTTCACCTTCGTCAGCCTGCTCGTCTTGCGCATCTTCGAGTCGTAGTAGTAGTTGCGTCGCTGCTCGTAGCCCGAGCAGTCGCACTGGAATAGCAAATCAAATCGACTAGTTAAAATCTGAGCATTGATTGATTAATTGATCCATCTTCCTCTTACCGGCCTTGCCACCTTTGTGCGCACTCGGGCACAGTTGGTGCATATTTTCCTGTGGATCGGGCGCTTTTTGGCATCGCAGTGCCTGTCGTCCACCGTGTTGCCGGGCCACGCCTCGCAGTGCACGTACCTCGTCTGGTACTCCTCCGCGCAGTCCTTGGTGCAGCGCGTCCACTCGGACACATCCCACTTGCAGTTGATGTAGCACTTCTTGCTGGACTTGCGCAGCGATGGCTTCCGCACGCCCAACGCCTTGCAGAAGGAGTCAGCCACGTATTCTCGCCGCTTGGGCGTGCCGCGCACCTCGGACTTGTAGACGCGGGCGCACTTCTGCAGCTTGCGCTTGATGCCCGAGCCACACACCACCGAGCACTACGGATAGTTGAGTTTGGAGTTTTAGATAGGTCTCGTTTGCCGTGCCGTGCCGTGCTCACTGCTTACCTTCTCCCATTCGCTGACGTATTTGATGTGGCAACAATTGCGCGCCGCCTTGGGCATCCTGTCCTTCGGGCAGTAGCCGCCATAGCTGCTCGAGCAGGTCACAGTGCGGTTCATCTTGCACCAATCGCTGCACTCGCCCCACTCTCCCGTCACCCAGGCGATCACGGAGCGTTGGTTTATCTACAGAATTGCGATTTCACATAAACTTGAATTGCATTTGCAGTGCGGCCTCAAATCTCACCATCTGATCCGGATAAAAGCGACAGGGCTCCATGTTGCAGGTGCGCAGCAGGTCATTCAGTGCGTACTTGGTCCGCGGATTGCACAGTTCATCGCTGACGGGCGTATGGTTCAGATAGCAACGCACCTCGCGCACTTGGGTACCCGTGCCACAGGTCTGGGTGCACTGCATCATGGCGGGCAAATAGATATTTCAATATGCCTTGTGATCAGCCCATTTTACGGTGTCGACTTACCGTTGACCACTCCGTATAGTTCCAGCAGCCCTCGCGGCACTCCTCGTGGCGTACAATCTCGAACTTGGCCTGGCAGAAGGACATGTCCACGATATTCGTGCGCTGAATATCCGGGAATGTCTGGATGCAGTTGAAGCTCTTCTCACGCACGCCCAGCTCTCCGCAGGCCGCAGAGCACTCCGATATGCTCGTCGTATTCAATCTAAATGTGAATTAGGTTAGCTACTGGAGCTGAAGGTAATCCCAGTGTCAACTCACGTTAGGATGCAGTCCGTGTTGCAGCTGCGTGACTCCGCCTTCGGCTTAGCCGACTCCTCACAGAACTGAGAAGACACCTTTAGACCCTGGGTGGTGCTTATGCAGGTGGCCTGTCGATGCATTGTGCCCTGGCAGAGTGAGTCGCAGCTGCTCCAAGCTGGCATTTGCCAGCGATAGATCTCCACCTCAGCCTCCGCAATGAACGGCTTGTCCAAAGTATAGGTGTACGAAATGAGTACCGTATTCTGATTCTTGGCAGCACTCAGATCAATCGAGATGACCTAAACACCCACGGATAATTAGTCAAACCATGTTAGAGCTTCATGCGATACCACTGCGCATACCTTAACAATCAGGTCACGGGTCAGCTTCCATGAGTAGGTGGAGTTGACGCGCTCCACGGTGCTGTTGGAGCCATTGTAATCGAGTGTCACGCCTGCATAGGTGGTCTTCTTGGGATAGGGCGTTACCACTTTGTCGTTGTTCAGCAGATTATCATGATTGTCGTTGCTCAGCACAATGTAGTTCTGATCGGGATAGCCGGGCTGTGTGATAACAATATTTGAAGCACCTGCATGAATAAAAAAAAAACATTATGTATTTAAAATCTCAATGCTCATCTAGAGCTGCTAGCAATACTTGGGTTAATTCAAAATAACAAGTGAGACTGCTCTAGCGCATAGATTCCGACTACGATATACCCTGGGCGCGAATATCCGTTTCAATTCAGCTAATTCAAAGTCACTAGCTCATATGGTATTTAAATTATGCCTAAAAAACGAACTAAAAGGATCGATTAAATTCACTTGCAAAGCTGAACTAGAAAGTGAAAAAGATATATATGTATATATGTAGAAAAGGAAACCGGGCTAAAGAGAGAGAGAGAGAGAGTGAGACGGCTATATAGTCATTGAATGCAGCACTGTAACGAACAATAAGAAAACTCATTTCCTAGACAACTATCGATGCTGATTAACAGAGAATGTCAAAAAGAGGAACTCGATAAATTGGTTGTAGACGATTAATCCAACACGTGTGCGTGGGCACTAGAAAAAAATGAAAGCGGATATAAGAGCTTTGTTTGCCTAAATTGGTTCATTACTGTAAATGAATGAAATTCCACTCTTGCATATGAAAGTAAATATTTTGCAAGCGAATGTTTCACGTGCTAATAATAAAAATTATTGATTTAGTGCAGTGTGTGTGTGTGTGTGTGTGTGTGTGTGTGTGTATGAAAAAGGTATGCTCGTACGGCAGTTTTGTTTTTTCTTTGATAAGAGCTTTGCAATTCAAATCAATTTTGATAGACAACTGCTGGCGACCTCCGGCTTGAACCGGCGCCAATGCCCCGTCTGTCGATTAACCAGCAATCAGTGTGTACGTGAGGCGTCTGGGTGCACTGGGAAGATCAACAGCTGATCAGCCGGGAGCAGCAAGCGATACGAGTTACGTGTTCCAGCTAACAAGGTGAGTACAGAAAAAAAAAGAGAAAAAACATGCCTCCACTACATGCATAAACAAGTAAATACATGTACATACATGTTTGCATATGTGTATGTGTAGCTGCCTTTTGGCCGAGGGCGTGGCTGCCAATGACTCAATTGGGCATCAAAATTGAATTAATAAAAACTATTTAATAGCACATTAAGTCGCGCAACGCATAAACACTTACCATTAGCATTCATTCATCAAATCATTAGCCAAAAATTTTATTTGAATTTTTTCTACATGCTTTTTTATAACTTGTATCCATTAATAATAAGAATTGAAGCTATATTGATTTAGTTAGAGTGTTGGCAACAAGCATTGCTGATTATAATTGGTGAATGTGTTCATGATCTATAGATCGATTTAAATCGTATCGATTTCGATTATCGATTTCGAAATCTTTCCCCAAGATTTATATGTCGTATGATTATTTAAGCACATTATTATTATTCTATAGCTAAGTAGATTTGTGTGTGTCTGCGTAGCTTAGGGTATCTATTCGTCAGGCAACCTTGACTAGAGCACTCCAATTTGTTATTTTTTGAGTTTTTTTTGTTATTTTTTGCCGCTTGACAACCAGCGCAAGTTTGCTGGGCCATAGAAGTTAGAACTTTTGGGGGTACACACCTTTTGGTATTGTCGCGACATAGAAGAGGCTCTGGGAGGGTTTCTTCTGCTTCAGCAAATCGGAGACGTACACGTTTCCGGTGTATTCCTCGCACGTATCGTTGCGTCCCTCGCAAACACCGCATTTGTCTGCATGGCAAAACATGAAATTGAAACAAATCAAATTAATCAGCCCAGATTTGATTACGAATGAGATTAGTTACCTAGCTTCGCAATGGAATTGAGTTCGTTGTCGCAGCCTGCCGGCCGGCAGATGCCATTGACGCACTTGTCGAAGCTGTCCACGTTGCAGTTGGTGCCGTCCGTGACGACGTCCTTCAGCAGAAAGTAGGCGGTATTATCCTCAATGCGGCAATACAACTTGCACTTGTCCATCTCATGGGTGTTCACTGTGGAATGAGGAGCTAGTTAGTCATATGGCTCGCTTAGCATTCGAATGTACTTACGTCCATATTTCGGTACCCACTTGGAGGACGGGCTGACGCCCGGTATCTTCTTTTTGCCGTACATATCGTAGCACTGCTGCTCGCGCGGCTCGACGGTGCCTGGCGGACAGTTGTGTGTGTTGCAGGAGCGGTATTTCTTCCGGCTGCCCACACAATACTTGCCACCGTTTTCGGGCGCCGGATTGTTGCACTCACGGCGCGAGTGCTGCACGCCGCCGCCGCACGACAGGCTGCAGGGCGTGAAGGGCTCCCAGGGACTCCAGCCGCCGTGCACTACGCGCAGCCCACTGCCCGAACGTGGCACGCACTTACCTTTCTGACACCAGAATCCGTTCTTGCTATTGCTGTTGCAGGGCGTGCCATCTGCCCAGGGCAAGTTGCTGGAACGGCAGAGTCCATTGGGATGCGTGTTGGCGTTGCAGAAAAGCTTCTTGCACTCCACCTCCGAGAAGCAATGGGTGCTCTGGTTACCATGTATCAGACGACACTGATGGTCCAGCGAATAAATCTCTCCAGGCTGCTTCTTGCTCTCTTCCCTCATGTACGAGGATGGCGTGTTCTCCAGGCAGGATTTGTCCATTTTTCTAAACAGAAGTTAACAAAACTTGAGAATGAACTACTATATATGTATATTGCATAGGTAATTACTCGAGAAATTCGGAAACATAGTGCTGCGAGCACTTGGACCATGACCAGGGATACATATTGTCGCCCATGACGCTGGACATGATGTGCAGCGTGCCCGACTTCATATTGTACGGCTTGCAACGGTCGTCGTCGTCGTGTGGCATGTTAAAGCTAAAGAGACAAAGACTACGCTAGAATCTTGATGTTACGCTAGTAAATCCAATAGGACTCACATGTGGCCCAGTTCGTGTGCAATCGTAAAGGCGGCAGCCAGGCCATTGTCCTGCACAATGGAGCAGGAGCGCGCCTTGCACAGCGTGCCCAGCTCGGCCAGGCCCAGAGTTCTGCAGCGTTCGTCTCGCTCATTGTTGCAAATTTTATCGCTGTGAATGCCAAAGGGAACTGGGATTAGTTGAGTGCGCCGGGACACGTAAGGTCTTGAATTACCGCGTGATAAGTATGCTGGTGTCGTAGTGATAGCCCCTTCTGGTTAGATCCGAGCAGAAGCTATTGAGTTTCTCGTTGGTGGAGCTGGCATGTTCCGGTCCGTTGCGCGCATCGTAGGAGAACTGCAGCAGATTGAGCAGCGACAGCTTTATGGAGTAGCCAATGCTGGCGTCCGCAAAGATATTCGATACGATCGAGAACAGCGTGAGAATGTAGGACTTGAGGCCGTCGCCATGGAACTTAGCCATGGTGCTGTCAACGGCAATGAGCACCTCCAGCGTGTAGACCTGATTGTCCAGATTCGGAAAATGGCGCTTCTGTCGCGTGAGCCGCGGCGGCATACTCGCCGCCATGTCGAGCGCTGCGAGCTCCAAATCAAAATCGGAGACAGCGTGTCTAGGACTGCGCTGCGAGTGCCGCCAAACCCGATGCAAAATCTGGTCGCTGTCCGTCTCATTTACCGGCTGAATGAGCATCGTGCCGAAACTGGTTTTTATATAACCAGTCTGTGGAATAGGGGCAGGGCAGGAGTTGGATATAAGCTAATTAGTAGTCATATTCGGCGATATATTGATAAGCATAATTTGCGAAATGTTAATTTAATGCAAATGGCTTTCTGAAGGTCTCAGCGCCAGCTGATCTCAGCCACCAGCCACCAGCCACCTGCCACCTGTCGGCGTTAATGTTCGTGTTGTGTGCTGCCATTGACTTACCATGCCGCCGCACAGGGAGACGGCCACTGCTGATTGATTATCGCCATCCACGTAACCCTTATAATAGCAGCCCAGAAAGTGGCCGCTCTCCTCCTCCGGCTCGTGCTTCGATTCCTCGGTGTGATTGTTGAGTATGCGTATCACTCGCAGTGTGTTGGATGGTATAAACGAGGTGTCCTGGTGCAGCATCAGGTGCAGCACCTTGCCGAACACGTGCAGCAAGTACTCCGGATGTGGATCCCAGATCTGGCTGGACTGGCTGCGAAACGTGCCCGTCATGCTGAAGGCCGAGGTCGTGTCTGCAACGATTCATAGCCAGGCACATTTATAGGCGGAGCTCGGCCCAAGTAACCACCGGCGAACCACTTACCCCTCAGGCTGCTGTTGCTGCTGCTGCTGCTGCTGCTGCTCTGTCGTTTCGATTCGTATAGCATGTCCTCGGCATTGAGGCTAATGTTGTGTATCTTTTGTGGCGTTACAAAGCCGCTGAGATTGTCGCCCTCCGGGTATTGTATGCTGTCGAATTTGTAGCCGTTTTCGGTAACGCGTTCATCGCCCCGGCTGATAATAATCGTGTCGTTTAAAAAGTTCATGGGCTCTGCTACCTCATAGAGCCGCTTGGGACTGCTATCGCTGGGCGTGCCGCAGATGAAGAAGATTAAGAGGCCGAACAGGCTCAGCAAGAGCGCAACGCTGATCCATATGAACGCGTGCTGGCGCCAGTGTGTAGACATGTTGCGGATCTTTTTATGCTTGTAGAACCACCACTCGCAGGTCTTCTTCAGCACAAGCTGCAAGAGATGCAAACACAGACAGTTGAGAAGAAAGTCAAAGCCGAGGCAGAGCTATGGCGAGATCTAAATGCAATATCGTTTGTCGAGCTCACGATACGCTCGAAAGTTGAAAGTTAGTGGCATTCTCTCACATCTTAACGGGCGATTGCAGCGGTCGGGGCCCAGCCGGCGGCAGAGGTAGCTGACTTGGGCACGTTCCACTCACCCGCAAATAAGTAAACATTATCATTAAGAGCTTGAGATTGGCCGTTGAACCCATCGATTTGAATGATGAATACTCTGATAGACCTATATCGATCTTTAGATGTATCGATCAACTGACGGCCGGCTGCCTTGGCCATCTGTTCTGCATCATCAACAGGTTGCAAAGCAAGCGAATATATTTTAAATCTATATAAGCATACATATATATCAGCAGCAGTAGCAGTCGATCTAGCCCTGATCGTCTGTCTGAACTGTCTGTATTTTTGCCAGTTTTCATTTTGTACTAAGCAATTATTTTGTTAAGTAATATCATATTACTTGTTAGAGATTAGAATTAATATAAAATTAAGCGCTGAGGTCTTCGGCTTATGATATTATATATTATAGTAAATATTTGAAAAAATTGGCATGGTTTACTCTTGATCAATTGTTTAACTTAAGTAATTATCTAAACATCAGTAAGAGTCAATCAAGGCTTGTTCGTCTGTCTTTTTGCCACATAGGAGCTGTCGGCGAATATGATGCTAGACCAGCTCAAGCAATCAGTGCTATGCTATCCTCATGTATTTACATATGCTTGCTTCCAATCAAATAACGGCATTCTAATTTTACTATGCTGCTCTCTTAGCAAGAGATATGGGACCTTTCTGAGAAAGGGGGGAAGGGAGGCATTCCCAGTTGACTTTGCAGTGAGATTTCACATATCGATTTATCGCCTACTCGATTATTGTGGACATGAGACAGTGTCCAGCTGTTATAGTGCAGGCAGAGTATTCTTGGTCTCCTGGGTGTTACTCTAAAAATGGCATTTAGTATGCATTTTGCAGCCCAGGCGCCAACATGCTCTTCGATTCAGCTGGGCTTGCGGCAGTCAAATAATGTAATTTAATAAATTATGTGCTGCCCGGTGTGCCATAATGTGCGAGTGTGCCAAAAGCAAATAAATTAAATAAATAAACAAAAGAAGAGGTGGAACCGAAATGAAACGAAGCAACAGCTAAGTGCCCCGCGAGCAAACAATTTATAGATATACCTATGATGGTCTTGGTAGCTTTTGTGCTTATTGTTGTTGTTGTTGTTGTTGCACCTCTTGGGCGCCGCGAATTTGTGAAATTTGTGCATTTAGCGTATCGTGATCAATGTGGCTTTTAAATGTGGTGTCGAAAATTTAATTGAAATTCGCCAAAAATATGCACGAAATTAGTTGCCAAATCATTTTTGGCTCAACATTGACGCATTTTACATAATTTGACGGCAGCTCTCTGAACTCGGTGAACCGACGAGCCATTTCTTATTTCATTATGCCATCAAATGGACGGACGCATCGCACGTGTCTCTCCTCATTTCATGTTTGTTGTTTTCCAAAACGGGATGCCAAGGCACACCCGTGTCCACGGATTTCCGCTGCGTTCCGCCACAATTTACGACTATGGAAACGTAAAACCTTCGGCTCGATGACAACTCAACTCAACGCAACGTTCGTATCGCCATTGACCTTTTACGTTAGCTATTATTGGAAATAGTTCAAAATGATGAGCCATTAAATTGGCAAAGCTCTTGACTTAACGAGCGCACATTTGCGAATACCAAATAATATAGAAATGTGCGTTTTGTAATACCCTAAATCCATTGAAAATTCGAATACAGAGCATAATGACTTTGTGCTCAGCTATGCTACGGGCAGAGGAAGTGGATCAAAAACCTCATTTAAAACCTGATTTATTCGTAGAGCTTGCTTAAGTTCAATGAATCTGCATCCCGACAGCTAAAGCACGTGGTAATTTGCTTACGTATTGTCTGGATGCATGCGCTTGCTCTTCTTCGCATTCTATTAATAGAAACACAATTGAATTATCGGCTACGTCTTGAGTATTGCCGGACAGTAATGTGGCGTTGGCCGTAAAGGCGTTGCATCTGATTGTGGGTGCCCTGGTTCGAATCTTGGCGTTGGCAAATTTTTGTTTGCAAACTGAATTTTTTTTTTGCTCGTGCTTCTCGATTGTGGGAATGCCCAATCAAGGGCAGAAATATTCTTAAATGATTTTATATATGCATACATACATTTGCCTATGTATGCATAGCCATAAAGCTATGTCTGCAAACGAAAATTTAGCAGAGCTCCGTGTGTCTCCCAGTCGCAGAGTCTTAAGGCAAGCTTCCTTCCTTTTTTTTTTTTATTTTAGGAGCAAAATTATAGTGCAATTTTCAAATGTTGTTGCTTATTGCTTATCTCAGCAGTATTCCTTTAACAGTTGCCTACTTCTCTGAGACATATGTAAATATTGCCGAAAATATATTATGTATTATTCCAAAAACTTTGAAAACAAAAAATTTATTTTTATTATTTATTTAGTCACAAAGTACACTTTCATTTGTATTTGTGCAATATAATTACTCTTCATTCGAACTTTGCTTAAGTCTGCTTCACTGATGCACGATTTGCAGGCAACTTATTAATGTAGTTTGAATACTACACTTCTTAGTGTTGATCAATTATGAAAGCTAAATTTCAATGAATTTGTATCCCATTTATAGTTTTATATATGTTATTACACTGGCTGCAGATCAACTGTTGGCAGCATCAGCCGTTCGGAAACTGCGGCGTTAAAAGATTTTAGCAGCGCTGTAATGTGCTTAATTATTAATCAAAATATTTGCATTCTTATATATATAATTATGTATATGTACGTATATTTATATATGAGTATGTGCTTGTGCCCTGCTTAAATCAATGTAGATTGATAAAAAATATATTTGCAACCAGTCAGCCCAGATAATCTGTATGGAGTTGGCACACATTCAGGGTTATCAGTGGGTCTTCCGCTCATTACCTTTCACAGAATTCTCTACATTAAGGAATTTCTATAGAATTCGAATTGGCTAATCCACGAGCAATTTTTGATATTTGGTGTGAGGCTTATCATAAATTTGACTCGATGCTTAAATGGCCAAATGCGATTTGCAATGCAAATCGGTGGATCTTTATGTATTTAATTAAAGAGCCATTCGGTTGATCTGGGTGCTGGCCCTCTACTGTTTGGGTAGCTGCTTATTAACTTGTTTTTTCAAGCAGCCTCATGAATATATGCAAATATACAGTGCGTGCGCTCTGTTTTTATCAGCGGCCTTTTGATAGCAGTGGATGCCTGTCCCATTTTCATACCATCCACTTAATACATAGATAATCCATACAATTTATTACTAGTTCAAAGTGGTTCCTGGCCGCTGACTAATTGGCCGTATCGGAAAAAATTTGAAAATAAAGTCGCAAGTGAAGAAGAAAGCGAATAGAACAGCTAAGAAGAACACTTTAGAAACATCAGAGTCGTCGGATGGCAACGCGAAAACCTGTTTGCGGTCGACCAGTGCTGGAAACGGGCAAGAAGAAGTGTGGGTCAGTCGATTACTTGATATTTTGTGGCGAGTGATATAATTTATGCCAATGGCTACATTTTTGGCCGACACTCTGTCTGCGCGAGGCGACGCGGCGACGCGGCGAAGCGTCGACGCCGTTCAGTCTGTCCCCTCGAGCGGCGTGAAGGCCGTTGTGGTCGCGGTCGCAGCTTCGCATTAGGCCAGCATTCGATAATAGTTAGCAATATAAATATGTATGTATGTATGTTTGTAGGTATTTGTTGTAAGCCATATACATATACATATATTAGCACTGGCTAATTGGTTGGCCTGGCCGTTCGAGAGACCAATTGAAACACGTGTGTGTCGCCCGAACAATGCGGCGTATGCGCAATGCTCGCTTAATTACACGGCTTGTGCGTGCGTTCGTGTGAATGTGTGAATGTTGTTGGTTGTTCAATTAGTGTTGTGTATTTAATGACTTAATTGCAATTGCCGCCCCGCCTGCCATACATTTGGCCCAAACTTGAGAGCGCCAAGAGCGCCAACTTGTATACGCAATATGTGGCTCCGCATGCGCAGAGCCCAGCTCGGTCGGCACAGGTCGCTAGCAACAAATTAACAAATTAGCAAATTAGCAGCTACAATTTGGTATTCACATATTAATTGCCAGATAAATCAAAGTGCCTTTACAAACATATTTGCTTGGTCTGGCCAATTTTGGTTCGCCGGTTTAAGATTTCACTGCATTCTGCTGGCCGTTAGATCACGCTTAATTATAGCCATGCAGCTTTTTCTCTTTTTTTTTCCTAAGACTTTACATTTGCAACATGCAGTTGCTGGCTCGTGTTTTCCCAAAACTGTTCGTTTTTCTCTTTCAATACCCTAAAATTGTAATTTGTGGGTATACTAGTTGGCACAAAAGTCTGAAGCTTGCAGCAAGATGCAAAAGCAATATGCGAGATAAGAAATATTTAATTACCTGAGCAGTATGAGCTGAGTTCATATACTATACTTTGTAAATGTTCTTATTATCTATTAATATGATCGTATTTGTATATGCATTTTCAACCAACATAAACAAGATAAAAAGAAGCGAAACATCCTCGACTTGTAGCACATGTTCTTGACCTAGACTATGAATATTTCACCTTTGGCTTATCTCCCCCAATTCACCTCACATATTCGAAGAAGAGAGACTATTTCCAATGGTTGAGGAATAAACTCGAGACAGGATTCACGGTATCTCCTAGTCGGGCTGCAGTACTCTTACATGTTTTGTTTTGCCTTCCTCTTTTTTTTTCTTTTTGGCAAAATTTTCCAAATACAGACACTTTATGGAAATCCGGCGCGATTGTATTTATAGCGGCCGCATGTGAGTGATAAATAAATAAACTTGTTGGATTTATGGGCGTGCGCTTTTTGGGTGCCTTTATGCATACGACGCGTGACCGTTGGCAAGAATTTCGGAAAGTGTATTGGAAGCGCCCAACCTAAGGCGATGGGCTTAAATACGAAACTTGTGTATTCAAACCAATCCAGTCATATAACCGTTTAATTAGAAAAAGTATGTGTAAATATTTTCAGTTTTGCATTTGGGCGTTTCCTGTGAAATGTTTTCGCCAGTTTAAGCAGCAGACAAACAAATGAAATGCAAAGTTCGAAGGCCGTGGGAAGCACAGCCGAAAGCCAAAATGAAAACAAATATGCGGCTAAACATCCCGAACAAAATACATTAAGCTATGCACATCAAATGCTTCGCTGGAAATCCCGTTAGCCACGAGCCAAATGCAGAAAATTGTGTAAACGCTGCGAGCCAATTGCCAGCCCACAAATCGAAATGTTCCTAATTAAATATGACTGCCTAGATCTGTCCATATAGGTGCGTATATATGCGTTTTAGTCATAAGATGCATTTGGCATTGTGTATCTAAATTGAAATCAGCATTGAATTGAAGTGCATAGATAACTTCACAATTTACAATTTACAATTCACAATTCACAATTGAAAGCCATCAGCTAGCAAAACTACAAATCAATTAACCTTGACAAAAATGCATTTGGCAAAAACTTAATTGAAAATCGTCTACAAAATGCATGCAAAACAAATTTGACTCTAATGCCATTTGGCTGGCCAGCTCTGGTCCATTGGCTCAACGAACTGATCGGGACTGGACAACGAAGCGACTGCCATGTGCTTGCCATATCATCAGGCTCGTCATCATCATAGACATCAGCGCTGTTGTTTATATAAAGGCAGCAGCAGCAGCAGAGACTGGGGCAGGGGCAGCATAAGCACCAGCATGAGCATCAGCAGCCGCAGCGCAGCATCATCTTCATCGCTGCCTTAGTCGATGGCACGCATATGGCTCAGGCGGAGGTAGACCCCAAAAGTAATTTCGCCGAGTTAATTATTGCGTGTTTAACCTTGAAATTAACGATTATAATTCGACGGTTTTAAAGCTACAAAATAATGAACATTGTTTAGCTTTCGTTTCATAAAATTTGCACAAAATAAACGATATAGAAATATTAAAGCAAAAAGAAAGTGAAATAATTTCTCTTATCCGATTAGAAGATACCCTGCGCAATGCAATACGCTATGCTGCTGTTTATTCACGCATTGAGCATAGCAATGTCTGAAACCTATAATTGTAGATATAGGTAAATTTACATGATCTATTTAATTTTAATGAATTTTCTTCTATTTTTACAAGAGCTATTAGCTATATTTATTTGCTATAGACATATATCTATAATATCTCATTTTTATCATGTGAAACTGGAGCACCAAACTACCCTTTGTAATCCACTTCTACTGATTACAGGGTATCGATGTTTGACTTTGATATTTCAATTCACATGCCAAAACACATTGCAATATGTTTTGGGTGATGCGCTGCATCATGACTAATCATGACAGGGATCTTGGAGCTGCACTTCTGAATCCCAAATCCAGAATCCCGTTAGCCAGCAAGTGGCTTTCTACTTGTCTGAGAAGTGTCGTAAATGTTTAACGATGCACATTAAACTGCAGCTCCGAGTGCTTGTAATGTTATGCCTGTAAAAGTAGTGCCGGCGAATTCGTGTATATTTATTCAGGTTTTATTTAATACTTTATTTAATGGGCCGCCTTTTTGATTTATTTGGCGCATTTTGGCGCAAATGGCTTGAAATAACATGGGCAAAGAGCTGGCGAATTTCAAATTATGGTCGCACGCGGCGTATGCGTTATATGTAATTATCTGCACTATGGAGTTAATTGTCTGTCCTGATACCCTGTATTTATCTATAAATTGTTGGCCTCTTTTAAGGTGTGCAAATTGACAAGGACAGAAGAGAAGATAAACAATAATTATATATTTTATTTGTGCATGCGCATGCAGTTTTCAGAGTGTCTTTTTACACATCTTACAAGATATATAGATATTTCGGTCATGTTTCTTTTCCCGACAATTTATAATCAATATAATGTGGCAATCAGTATGCACATGGAATCATATAAATATGGGTTATCAACATAAATTGATGGTGTAGAGTGCATTCAGCATTCCCCATCGCCGCACATTCTCACGTTCGGTTTATTTACATATTTATGTATATCTGTTGGATTGCCCACGACGCGTCGTGCAAAAAACATATAAATTACAAATATTTATTTGCTTTTGGACGCTTACAAATTGTGCGTGTTTATTTGGACAGTGCAAGTCGCTGCCAAAGGCGTTGGCCTTATGGACTCGCACTGGAAGCATTGACCACCTGGCCAATTGAACAGAATATTAAACTCAAATTGGTAATGCAGTCGAAACTGGGTTCTGCTGTCGTTCAATAATAAAACAATATGAAATAATGAAAATAGCATTCAATTTTGGGAGCGGTTTAAATTGGATTTCGGCAATCCTATTACCTACAACCTAATGAATATATGTAGCTATAGATTTCAAGTATACTTATCTATCTCTGAATTATTCATATTCATATTATCGAGTTATACAACTGGAACTTATATCTAGATCTGAGCTATTAGATTAAAGAAGATTGAGTTATAAAACGAATCAGTTCAAGTCTTGAATTTTAATAAATACCTGATTAAATCAAAACATATTTCAATATCAATTGTTAAGCCCGAACAAAAAACTAGTTTTAAATTTAGTTTCACTTCATGTGCAGACTGGACTTGTGCTTAAACTACTTATGGAATTGTTTACGATTTTTAAAACCAATAAAATAATAATTTTAAACATTGTAGGAATTCATTAAAATTAAAGAGAGCCGACCGAATAGACTTCACACATTCACAATGGGTGGTGTAAAATGAACAGATGGCTCGCGCCTTGCTGCTAGTTATTGATGGCTAAAGAATTTCGCTGAAAGTGAGGCTGTTTATATGATTTTTTGTTAATGCATAAATTTTTTAATAAGCACTTTAACTAAATTTCCCTATTGGTGTGGGCATATCAGGGGCTGGCCCAGCAACATGTTGTTATATGGAATGCACTAAACAAAATACCTTACGGATTATTGTTTATTTTTGATGTGGTTTACTCAGGTTGCACAGTAAAACCAAATAAATAGCTCTATTAGCTAAACTAATCACTGTGTTAAGTGTAAACAAATAAAGAACATATGCGGAATGCCAAAAATTAAATATTATATATTGTAAATAAATGAATTGAAGAAGAATTCAAACAGACATTAAATAATACCGTTTTGTATTGTAAATATTCACAGCGCGAAATCCAAACAACGTTCTCGAATAATACACGACTTTGCGCACGACTGCCTGAGCGCGCCGATATCTCAATCCTTGCCGCAATGCCACTGAGGCACCTGTCGGGTGTTTCGGTGTTTATAAATAAATGCAGCTGAATAATGTGTTATGCAGCAAGAGGAAATGTCAGCGATAAAGCACAAGACGCGTCGTTTGCAACGCACAAAGAACCCCCAAGCAAGCAAGCGGAAATCTCAACCCGTGCATGTCCATAAATGCAAATTCTCGCACATCTGGGCATGAGTTCCTTAGCGCCTATTGTGTATGCAGCGCATTTGTGTTTCATAACTGCATTTGTGTATCGATAACATCTTTTCACACTATATGTACATTTCTTGTGCTTAACATGTGAAAGGCTTGTACCGATAACATCGTTGCAATACGATATTCGGATTGTAAACATTATTACAATATGTCCGCATATCACTTGTGCTTCCAAGTGAAAGGTTATCATCGATAACCCCATTACAATGCGATATTTATACCGATAAGATCTTATTCCACATTTCAGTGATTCGATAACAGTCTTGCCGGCCGGCAGACTGATCTGGCAACCATGTGCCGCTTTACCAGAACAAACAAAAACAACAAAAAGCGTAAACTGAAAAGATGGAAGGAGCCCTGGCCAAAGCAGAACAGATAAGTAAATATGCATTTAACAATGAAATTCGCTTCGTTTACCGTTTATCGTTTACCGTTAAACGCTTTAGGTTCTGTTTGTTATGTTTTGTAAGGAAGTGTGTACGTGTATGTGTGTGTGTGTGTGTGTATGTTAATGCGCATAAACTTAAAATGCCAGCGCCAAGAAAACATTCATTGACACGTTTTATTTGCTTTTCTTCTTCTATTGTTGTTTACTGTTGGTGTTGTTGTTGCGTCTTGCTGTTGGTTGTATGTGTCATTGCCAGTGCATTCATTTTTAATTGTTTCTGATAATGCGTATGACTTATGACTGAAATGCCTCTGACATCTTAATTTAGCTATTCTCTGCCATTGACAGCCGAACAACATGTAAAGCATTTCTAGCTAGAGTCGACAGAAGGAATAAATACATATGTATATTATATAAATGAAATTGAATGGATAAAGATATTATTCTTAATATTCACGAATGTACAAAAATTAAGAATTATGAACGAGCATTAGACAGTCGGTGACTGCCTATAGCAACATTTCAATTTGTTGCAGCTTTGCTTGCAGCCTTTGGGCTGATGACAATGTGCTTGGCCATCAAATTGCTAGCTGACAGGCGTCTCAATAATTTTATCCAATTGAATTCGCATTTTGATTGATTGCATTCCCAACCATCATGGGCGACGTAATGCTCGGTGCCTGCCCGATTACAAGCCAGTGGGTGTTCATCATGACATCCATTTGGTTTTTTTTATGGTCAGCTACAACATTTTCTTGCCAAAATATAAATAAATATGAATATAATGTTACTAAGGCGCATCATATTTTTTATAAATTCCTAGTCATCCACCCACCTGATGGACGATGAGTAATACTTCTCTAGCTATTAAATAAAAATACCTGAACATCATTTTGATTTAAACCTCACGCACAGAAATTAAATATATATATTTCTATATATGTATGTGTATATATGTATATACGTACATATGTCTGCAATCTGACACACGGCTTTTCTGTTTCAAAGGTGAAAAATGAAAATTCGGCTAATTAAGAGCTTCAGCTGTGTAAGCAAAGTAATGCCCATACTACAGACACTAACAGGTGAAGATTATTAATTTTATGTGCTCACAGTACGAATGAAGTCGGCCAAAGCATAGTGGAACAAAATAAACATAGAATCAAGAGAAATAAAATGCCAATGCTGCACAGGATTCGATTTTTGTTTTACTTGTTCTTTTGTATTTCTTCTCTTTCATTCTTTGAAAATAAACAAATCGAACCGGTGTGTGGGAACGGTTTGCTTTTTTATGTGAATTTGATGGGGCGCATGGTTTGTGCCAGATATCTGAAAATTTTCCTATGCCAGTGACCTAATGAGCCGGTCAATTAATTGAGTGCCGATGTTATTAGTTGCTCGGTCCGAGGGATCGACTATTTAAGATCTCAGTGATAATCGGGATGCTGCAGCAGCTGTCTGTGCGCCACACTTAGCAGAGACAGTCGAGGCAGACGAAGAATCGACTGTATACACATTGTAGCTGTTGCTGTCACTTGGCATTAAAAGATGCCCCATTACCCAACCCATTTCCATATACATTCCTATTCCCATACCGATTCCTTGACATTGCACTTCGTTGCGGTTTCAAGGGGCGCCACATCAATCATCGCATTAAAGGCAGTTTTAGCATTAAAAACAATTTCTGGCTATCCGAATATGATGTCGAAACATTGATTTCACGCTCAAAAGCCATATGCATTGCTGTGGGAACCCTAACAGAGGTCCGCAGCAGACCGTTCCCATCGGTCATTTCCTAAGAAACATATATTCATATATATTATTCTAATTCTTAAGTAAAAAGTTTGTATTGAATTCGTTTCCGGCGAAGCGACCGCTCTGCAAATACCGCAATACATCACAAGTACAAAATGAAATTTGAACTTCACTGAGGTCAGCTTATTAAAAAACCTAACTTTTTTGCTGCTGCATCTCCTTCCCATCCGATCTGTCTCAAAGTCTGAGCTGAAAAGTGCATTGAATGTGAACTGCTTTATGCTGATATTCGTATGCGGAAGAGCTTTTATTTTATTATTATTTTTTTATTTTTGCAAGACCTTCACATGGTTTATTTAAATAATTTTCTTTAATACATACATATATGAATATATATAATATATATATATATATTTTTTATTGTATGTACAACACATATTTGCTAGACCAGCCGACAAGACTTTGGCTCTGGCCCGGGTGATTCTCGCCGTCTGTCAATTAACCTCAGAGCTTTGCGTTGATAATATAAGTTATTGCTTTTTAATCGTTAAAAATTTGCATGAGCCATATGCTCACTGCGCTCGATTCTGATTGTGAGTATGTGTATGTATATATATGTGTGTGTGTGTGTGTGTGTAAGTGTATGTTGCACTCGAACTTGTGCTCATATTTCAGTCTGTCTGTCGCCGTCATTAGCCAGGCCCCTATCAAGCTGGGGCGCGGGCAGCAGCGGCTGTCCATGACTTGAAGTTGCACTTAAGTTGTTTAAGTTGAAGTTGAAGTGTAAGTCGATGCCTTTATTATAAAGATATACCCTTACAACGATTACCCAAAATTTGCTATGAAATATGCAACATATTGAAGGAGGCTGAAAGTGAAGCTCAGTCAACAGATGAGATGATTGTTGTTTTAATTCATAAATGTATTCAAAGAGCTAAATCCTTTATATTTTGGATTCCTAATTGAATAAAATATCATAAATCTATCAAAGGAGAATGCGCCATATAATCTAATTGGTATAGAGATTACATCTCTCTGTAGTAAGCCTTGCATTCGTATCGAAAATACAAGGGTATTCACTATTCGTCAGTTGCAAAATAAGTATTGTTCCTTGTTCATTCAGAAAACGAACATGGCCAGCAACTGCGACTTGCTCTGGGTGCTGCGTACACATATAAATAATTCTCAGATTCGTCAAACTCAATTGATGCACGCCAGTGACAACTGCAGTCGGCGTTATAAATTTTGGAGTATTTCATTATTTTGTCTTTGTCTCGTTTTGCGCTTATTCCTCTTTATACCACACCAACGGGACACATGAGTCCAAGCAACCCAGACTCGAATACTCGTGCACCATAGCACGTTAACATACATACATATATATAAATATGTACACATACATATATATATATGTATGTATCAACAATTTTGGCAGGTCAGTGCACTTTGAGAAACGCGACAATTATTTATTGCTCGAAATTGGGATTGGAAATGTACGAGCTGTTCTGTTGCCCAATATCAGGCGTATAATTAGACAAAAGCGAGCAATTAAAGCGCGCTCTAATCACATTTACCACGGCTCATTTGGGTCGCTATTCGCGAGAGATACGCTTAGGTTGGAGATCGCGCTCGTGATCATGCTCGGAATCCCGTGCATGTTCTATCTACTATGTGCTATTTGCATAGGCGAGATCTTGAAAGCTGGCTTGTTCTGGTTCTTGTTGTTATCGTTGTTGTTGCTGTTGTTGTTATTGTGGGTACCGTTGCCACCCAGATCGGCCAGCATCATTAATCTTAATGATACGAAAGTTGCGACTGATTAATTTGCTCGATAATTAAAATTGATTGGCCTCTGCTAAGAGAGGGAGAGAACAGCTCGCACTGGACAACGATATTCACAATATCACGCATTATAAATGATCTTCACAAAGAGCGCAAAAATTCATGTGAAACAACAACAGAAACAACAGTAACACGAAAAACGGAAGCATCAAATGGCCAGGGAAGGAAAGCAATAACAACATACAGATACGAGCCAGGAAGTAATGAGACCCAAGCACCTCGAAAAGTGAATACCCTAACAGGAAATGAAATGCAACCCAACTGTATATATACAATAGGCTACACTTGGGCCATTGTGAATAAAACTAGAGACTCACATAACCAGCTAAGCACTTCGCCTGTTACAAACTGCATGTGCTAGTCAATATACACTTTGCCAGAGTATTAACATCTCAAACATGAGCCATTCAACTAAAACGGGTACTACAAATGTTATATAAATGTTATGAGAATTTCTCGCTGTCACGCAATTTCCGGCACGTTTTTGCATATATGATAACAAAAGCGAAAACAACAACAGCAATAACAACTGTAGAGCGCGCAGTTCTGACAAGTCTATTAACGGTTTCTATTGTTATTATTCATGACAATTTTTTATAGTTAGTCCATTTGGCATATGGAACAGCGGACTTGAACTAGCCAGGATCATTTTCCGCGTTAACAACCAATCGTATATTTGGGATTTTAATATTTTAGAAGTAAGTGCACTCATAAAATACCCTCAGTTCAGTTGAAATGGGCTAGAGAGTTTCTTGAGACATAAATCTATATGCTCATCTATCTAACTGAATCGGTAATTTATCGAGTGATCGATTTTAATATTAGATTTATTAACTGCTACGATTCTAGCCTGGTTGAATGTCAAACTCTGGCCGACAGTTCAAATACCTATTTATGTATGCCTAGAAGACAACAGCAGCAGCAGCAGCAGCTCGTTGCTGGTGGGTTTAGGGTATCATAGAGTCTCTATCACTGGCTGACATTTTTATTTGGTTATTTATGTATGGTTCAAAAATTTGTCAAGCAGAGCATCGTAATTTTGAGTTGTTTTATTTTTCATTTATTTTGCCTGTCGCCGGCTGCTCTCTAAATTCCAAAAAGCTCTGAATTATGTCACTGCAGAGAGAAGCGTCCAAGCGGCCCGCTCGCCGAATCTATCTAGATCTAGAGATTCCGCAGACCACATACTACATATCTAATGTCGAATTCAGCGTGTCTAGTCACAGCTAATAAATCTTCCAGTCTCGCATTACGAGCAGACTGAAGCACTCAGCATATCTCGGCCACATGTGCCACAATCGTTGTCATAACGCGATCTACATTATTATATATTTATAATCGTATTCGTATTTTATATTATTTTTATTTTATTTTTAATTTATTTTTATACTCGTGGGCTTTACTTTAATTATTGCCAATTTATAATTTTATTTTTTGTTTATGTCTGGCAAAACACATATAGTATATATAGCAGATTTTTGGGATCTATAACAAGAGATTTTTATTGTTTCCTCGATTATATAATAGCGCATCGGAGACCGGCAAGCGTTCGGCTCTATGCACACACGCTGCTTTTTTTATCATCTTCCTTTCAAACAATTATAATATATATCAACAATTCTGACACGCTTCCATCTATTTCCCAAACATAAGCACAAACAATGGGCAAGGTGAAGTAAATAAAAAACTTGCCAAAAGTTAAAAAAAAAAGAAATGTGCTATTTTGGTACCGCCTCTGCTGCTTCAATTGCTTTTGTTTCTATGCTATGCAAAATTTTTCCTCTTTTTTTTTTTTAATTTTTTCATTTTTTTTTTAACTACAGCCCCTTTCGCCCAGTATACTCTGTGTATTATTTGAACGCACACTCGCAGTTGCCTCAAAGGTAAAAAGAAAATTGTGGGCGCGATGCTGAACTATTTATAGTAAGGGGTGTGTTTAGTTTATTTTCCGACTTTATAGTTTTTGATTCAAACGCACGAGAGTTATGCATAAACATCGATTCAGATTCATTTCACTTAAAAATAGATTTTTATAATATTTGTATGCATATATATTAATCGTCAATTTTAAATTTATCTGTTAAGATCTGTATTTATATGTGGGCAGCTGTCAATAATTGGCATGCAATGCAAACCGATGCCAAATCGGAATATTCTTTAATAAAGCTTGCAATAAAAACAAAAAAAATAAATTGAATTCAAATTTCAACTTGCTGATTATTTACTAAGATATGTATATTAAATAGTTTATTCCTCTTCTTCATTTTATAATCACCTTTGATGTTTGCTTAAAACTCGATTTTTATTGGGATCTTCTTTCGTAGTTTCACTTGTAGATATTTTCGCATTTCTTTTGTACGAAATTTGATTCAAAATTTTAGACACCAAAAGGAACTTTTTAAAATAATTTAATTATTATTTTTATTTTTATTTTTATAGGTTTCACATTTTCGTTGCTCAGCATTTAAATTAGTAGAGCACTTCCTGATTCGAACTACGATTTTTTATCATTATTATAATTTAAATTTTTTCCGTTAGGCTCTCGAAATATAAAAATTTTAAAACAAATTTCTACATTACTTTTTCGAGCAGCATGTGGGAAATTCGAAAGACGACTGAATCATCTCAGAGAAAGAAACGATTTTCAAACTTGAACAAGAAGATCTAATGCAAACGGATTACCGCACAACTTTTATGGTGCAAACAAACTGAAAAGGTGAGAGTCTGAGCGCCATGTTTCGAGATAGTTTTCCAATCGGAATTCGGAAAAAATATGCTTGCTAGTTATTAAAACATTTGCAATATATAAAAGACAAATCTAAAGTGAATTGCTGAAACTTCGAACTGAATGCGGTTCTCTTTTTACACCCTGATCCCATTAAAAATGGGAAATTAGGGTATAATGGTTTTGTGAAAAGTATGTAACAGGCAGAAGGAAGCATCGCAGACACAATAAAGTATATATATTCTTAATCAGGGCGACGAGCTGATTCGATATAGCCCTGTACCTCTGTCCATCCGTCCTTCCGTCCGTATGAACGTCAAGATCTCAGAAGATATAAGAGCTAGAGACTTTAAATTTTGTACAGTACAAGTTTATCATATTTTTCGATAACTCATCCGATTTCTGTTTTATCGAGATTAATCGATAAATTGATTTTGTTAATTCAGCGTAATTTGAAAACTGTTAGACTTAGAGACTTCAGATTTACTATATACATACATCTGATCAATTCTCATAGTATTGCCAACAGTGCAGCCCAAGCGCAGTCGCAGTTAACTGCGCAGTTAGCAGAGCACGTGCTTATGCGTGCGTGTTTATCAGCTCTTTGTAGGGATCAGGGTATCTTCTAGTCGAGCAGTCTCGACTAGAGCACTCTTACTTGTGCTCTCTCTCTTTCTCTCTCTCTCTCTCTCTCTCTCTCTCTCTCTAAAAGATTTTGCTCTTGTTGCTCGTACAGTGGCGCCGAATATAAATAGAGAATTCTCTTTCTGAATATGTATGAGTGCGTATGCTAATAATACCCAGTACATTCGAAATAGACAGCATAAATATATAAATTCCCCAATATGTGAATATGCTCTCAAGGAATTCGAACTTTCAATTCTTAATTCACTTTCGAGCAGACGAATTCATACATTTCAAACCTATGAACATTTTCAGTCCCGAGCATATTTTCCCGACTTGAATATACTGTGTATTAAGACTCTGACCTATGTACAGGGTATATACAAAACAAGTATCCTATATTATCTAAATTTGAACTGCATTTTGCAAATTTATGTATATGGGAATTTATCCTCTATATATGTTGATATACATACATATGCACATAAATATGTGTGTATATATATATATTTATATCTGTATTCATATTTGTTTCAAAATATATTTTTAAGACAGCTACAAATTGGTAGTATAAAATGTGAAAATCTGAAAATAAGTGCTCGCTCGTAAGCAGGCGCCAAGGGCGCTACGATCTTGACCATAGACATATCGCAGCTAAATAATTTGTTTATTTATGTTGGAGAACACATGACATCCACTGGGATCCCCGTAGACTATGCCGTGACATAATCCGGCCGCATGTCTGTGTGTGTCCCTGAGCCTGGAACTGGCGCGTGTCGCCTCTGAGAGGGTGTGTCTGTCGCGGCTCATTTGAGACTGCGCATCGGCAAATGTGTCCTCTGAATTTATGTTGCTATAAAACGGAATGGCTGGGCGTATTTGCCGGCATATAATTTGGTCGTTTCCGACTCTGTCCGGTGCTAATTGGCAAACGTCAATGACAAGTCTCGTGCCGATAGATATAACTGCCGGAGTCCGATGGTATGTGACGAGGGTGCGTTGATCTCAGCGTTTTTTTTTTTTTGCGCTAAGCTGTGAGTTCATCCAGAACTTCTAGGAAGTCTTAATGCAATTTATTATGCAATCGGTTTCTCCATAACTCGCACCCATTATTTTCAATTTCAATTAATTCAAATTTATGTGCCTGACATTCGCGTGGCCAAACGCAATATGGGATATTCTGATATAGGGATATTCCAGTTGTTAATATTCAAAAAATATTAATAAGCATATCCCAAAATCTACGTAGCTTTCAAACGAACGCTCTAATTCAGATTTGAGCAACAACAACAGCAAGTCATAATATTATCATCAGTTTTGTACGATTTCTTTTTATGATCGCCCAATTATAAGCACTATAAAATCATAATTAAACAATAAAAACATGTTGCTTTAATGCCAAACAAAACCACTTACATACAATTCGAAAACAAGGCAATAATTTCTATGCTGCGCACTTGGGAGCATAAATTTTATAACACATTTTACAAGACATTAAAATTTAGCGGCTAGCAAATTTTACTGCACGCCAATTGAGGTCATCATGAGAAACAAAATGATGAGTGAATGGCAACTGGAAAATTTAGCCAAGAGTAAAGGCAATTTTCCATTAACTCCATCTACTTGGTGGACTGATAACACTCGTGAATAGAGGGGGGGATTGAAATGAATGAAGTGAATTGTAATATTTGTATATTACTATTATACCTTAAAAGACCTGAGTATAGCATATAAATGATGCTTAAAGTGTTTTCAAAATTGCATGTCTATCTACTATATCACCTTAAATAATTCCTTTACGTTTCCAAAGATACAGTATTGTCACGCCCATAATAAATATCTGAGCAGCTTATACACAACAATATTTTCAAAATTCGATCTCTTTAGCTTCAAGAACTGGCATTCGCTTTGCGATTGATCCGCCAGACGAAAAGAGCCAAAAATCAAATTGTCAATAATTAAATATTTAAATATTTTCACATTTATATTATATTTTTGCAGCTTCCAAAAAGTCGTTTCTTTTATTACTTTTTTCTGTCGATTTGTCCTTTCGATTACCTGGACTATTATTCTGCACTTAACGTTTGGCTTTTGGGCCTTTTGTTGAATTGATTTTAGGCCCGACATCTCGCTGTTTGCACCGATCACTGATAACTGACCACTGAACACTTTTTATTTTGTTAACTGTTTGTAGCGCGTTGTCTGCTGTTTCCTTTGGACTATTTACACAGCATGTTTCACAATAATCTTTGGCAATGGCTATGATCAAACACTCGATAGCTGCGCAGACGCAACGCCAACATGCAATTCGCGCTTGGCAGCAATGCAAGCGTGGCCTAGGGCTGAAGAGAGCAACATGAACAACAGTTGCAGTCGCCGTCCGGAAAGGAGGCTAAGATGTTTGTGGTGTGCTTGAACCCTCGACAAGTTCACTAAACTGATCCACTGATACCGACTGCTGCCCAGGCAGCAGGAGTCAACGCCTGCAGTTGCGCCTGCGTCGCTGCCAATGCAATTTGTAAAGCGTTTAAGCTCGGCTTTGGCAATTTGCAACCAAGCCCTGGCACAAGTGGAGTGCGGGCCGTGTCAGGGGAATCCTTTTCTTAAGCCTTCGTTGCCTTGTGCACGTCTGGGGCGTGGGTGTGCTATGCGCTATCCTTGTGTGCGTCCGTGTGTGTGTGTATTTAGTTTCGCGCACTCGCGTCGACCGTATGTAGCCCGATAGAGACTCACAACTCTACATCTCGCACGCAACTGAATCACTTGATCTCGCTTGCTATGCCCATGTCGCTGGATGCTGCGTGGCAGAAGCACCAACATCAACAGCAACAACAACAGCGACCTCAACAACAGACGCAGCAGCAACAGCAGCAGCAGCAACAGCTGGAACCAACGTCGACGTCGGCGTTGGTGTATATGGCATAACCCGAGCGTAAATCGAAAACGTTTATGCCATACGACAACGCAGAACGCAAATGCTGCAAATGTTAAGCTGCAGCAGCAACGACAACAGCAACGACAACAGCAACAGAAACACAACAGCAACATCACTAAATAACAAGTACTGCATGGGCAGTGGCTGGGAGATGCTCTACAACTTATGTAGGCAAAACTTAAGCAGAAGACAAACAATCGATATTTATCGATTGCATCGCAGTGATATCAGATAACTACGAGAAAGAGTTTGCCTTGCGCATGAGATGACCGTCATCGACTTGGGCTAATGTAAAAGAAAGTATCAGGTAATCTGCACAACCAATATACCCGTTTGCAAATTATGCATGGGCTCGGGCTATAAAAGCCAAGAAAAGAAAGGGCGCAGTCTTCGCAGTCTTTTCTGCTCTCGAGCAGTTGAGCAGAGCGCGTCTGTGTGTGCGTTGGCGTTATCTCAACTGCTTAAGGCAGATAAATTGTCTCTCGGCCATCGTCGCTGCCGCAGTTGCTGCCGCAGTTGATGCTGCTGCCTCAGTCGCGCATCTGACGCTTGACGCGCTTGTTTTGGCACTCAGCAGTAATAATTTGTTGTTTTTCTTAGGTTTGTTTCTTTCTGATATGTAAAACGAACATTTGCTAATGAATTATTATTACAATTTAATGAAAAATGAGCTTGGGCAACTGTTCTTCTGGCTGTCCATCTCTCATCGTATTGGGCAATGCTCGTAAACAATGACCGATAAATGTCTTTGCTCTAGCAGCTGATCTTAATTACAACAAATGAGAAATATCAATGAAACAATCAATGAGCGCATATACCCTATCCCCAACACGCCCAAAGCGTCAGGCGTGCTGAATAGGAAACAGATTATAATACGCCAAACGGGATTTTGGATCGTTGACGGCTTTGGCGATTTCTGATGCATATCAAACGAGCTCTTTAATGCCAGATTAAAAACCTTCCCATAAAAAGGGCCCACATGGGCATACTTATTAACGCTTCATTAAATTCCAGCAACAAAGTCGAAGCGACAAGCCAAGAACAGCGGACAGAAATATTTTGGCAAAAGCATCACATGTAAAACCGGTTTTCTTTTTATACCCAGAACCCATTGAAAATGGTTCTACTTTTGATTCTTTTTATTATTTTTCATCTTATTCAAGAACCGAAAGATAAGATTTGAGCATGGAGCGCACATGCTGCCCAGATAAGATCTAAGTTAATTGAGCCAGTCAAGTGCCCTACACGAAAGTATAATTTGGATATCTATGAGCCGGAACTGGTCCAGCCATGCTACCAAAAACAACAACGAGAGACGATTTAATTGGAATTGGAATTGGTAATTAGTTTAACAATTGGCACATTAAAGATTTAAGTAGCGAAAGGATCGGATAAGCATAATTTACAAATTACGAGCTCATTTAAGTGCTCATTAAAGCACTGCCCGGAATCATCTTATCGCCAGTGTGTAGGGTATCTGCGGATCGTCACAAATATAAAGAAAACAAACAAAATCATGCTGATGAATATCTCGTCAACGTTTCTCATGATTGAGGCCCAAAACGAAATCAACAACATTAGAGACTATCAAAATTAATAAATTTTTCGAATTATTTTATTACATACGAAAAAAGGCAATAAATGCTGACAGAAAAACAATGGCAATACCCTGTGCCCGACTCACAAGCTCACCTCTTTGCCCCTGCATTGCAGGGTATAATAAAAACGAAAATGAAGTTCATGGCAATGCCATCGGCTCAGATGAAGCCGAGTCTTAGTCTTGGGCTTTGGGCTTGGGGTCTTCAGCTGGTCCAGTGGTCGTCGTCGCCTGGGCGCTGTTCAATCCATCAAAAGAGATTATATTCATTAGCCAGGCCGTCAACCAGCCAGCCAGCAACAAGAGTCGGATTCAGACTGGAATTGGGAATCTAGCAGCAACTGGAACTGGAACTCTGGGATGATGTTGATGTTGATGCCCAGTGGACTGCTGGAATTTCTTAATTTTTTTGACAGTTCCCATCAAAAATGTGTTGAAATTGTTATTATTATTATTATTATTATATTGTTGCTGTGCTGCTTGTTGCTGCTGCTCTTGTTGTTGTTGTTGTTGTTGTTGTTGCTGTTGCTGTTGCTGTTGCTCTTATTGCGAGCAAATTTACAAGAATCATCTAGCAGATCGCATCTAGTGGCAGCATGACGTACCACATTTCTGAATGTTTAAGATCTGTGAACTCCATTAAAAAACCGTTTCATATCTTTGGCAATTTGACGCCATCAAAATTTATTTGTCTTCACCCCAGTTCTTTAACATGTGTCAAAGTCGTGAACGTTTTACGCACTTGACATTAAATATGTGATATATAGGCACACATTTCAATATATATAAAGATGTTCTGTTTAACCTTGTAATAATACAAGTATTTACACATTTTCTTATAGTTTTGTCGCTTGTTGCGTTTCGCCACAGAGATTCCTGCAGCTGTCGATTGTACTCAAAGCGGGCCAACAATTCATTTGTGCTCACTTTGGCATGTTTACACAAAAGACACAGAACTATTGGGCACACGCATCCGTAAAGGCCAAGTTGTGCCCTTAGCTCTGCGTCCAGCTGCTCTCTGTCATGAATTGTATAAGAAAGACAAGTCGAGTCAACCCGACTGTATGCTACACGCCCAAAGTTCTCCTTCCAGCTCCTTCCAAGTAAATATATACGAAATGTAATTGCTGCTGTTAAGCATGTTTCCAAATATAGGTCAATTTAAAAATATATTTCGAGGAAAAAATATGCCCTCTTCGATTTACTAGCGAGCATAAGACTGAACGAGCCCCAAAAAATATGATGTTGTTTGTAAATGAAGAGAATGGACAAAATGCTGCCTTACATCTTCCGGGTCCAGCTGCTGAAGTGCTCACCGCTCATTATTGATGAAATAAATAATACAATTAGCACAGCACTTCAGTGCTTAAGGTCAAGCCCCAATTATACAATAATATTTGCCACCAAAAAGGAGCGAACGTCGCTCTTCACGCGAATTTCGTGAAGTCGAATGGCCAACATTGAGCTCATCTATGGATTCGTCTTATCCGCATTGCCATTTATGTCCGTCTCTCTTGATTCTCGACTGGCAAGTGGGTTAATAGCCGCTGCATTTATTCGATTTAGCGTATATATATGAAGCCAGCTAATATGGCATTTATACGCATACATTAGCAACTAAAATTAATATTTATTAATTTTTATGAATTTTATTATTCAAAGCCATTTTCAGTCATTGATGCACGCTCGTGGGCACTTGAGGGCTGTGTTTGTAGTCGTCTTTGAGTCCGTGAATCAATTGCGCAACTTCCTTAGTGGGCAGCTTGACTGAGTGTGCGAGAACCGGCTGTAAGACTCAACTAAAGCAAATCAAGGTGCGTTCCATAGAGTCTCAGAGTTGCATACGTTGGGTGTGACCAACTAACTATAATGAGACGAGACTAAGATAGTCGAAAACTTCAGCTGCTGAGAGAACTGCATTAGGTTGGGCCCTGAGAACTTCCGTCAAAATTGATATTGAGTTCCTCAACTGCATTGGGCTGGGCTTTAGGCCATGCCCAAGAATGATATTCTCATTTCCTTAACTGCATTACTCTGATTTGGATACTGCCCCCAACTGCAAAGAGAACTGCAAGTGGATATGAAAGAGACGCATTATCTCATTTGCTCTCTCACTCTCTTTAGATTAAATTCCGCTCGTTCACAGCGGCGATAAAAATTCTAAGAGCTTTCTCGAAATTTGTATTTTTGTTTACATTTCACAGCACAGCCTTCAAAATTCTCAGTTGTACTTCAAGCGTCGTGTCAAATGCGTCGAGAGGTTTGATGAGCATGCGTTCGTGTGTCCGCGCCTACTTTTATGAAAGTGAAGTGAAAATTAGTTATGTAATATTCCAGATTCTTTTCTGTCTGCCAAATGTGCTGTGCAAAGGTAAGTCAGCCTTTGGCTTCAGTGTTTTAACAAGATACGGCATATAGGGTAACTCATATTCTAGCACACTCGACGCTTTTTCGACACGAATGCAGAGTAATCAAATTTATGAAATGCAATTTTACATACTACACAATAACGCGCATTCCAAAGAAAGCTGTAGAATGCGGCCAGGTTCTGATCGAAAGATACATTTCCTATCGTCGAGTACAGAATTGTCAGGAACCGAGCAGCGGAGACTTTGTATTTTCCACTCATTAGCATTGTCTTGATGTTTATTGCTGATTCGAGCTGTCGGGCTTATAAATCGATCATTTTATTGAACTTGATATGCGGAATATATACATAGCCAATCGAGTTGGGAAATCAATCGCCGCATAAATGTTGCTTTACTACCGATCTTGCAGACGCTGCCTGCCCCCGTCCGATTTGTTGTTTTATTAATTTGCATTGTTTGCTGTTTGCTTTATTTTTTACTGCGTTCATTAACCGCTGCTATTTATGACCCCCAAAAACAATGTTTACCACGTTCTTATTCTAATTTATTGTATATGCACAATCATGCCGTCGATCTACGATTCGAGCGGGCTTTTATAGTTTATGATCTGTTTTTTTTTTTTTTTTTTTTTTTTTCTTTCTTGACCAGGTGGCATGACAGATCCAATACGAGTCCACCTGTGGGTGGATATCAATGGGTATTGTTGCTCGGATGTTGTGGGAAACAAGTTATTCACAGCTCTGCGATTCTTGTTGGCCAAAAAGTAGTGTGACCCAATTTCCTTGACACATGCCTGGCAGGTTTACATACCCAAAAACTGTTACGCTTAACAATCAATTTCGAATGCGAGGGCGGGGGTACTGCCAGCACTCATTACTGCGCTGTTTCTATTTCACTTGCTTTTTTTCAGCGACTCTTGCAGATTTCATTAGTCAATAATTGACTTTGCCTGTCTGGTTTGTCAGTGAACCCATAAACACGAACTGCGCCCCGGGGGCACCCGAAACAAAGCCCGACCCAGTGCCAGCCAACCGAAGCCGAGGCGCTAAATGCAGAAAGCAAAAAGAAAAAACAACGGAAAAAAAAAAAACAGAAAATGAAAATATGAATATTTGTAGGCCCGTGGCATTCATTGAGAACCTGAACCTAAGCGACTGAGTTCCCACGCTTCGAATTCTTCACGCATGCCTACTGCGGCGGGGCGTGCAACGTGAGGCAACCTCAGACTTTCGCCTTCGTTTAGCTGGCGTTGTTATTGCCAATGCAAGCTGGCGGCCAACCGGCTCTAATTTATGAATTTTGCAATATTTATGTAGAACAGATGCGTTGACTTCCCACAGCAGATAATGAGCAGGCCGCGGGCGTGGCAATAACATAATCGTAATCATAATAAACACATCCACGCAGCAGCCTCCGTTTCAGCGTCAGCAGCAGCCTCCACCCCAGCCCCAGCCCGAGCAGCAGCCTCCGCCTCAACCTCAGCCCCAGTCCCCTGCCCGCAGGCCCCAATCTCGTCCCCAGCCCTCGTGCCGGACTCAAGTAGCACGTGTGCCAGTTTTTGGGCCGATGTTGCTTGCTCGCTTGGTCCGTTGGTATTGACCCAAATTTCATAGTTTTGCGCTAAATACGCCTAATGGTTATTTAATAATAAGACAGACAGGGACAGCAGCAGCAGCAGCAGCCGAAATATATAAATACAACTAATTGTATAATAACAAGGCGTTCTCCTTTTATATGTATATATATATATTTATATCGATCAGTTTATAACAAAAGGCTAAACAATTGAACTTTTAAACAGTTTCGCTTATATGCGAGAGCTGCTGCTGTTGTTGTTGCTGCTGTTGCTGCTGCTGTTGCTGCTGCTGCTGTTGCTGTCGTAGGCCTACGACGTCATGCGATAAGCTATCTCAGCTGTTGCATCGCCTTTGTACAGCCAATGCCAAAAGTATACTTTAAAATTTTAGAAAATTGTGCACATTGAAATGAATAATCAGGAATTTGTATATATTTATTCAAGAATATTTCTGAAAGGCCTAATTGATGGGGTGAGGGTATGCAAACTTCAGCGTTATAGATCATTGATAAACTTTTACTGAATTGCTGTTATTGTTGTTGTTGTTGCTGTTGTTGTTGTTGACTCTGAACCATCAACCCGTCAGTATTTGACAAATTTGCGCTTGTCTCATGTTAAGTTAACAAATTTATTATTAATAGAGCCTAACACAACAACAGCAACTGTTGCTGTTGCTGATGTTGTTGCTGCTGCTGCTGCTGCTGCTATTGCCATTGCTTGGAAACACGGCAATTTGTTTATATTGTTGAGCAATTGACACGCCTACTTTACCTAGGCTAAATTGCTACAATTGTTTGGAGTGCTAAAATTAATAAGTGTGTTTAGGGTTTTCAGGCTCTTTTCTTTGGGCCTTTTGACACATTTCGACGCGCTCTTCACGCTCTTCAGTTGTTGCTGTTGCTCTTGTTGCTGCTGCTGCTGTTGTTGTGTATTTGAAGGCAATGACTTTGTTTAGCATTTGGTCCGAAACTTGTGAATACTCGCTCGTGTGTGTGTTTTTTGAGAGGTTGTGCCCAGCAACAAATGCCTGAACACAGCTAGCATATCAATTAATTATTATGAATAATGTATATGTAATTTATATGTATGTATGTATATTTGTGGGGTTCAAGCAGTTTAAGCTGGAACTCAATTCGTGTTAGTTACATAGTTAATATCAGCTCGCCTCTGGACCTCCTTTAATATCACAGAATTTCGATATAATGTTCAATTGAAATTCTTCACATATACCATTATGTGTATATATATTTTTATTAAATAGATTTCATATCGATCGTGTGTTCGATTTTCGGTTTGCGCAAATAGAATTCCATGTTCACTAAATAATTGCATTTACCATAAGAATTTTAAATGTGCAAAAATGTTATGCATACTTTATACTTTATATATATATATATATCTATGTATATCTGTGAAAAAGTACACAAATTTTGAAAAATGTATAAATGAATAACTGTACACATACACATGCAAATATAGCTAGAGCGCACATGCACTTGTCCAAATATTAAATAGCACCAGTCTGCCAGCAAATATGGATAATTCCTGAATTAATAACATATTTACATGTATGCACATCGATGCAGACATATGTTATATGTCTACAAACAGATATAGCAAATATATACATGTGTTTATATACATTTGCCACTGCATTGTTGATAATTGCTTTTGTCAGCGAGCGATAAGGCTAGAAGAGTTTTGCATAGACATTTAACTGCTTATTATAGAGGAGATCAATAAAACGTATTATAAACGTGATTAGAATCTAAATTTGAAAATGGTTTAGGAAATAGTTAGACCTAACCTAAGCTGGCAGACGTGCCAGTTCTCAGATACTCCCTGATTCTTATCTCTGTTCGGTCTGATAGTGATGCAGTGATGCTGTGGCGCTGCTGTGATCATCACCGATCGATGGGGGATGGTACCACTGGCTTCATCGGCTGATATCGCCCCATTGGAGCGCCCGGCACCCGGCAACCAGCACCCGGCACCCGGCACCCGGTGCCATGGCTCTTCTGTTCAGTTGACATAACAGCAAACCCGATTTCGATCATATGGCTGCCGGTAGTGCCATGTACAGCGAGGCGTATGCTTAATTTATACTCACGCACTCACATAGCGTTAGTGTGAACCATTTGAGTAAATATAGCTGCTGTTGCCGGCAAAAATGACGTACATCATATTTGTTTGTCAAATTAACGTCTATCAGGTGATAGCTATATATGCCCGACAAGTTAGAGTATCGAAGCCGCTGACAACTATCATTTGCGTCTGTGTGTGGTCCTTTAGCAAACGGCAAGGAAAGCAAACACGGAAATGTTTACTCACCAGCTATGGCTGAGCTGTTAAGCCAACGAAAATGCAAATAAATAAAACTGGTCACTTTAATTATGACTATAAATCGAATTTATATGCAAATTATAGTCGCTGGTCTTGCCCCCTAAAAGCCAATGGCCAAATGGATGGCTTAGCCGATTTTCATCCCAAAGGGTGTGGGGCTCTAATGCGATTATAAATGCCACTCTAAAGACTATCAATATCTGTTACGTATGCCAAACGAGTCGAACTTCCCAGAAGACTTCGATTGAAATGTTGCACGCATATGTGCGGAATGATTGGATCACATTTAGCAACTGCACGATGGCATCGGGATCGGGCATAGCCTATATGCTCAATGCCCATTCAACCTGATTCATAAATCATGGCTACCAAATGTATAAATAACGCCCCATTGACCGCACATAGACTGCAACATGAAACCGCAATACCTTGTCTAATTCTCTGGAATCGAAACAAAGGCCACCTCACACATACCACCAAAACACACCGACAGCTCAGGGCGGACTCCTTGAAATTTTTATAAAAGAAAATAAAAAATAGGTTTTTTTTTTTTTTGGGAACCAAGCTATTAAAGAATTGTTGGCTAAATATTTTTTTATTTATTTTATTCACATTTCCTATGGAGTCTGAGGTCGGCTGGCCGATCGCTTTATGGAACTGCTGCACCCATACGCACACAATGATAAAGCGGTGATGCTCCAGAGCATCGAAATATTGCTTTTAGATAGATAAAGAGATGAGGGCAGGCTAAGCCACTTTGACTTCTGAATTCAGGCAGTCCGAGTCCGAGTCCGAGTCCGAGTCGGTTTAGCATATGAAAGCAGACGATGCGGTGCGCCTTGGAGCCTCTGGTGCGGCGCGTCTCTACTTTATACGTAAAGCGAAGTGCTTGGGTTCGATATGATGATGATGCCACCGGCAGAACACGGCACTGGCGTGCTGACAGCCGTGTTTATATAAAATAATTAAATGAATGTCATAAAAGTGAAATATAATGAAATTATGTAAAGCTATGTAACACGCTCCAGCTGAATGTGGCCAAAAATACACAAGATAAGGCCGTAACGACAGCAAATAAATAAAAAATCATTAAGAGCGTTTCTTCTGGTTTCGGCCATTATAGATGAGGCGGCCGGAAAAGAGAAATAAAACAGAGACAAAAGACTAAACACCAAATAAAGCATCGAGCCAATGGACAACAAACCAGATTTAGCTAATCTTTCAGCTTTAGAGGCGGGTTCTGGCTTTGATGTAAGCCAGCAAATCAGTGAAACAAATTATTATTTACCAAAATTCAAATGTTTCTACCTAATAACACTAAAATCGATTTCATTCACAACTTGTGACAGCTCAGCGAAAAAGCAACAAAAATAACAATAAAATATTTGTAAAGATGCTGAGTTAATGAGTGCTCGACTAGCAAATACCCAGCATAAACGACCAATCGTTTACTATTTCACGATAGTTAAGTCTCGGAGCTCATCAAAATAACTACCTGCTATGCATATGTCTAGGGTATTAGAAACAAAACAAATGTTTTAAAAAATTAAACACACAATTATTAAAGGTGTTTTCGCCTTGAATGGAATGGACATTGGTAAGTATTTATGCTAATGCCTTGCTAAAAATGGCCAGCTAAATATCCATAATAAAATAATGAAATGAAACGAGACTCGAGTCCGAAATCTGAAAACTGAAATCTTAAATCTGATGTCTTAGATCTCAAATGCAAAATGCAAAATACGAAGTCAAAAAAATCAGTTTTAAGACCAACTGTTCACTAGGTTGAAAATGTTTAACATTAATCTTGACTGATAAATTAAAAAAGAATTAATTAATATCAACAGCGAACACTTGTCGTCTCACATCTCTGCCGCACCGCTATTCTCGCTGACATTCGGTTTATTATAATTTTTTAATTACTTTGACAGTTTTTTTGAGCATGGAATTGTTTGAGAATTTATCTGTTTTTATTTTTTCTTTTTTATTTGATATTTTTTGTTGCCCCTTTATTTTATTGTACTATTTTTTAGAAACGATCGTGGGCTGGTACAATATATTGTTTTGTTTTTTTCATCGGCTTGCAGAGCACGTAAACATTGTTCATAATAATACCGAAAATTCAAAATTCAGAACCCACAACTACAGCGAAAACTGTGAGCAACACCCTAAAGTCACGCCCCAGCAAAAAAAAAAGCAGCAAAAACACTTGAATTTACGAGTATTTTTAAGCCTTTTTTTCTCAGTTGAAATCACTTACCCGTTTTTTTTTTTTTTTTTTTTTTTTATGGAAGCTTTATACTGCTGGCAAATTGTTTGCTGTTACAAAGGGCTCTCTGGTCACACCCTCAAGCATTTAAATATTATTTACATAAACTTGATGGATATAACAGGTAAGAAGTTCATTAAAGACGGGACCCGAATAATTTCAGAGATCTTTCGCTTCCTGCATCATATTTTAAGTTGAGCTCGGATTTGAAATATTTACAAGTACAATATATGGCACATTTTTGCGCTTGAACTGTCTGAAACTGTTTTATATACCCTGTATTCACTGCAAATAACTAATCATGGTGTATAAGCTCTCCCCAACATCATCATCATTAATAACATTTTTAGATCAAGATAAGAAAGTGATTTAATCTTAGATTTTCTATTTACATTAGATATTATAAGTTTTATTTGAAATTCAGCTCTAAGCTGCCTTTAGGGTCTCTACTAGTCGGTCTCTTGTCTCGGTCTCTTTTTACATTTGGGCTGACAGACAAATGTTCAATTTCTTAAAGTTTTTTTTTTATTTTATTTATTTTTATTTTTAAATTTTTGTTTTTGTTGCTTCCCCGCCTCATTTTTTTGATGTCAACGAACTGAAATTTTCTTTATACTCGTATTTATTTAAAGTAGACAAAATAAATAATGAAAAAATAAGCAAAATGCTGAGAAACACGAGCAACGCGCCGTACGACCGAAATACTACATACTACATGCATATTCAAATTCTAAACAGTATGTGAATATTATTGTATTCGAATACAAATTAGACCGCGCCAGCATCGAGGCTTTTACAGCAAGTGTTTCGAACTCATAGCGCCACACAATAAATGCCACAATTTATTTTTAACAAAAAACTCGACACAAAATTAACCAGAATAATATAAAAATAAAATTCTGTTTCTTATAAGCTAAGAAACCAAAAATTATTTCATCTGAATTGAAATAGTTCTAAAAGGCACGCTTAGTTCAATTTCTGGTTATCAGCAATTTTACTTAGAACTCGTATGTGTGTATGTGTGTGTGTGTGTGTGTGTGTGTGTCTATAAATAGTATTAAACATGAGTCGGATCAGACAGTCGTAACGACTTCCTACTACGCAACCAAAATTATTTATGAATTCCATTTACATTTACAACTACAGGTTCGTGTTGTTTTTGAAATTTCAACACCTCGCCTTTCAGTAGTTACATCCATCCATCGTCTATCCTCGGCCAAAGCTACTGAGAACGCTGATCAAATGCTAATGGCTAATGCCTAATAGCGGCAGTTACTGGATGTCAAATGGAGCTTTCCGTTCTGTTAACATGGGCAAATACAACTGTCACGTTCCGTCACCCAAACAGATTGATCTAGCTAATTCTCACACCTCAGAGATAGTTCGCGAAAAGCGAAATTACTCGCAATTAACATACAGGTCGTGTTTTCTGCAGATTCATCTAAAATCGCTCAGAAATATGTGCTGCACATTCATTTCAGAGACTTGAAGCTGTCAACTGCAGCTGCTGCAGAAAATCTCATTCATGCCATGCCAATATTGTGATATCCAATTATCTTTCATGATAAGTAATATGATCCAGATATGCCCGCGAAAGTGGACTCATTATGCCCGCATAGTCATGAGTAAATTATAATCAAAAGAAAAATATCACAGTCATAGTTCATATTTCCAACAAATTATTAACTAGATATCCAATTGTTTTATTGTCGGATTATAAAACTCAAAGAGCAAAAAAAAAAAAAAAATGACATATCCAACTGCTGTTGCTGCGCATGTTAGCTTTAAGTTGATCGTCAAACATTGTAAAAAAAGAAGAGAAAACAATTTGGCAACGGAAGCACCTGTCTCTAAAGTACTCAAAGGAAAACATTGCGCAGACTTTTATCGGTCAATCTCAACATAAGCACACATACATTAATCTCACTGTACATACATAAATAGAACTCTTCTTGTACATGGGCCTTGTGTCTAACGTCACGAACTGTTAGTGAGTCAGTGGAGATGTGAGCGGTGTTTGACTTACAAATCAAATTAACTTAACTTGAATCCAAACTATTTATTTTGCAGTACGAAGATCGAGTCCTAATCAAAGCATATTCATATAGGGTATGCCAGAGTCGAACGTTTACATCTAATGCTTATTGTGTAAGCATTGATTAGATTTGCTCTGCGCTGGGGACTCGTATAATACCCTGGGGTATTGGCGACATGTATATGTATATGTATGTTCTAATAAAAACATATTCAAACAGCATAGGGTATACCAGGTCGAGCCCCAGTCGAAACATATTCAAATTGCGATCGGGTATCTCAGCTCCGAGTATGTCCCATAAGTTGCTTACATCTAATGTTCATTGTGTAAGCATTGATTAGATTCTAAACTTGGTTTTCCCTGCCAGCTCTGGGGACGCGTGCGATACCCTGGGGTACTGGCGATATCTCTCTATTTATCCAATACTTTTATACAATTTAACTGGGCGAAATTGAAATTTTTGGTTGTATTTTTTAATTTTATTTATTTATTTTATTTTTTTACTGTCTGTGTAGCGAAGCGTGTGTATTCAAATGCGATGGTCATAGCGACGACGCTTTCTTTGTCTCTTTGAGCTTTGCTTAAAATGAAAAAAAAGTAAATACAAAAAAAAAAAAAAACAAAAACAAAAATAAAGCGAAAAAAGGCAAAACAAAAAAGAGCAAAGCAGACAAAAACAAGTAAAAAAGCTCTAGCCGAGACTGCTCGACTACGAAATCCCCTGAACCCTTCGAGGAACTGATATTTCAACAATTCTTCGCGTCTTTTTGCTTACACAAGAAACAAACACACACAGACACACATGGGCACGCATACATAAACAAGTATGGGCTGCAGTGTGGGCTTACTATGGGAACCTAATTCTTTAATAACTTTTCTTGTCGATGGACTGTCTCCATAAACTTTCAGATCGCGAATTATAACAAAAATCGAAATTATAAAAATCATCTGCATTTATATTAAAAATTTGGAGACTCTAGCTTTAAAGATGAAGGAGATATAATTTTATAGGTGATTTTCGATAAGCTTTTAATCGATAACAAAATAACGGAATGAGTTATCGTTTTATAATGATAACCTCGATATACGCGCTATATATACGGACATTTTTCAAGAAAATTTAAGTCTCCAGCTCTTATATGTTCTGAGATCCGCGCCTTCATACATACGAACAGACGGACAGGGCTAAATCGATTCAGAATATATATATACTTTAAGGGGTTTGCCACGCCTCCTTCTGCCTGTTACATACATTTCAACAAAACCAGTATACCCTGATTTTCCAATTTCAATGGGTTCAGGGTATAAATAGCGACAAATCAACTGAATTTATAAAAGAAATGAAAGAACTCGACAAATCGATGCGAAATCGAAGCAATAAATTAAGTTGGGCTTTGAGAGGGCAGCCAAAAAAATAACAAATACAACAAAACAAGAAATATAAGAAAAGACCGATATATTGTATGCAATGCAAAGGGCTAGACGCGCCCCTATGTTGGATTGGTATTTACCTGTTTCTCGACGAGCGCGTGCGTGTAGATGAATTCCTTCTTGGGCGAGTAGAGCTCCGGCGGGCTGCCTTTGAGTGAGTATCGCAGGACACTGTCATCCGCATCGATATCAGCGCCTGTGCGGTCCGATCGCATCGCAGGGGCTTCTGTGTGCTCGGGACATAATCTGGATGCAGCGTCCATCTTTGGCAGAGTTGTGGCCTCCACGTCGGCTGTGCGGAGCAGCTGATGGCCCTCTGCTGCTTCCATTGCCGACTCCATTCGCATGGCCGTAGAGCTGCTTGAACTACTGGAGCTGTCAGTCGTCAATCAACCGCCAGCGGAGCACGTGCAACAATGTGTGAATTTTTGGCCGAATTTTGTGAGCAGCGAACGTGGCTTGGTCGACTCTGCGTCGCTGCTGTACTCGGGCTCGGTACGGGGCTAATAGCTAATTATGTTTCTATTATGTTGATATTTTTGGTGCTTTGCTTATTTTGTTAATTGAAATTCGATGGTGCCGTGCCCGTTGCCCGCTGCCCCTGCTGCTGCTGCTGCTGCCGCACGCAGAATAAACCAACAATTGATAGACAAAACAAGTAAGAACTTTGGAGTCGATCATTACCGACCGCAACATACTCGTTCGCGGTTCAGACACAGTTAGTTGCATGCAAATTTATTATTTTCACTTTAAAATGTAATCTATAATCTAGATAATCCATCTGAATAGTTATCATATTTAGTCAGATCTACCATGCCCCCAAGAGGCAGCCATACATAAGCTGATTAGTCAACGTAAAATAATTAAATAATTAAATTGTGAATAATACAGTTTTACAGTTACATTTTTACATGATTTGCCACGCCCTTTTATAACAATTGTATACCAAGGATGGCAAAGCTGAAATCCTTTGCCATCCCACTTTGACTTTTTGAACGAGTATCAAAAATATGCTTTAGATCTTAGATTGCTGCTGCTGCTGTTGCTGCTGTTGCCGGCAGCTGATTGTAGGTTCATAGTAATTTTATCATAAAAGAATTATGGTGAAAGAAAGATTTGAAAAGTTTAGCAACAGATAGCTACTTGGACTCATAAGCAAACAGTGATAAAGCTAAGGTGACGTATATATGCAGAGATATACATGCGTATATGTATGTATACACATATATGCCTGGGATACATGCGTATGTATAATTATGCCCAGATCCATGTATATATACATGTTCATGTGCATATACATGGCTAAGCTGTCGCATCCAGTGCTTTAGGTTAATTCTCTGCGTACCACAGATACATAAGTAAACGTTTAGATACAGTAAGCACAATAATTCGTTGTACACTTTTTAGCTTCAAGTTTAATGCCAAAGTAATATGTTTTAATTCACAAAAGAACATTTAATATTCGCATCATATGTGTGTGTCTAGAGACTTTTATGCATTTCGCGTGTTTATTTTGTTGCACACTCGACTTAACTTTTAACAACTTTTGCATTTTTTTTATTATAAAACTTTTTGTTTTATATAATTGAAATTTTTTTTTTTTTTTCATTTTTGTTTATTTTAACTTTTTCTTATCATCGCATCTAGAGAAGGTTATGACCGACTCAAAGTTGACCATTTCATTTGCATACAAGTTCGCACACGCACACACACACACACGCTCACACACAGCACTCACACTCATGCAAAGACACGCGCATGCAGCAAGCATAATTTGCAGATTCATATCCATGCGGTTAGGATCATTATTATTACCGTTAGTAGCATTAATTGTCACGTCGCGTAGCCGAACATTATTGATTATTGCTGATGGAAGCTGTCAGGATTTCCGAACTAGCCGAGTCGTTACGCGCGCAAAATTAACGACGATAAAAATGACGAAAAACAAAAAAAAAACAAACATTTAAAACAAAAAACAAAATCTAAAACGCGTTGTCGCTCTCCGAGTTCCATTCCCCGACTATCAAATGCAATATTTTCGTTCATGAATTTCAACACTTGAAGCACACGCCGAGCACCAACATCACACACACACACACACTCACACGTGTATGCTTACACTCTCGCAAAGCGCGAGTCTGAATCGAAGAGCGCGACTGAAGAGAAATATCAGTTTGGATCTGTTTTGGCGGGAGCTTGCTTGTACAGATTTTATTTTTAAATCAAGTAAAAATATTCAGTGTATAGAAATATGATTGGAAGGGTCGGATTGATCTTACGTTTCGTTCAGGTCACGAATTCTTTTCCTGAATATCAATATCAAGATTAAATAAAAACTAATATATTTCTTTATCCACAGCTGAGACCGATCTGCCCCAATCTGATAGCAACACAGCATCTGTAGAGCCATCTCAGTTCAGCGGAGTTTACCAGCCCACTTAAGAGGCCGTGCCGGGCAAGAAGCTGACAATGCTTCGAGTTATGTGAATTAAGAGAGAGCTTCATACGAAACCCAACATCGCAAAGCCAAGAGAGCTTTAATTCTCTTTCATTGAGTTGAGTGATCATAACAATAGAGCTTTTGCTTTCAGTTCGATCGCAGCTTTGGCTGAAGTTTTCAAAATCAAGCGTCTCTTTAGCGCGGATAACCTTTTAGCTTGCAAGCCCTTAACCCATTATATAAGCTTTCTTAAGCTAGAAACTGACAACTGCTAGCCGATCTCTAATGTAATTGAAAATTCTGAATTTTCATTTAATCTCGAAAATAATCGAACCGAATTCACAAGTCATTATAAATTTAGCTATACAAAATTTAGCTATACTAAAATGTAACTAAATTAGTACCAAACCCTACTAACAACATTCTCCCTGACTTTTTATACCCTGATCCCATTAAAAATGGGAAATCAGGGTATAATGGTTTTGTGAAAAGTATGTAACAGGCAGAAGGAGGCGTGGCAGACCCCATAAAGTATATATATTCTTGATCAGGGCGACGAGCTGAGTCGATATAGCCCTGTCCGTCTGTCCGTCCGTCCGTCCGTCCGTCCGTCCGTCCGTCCGTATGAACGCCTAGATCTCAGAAGATATAAAAGCTAGAGACTTCAAATTTTGTATGCATACTCATATATACCATACGCAGTACAAGTTTGTCTTTTTTTTTCGATAACTCGTCCGATTACTTTTTTATCGCGAATAATCGATAAATTGATTTTGTTTATTCACCGTAATTTCAATACTTTTAGACCTGGAGACTTCAGATTTGGTGTGTATATACATCTGATCAATACGCAGATTTTGTCATTTACAGATTTTGGATACCACGCCCCCTTCGCCCCCAATTTGCAAAAAACGTATTTTAAGTACTAGAGACTTGTGCTTTGGAATGTACACACATTTGCACATTGTGATCACGTTCTAAAAGTTTCATGAAGATAGTCCTACTACAGGAGAAATTATTCAGCAACAAAATTCTCATAGTATTGCCCACACTGCAGCGCAGCCCAAGCGCAGTCGCTGCTTACTGCGCAGTTAACAGAGCGCGTGCTTATGCGTGCGTGAATATCAGCTCTTTGTAGGGATCAGGGTATCTTCTAGTCGAGCACTCTCGACTATAGCTTCCTTACTTGTTTCTAATTATTTTCTAATATAATTATTTTATAGTTGCCTCAGTCGGTAAGTCATTCTTATCACCCTTGCGTGGGTCTGAACATTAGATCTAGGGCTTGTGCAAATCAAATGGATGACTGCAACTCACAAACTACCTTGGTTGATCTTTTATATTCAGTTTGCATATGACAGATGTCTGCATACTTAAATCTATTTGTCTACTAAAATGAGTGAGGTATAAAATTAAAGGTACTATCTAGTCGGGCATACCCAACAAGAGCGCTATTTCTGTTTAGCTGGACCAATATTGTTATACTGTTACTTATCTTTATATTACAAAAGCAGCAATGTTAATTTGTCCGCACATGCAGGAAGTTTTCGTAACAAATCTACTGCATCTTGTTTTTATTTACTATCTTATAGCTCTGTTAAAAAGTCATATAATTTAATGTAAAGGTTTAAGCACACAATGCATCCAAACAACAAACGAGTCTAATCGAGATTCTCTACAATAGCAAATACTGGGAATTTCTCAATATCATTCAGAAACTTAATCTGCAGTTCTTACAATTATTAATTAAGAGATAAAATGTTTTCATTTATTTTATTATTATTAAAATATTTATTTGACTTGTCTTCATATTTCAACTGAACTGGCATCTGCATAGAGCAATTATTATGAACAGATATCGTAAGAAGTATACGCTAAGTGGCATTATCTTTTAGGAGCTGTAAGTGTAAACATTTCTTTATATATACTACTTACTTATACATACATATATTTATATCATATACATATGTATGTGGTCAGCAACATAGACGGGCCTCTCAAGGTCTACATCATACTTAAACTAAAAAGTTCTGCAGCGCTTCATACAGTGTCTATGCCAAATTACCATATGAAGCAATTGACCTCTTTGCATATTGAAATATTTTCTTTAATCAAACGTAGCAGCTGAAGAATTAATCAATTAAAACACGAGCGCTCGTTAGCCATATTAAAATATAGTTCAAAATTAAAAATCCATTTCGCAAAAAAAAAAAAAAAAAAAAAAAAATTGCCATGCATTCATAAAAATAATTGTTTTTTCTTTTTGAAAAACATTTTTGGCACAGCTCAAGCTGCTAATTGAAAAGCAGAGAGCAGGGAGAGTATGACCCATGGCTGCAAGCGGAACAGGGCTAAGCATATATATCAACATATGTTGTGTAATTAACAACAGTGCAACGTGAATTACAAGTCGGAAATGAAACTGAAATCAAAAACATAAACCATTTCTGGTTCAGTTTCTGTTTTATTTTATGTTCCCATTTCCAAAATATCATTAGAAATTTCATCTTTGTATACTCTTTGCAATCGAATTTCACGTAAGTGTTCTAGCCAAATGATAAATATTCTGTTAAGAGTGATAAGTACATGTAATAAAAAATTTAAAAATTAATAATTGAATCCTGTAATTATTTTAAAGAATAAATAACAGCTAACAGCTATAACTCTAACAAATGTAAAGTAATAAAACATTTAAAAAATTATTAAGTCTGGAATAATTTTAACTAATTAAAATTAAATTAAAATTAATGTAAATAAATGAACAATGAAGTAAATCTAATGCTTTCATTTGTAATTAAAGCCTACTTTCTTCATACATATTTATTACATTCTCTTGAACTAAAAAAAACTGCATAGAATAGTCGAAGGTGCCTGCCCGGGACAAGTAGCATTAGTGGCGCAGCTGTTAGCGATCAAACGCACTTGAGGCGAACGAAGCAAAGTTTCTTATGGAAAGTGAACTGATTCTGAGCACAGTCCCGAGAGTCAATGTCTCAATAGCGGAGCTGCTGCTCGTAGCTGGTCTTAGTAATTAACGCATTTAGATCATTCGGAGCGGACAGCAGCACGCGCAGACATAAACTTGTTTTTTTAGCATTAGAATGGCAAAATCAGTGATGCTATCCAAAGATACTGAGCGCGAGCGATCTCAGAACTATCTGCAGATGCAATTTTATGGCACGCGCCGCTTGGGCGATCACCTAGTCCGCATCGGGCCGTCTCAATCGGCGTATGGCCAAATATAGAAAAAGATGAAGATTCACGCCGGCCTGTCAGACACTGCGTCTGTTTATACACACATCCCCGAGTTCAGTAACAATCACCCAGCTCTTAGTCATGCCGGGTCTCTGCCAGCGTGTGTGCTGCGTGCGTTGCTATGTTTATATTATTTGATGTGGTTTTTGCTCGTTTTTGTGTATTTCTTTATATTTCTCTTTCATTTACTTTTGCCTTTTTTTCTTTCTTTTGGTTTTTTGCCAGTTTGATTAAGAAATATTGATCCTGATTGAATGATGGAAAGCTTACGAAAACTTAAATGAACTGTCGTGGCGAGGCAACTGCCAGCTGAAAGAGCTGAGAGCTGTGAGCTGTGAGCTATGAGCTATGAGCTGTGGAGGCCATTTAAAGTAAACTATTTTTATATGAGCTCAGGTTTTGAAAGTTCGCTTGACAGCTGCTCAATCAAATAAAATATTTGGGCTAACTAAACACAAACCTTTTTGACATTCAGCGCCCCCTCGCCATGCGCCCGAAGATGTAGCACAGTGATGTATAAATTCTCAAAATTCGCAAAAATCAAACTCAATTACGTGCGCTGTCAATCAATGGCAGGAATCGAACTCGGAATCGGCCCAAGACATGCGTAAGAGCATTTTAGTGCGCAAGCTGCGTGGTCGAGGCGCTTGTTTTTCTTTCTGCTTTTGTTTTGTTTTGTATTTTAAAGATACATTTTACTTAAGTGTATGGCATACATCATCCATTCAACTACGTCCACATATGTACATTTAAAGTTTTCATTGCACGCGTACGACGGCAGACAGACTATATAGAATCATTTCCAGATGGCGATGTGCGTTGACCCTGAGACGAAACGCCCACGCAATGGGCAAATATAAACTAATGTATATATCTATAGACTATATATACATATATGTATATGACCATACATACAGGCGTGTATGTATTTCTATACAGAAAGAGTGAAAGCGTATGGAGAGCTAGACTATGGGCCATTGTACGGGCAAATATCAAGATGGCAAAGACTTCAAATAGAACACTTGAGGAGTCGACTTTGCTATACAATGATAGATATACATATGTACATATTTTATCTGAATCCATTGACGGTTTAATTAGGCTCAATGAAACAGTTCTCCAAATTAAAGCTTATCCCACAAGTAACACAAGTTTCGCATTAAAATAACGTACTTAAACTATTCCATCGATGTGGCGCATGGCGTATTTAAAAACAGCGAATTATGATGAGAAGTACCGCTGGCTCTCGTTAAATTTGAGTGCTTGCTGAAAAGTAGCATCATAAAAATTGAATTAAATAGAGAACAATGGAGAACTATTTCCTGCAGAGGCCTCAAGGTTTCAGTGCTTTGAACTGCCCGTCGACTGCAGAAAGATATTGGACAACTAATCGATGAATGATGCTGCATGGGCATACAAATTTGATAGCTGCTGATCGCAGGGGAACAATTTATTATTCAAGAAGCACAGAAAAAGTCGTAAGAGTTTTATATTTGACTATGAAAATACAATTTAGCTAAGGGCAAGCACAGCAACCTGGGCTTGCAGCTCATATGTATATATAGCTTATATATGTACATAGCCGATACTCAACTTACAGCAAGCGCGTGTGTATGTGTGCGCGTGTGTGTGTCTTAATTGAAACATTGTGTTTTGATTTGTTCAATGAAAGTGAATCGAGTGAGCCATGCATATAAAATGTTAACTCTAAGCCACAATATAAGAAGCGCCTCCTGTTGTAGTTCTCATTAATTTCTTGGCTCATTGATTTCGCAAAACGAAATTGAATGCACACACATATGTATGTATTTGCGTGCATATATGAAAAATATGAAAATAATGAATATGCAGTAAATGCCAGAGCATATTAGAAATAAAAGAGCTAACCGAACTGCATAACAACAATTGGCATAATGCACAACTTGAGCTCCAAATTTCTTACATACTTATTTACAGACTTATATGTAACATATATATTTGCATATATATTACATATATGTCGAGTCAGCAGCACGGGCTGCCAACTGCCATGGCTGTGTGAGCGAAGCAGCTCTCCAATTGCAGACGAGCAGACCGGGAGACAGAAACTGATGTGAGCGGCTTATGGCTTATTGCTTAAGCCTAAGCTCTTGTTTATGGTATGGGCTTATTCCGTAGAATTGCATATGGTACTCGATCGGCACTCACACACACATACCTCTCCACTTGCCACTTGGCTGGTGTCTTCAATCGATCCTCGGCTGTGATAGGCACAGCTGTTGGCTGCAGCTGCACACTTCTTTGGCTTTTGAATTCCGCCTAAGGCAACCAAAGACAGCCAAGTTAACACCTTCGGTTGCCTTGAGCTATCGACTTTAGCCATTTGACGCGCATTTTAATTACGTGCCGAGCTCTTCGTTTCTTGCATAATGTCAAAGGGGCGGGGGGATTTCCCAGTTGCAAGGGGCGCAATTTTTAGTTACGGTAGCTCAAGCAAATTGTCATAATGATTTATAAACATGCAGCCGCAAGCACACAAGAACAGGTTGATAGACTAAAAGATATGCAGTAATTATCCATCAAATACTAAGCAATTTGAATAGCAAATTGCTTGCAAATGCAAATCTATACGCCCCATTACTCAACTTCTTAGTGTAGGGTATTTGTCTGTGCCCAGAGAGTCTCAGCTATATGCATAAGACTCGCTTAGCGATTGCTGTCGCCATTCATTATGAAATTTATATATATAGTTACCAATATATTCACATTTATCAAACACAATTGACCTTTGTCAGAACAGACCAGCAGAACAATGACGACGCCTAGATACTGCGCCCGGGACCCCACAAAGAAATTAATTATAGTCTTGTAAATTGTCTTGAACAAAATTATTAATTGATCTCAGATAAACGACGTCTGGCGAAACAAAAGAACAACAGCATATAATATCGGCTGAAATTAAATGACATTTACAATAACTATACTTACATTCATATGTATACTTACATATATATATATATATATATATATGAATATACCATACTTACAACTGGCGCCATGCGGAAGTCATAGAAAAGGCCCATGACAAATCGCTGGGAATGCTGTTTCTTAAAAATGTAAATGCTATGCAGCACTAAATTAATTTAGTAAATTAATCAAAAACTTAAATATGCCATCACGTTTATGTTTATGTAATACCCATCTATTAGTATCGCAAGCGAGACAGCTAAATAAATTTCAAAGCTAACTTGGCAACAAATGTGTAAAACAGGTAAAAGAGCTTTAGTCGTTTGAGCTGACTAGAAGATGTCCGAAAACAAATGCTGTCGACTTGGAAAGGTATGAATACAAAATGAATAAAAAATATATTAAAGGAGTAGATTAGAGTGGAGAATCTATATTTAAAATTTGAAAAATCTGAACTCAAATGGACGCTATCGAAGTTATGGTAATTAAAAAATGATATCGATAATATGACAAAAATTGTCCTACACATACTATAGAACGGCCTCAAAGGCCTAGCTCTTATGGGTGCCGATATGGAATACATTATAAATATTTTCATAGGGAGAGAACTAAATTTCCTCAGCGCATAGTATAATATTATGAGGAAGAGTGGGAGATATTACATATAATAGGAATCAGCTTTTTCTATTATTAATTATAAAAAGGTCATTTAAAAAAATAAATAAATAACTAAAATACCTAAGATATATAAAAATATATGTAATGATATACTAAATATAATTTTTGCTAGTTCTAAGAAAGATTAAAAAATATTAAGCAACAATAAAAAATATGTTGAAATTAAGTAACAAAATTTTAGTTTCTCTAGTATTTATTAACTCGATAATAAAATTTTAATAATTCTATAATATTTATCTTATACTATTTATACCACAAATAAATATTAAGTAATATGAGTGAAATTATGTAATTTGTTTTTATCGACATTGAAAGTATGCAATACTTTCTGATCAAGTGAAAACAATAGAAGTCAAGGGATATTCCCGTGCGGCATTTTTCAACACTGAACAATGACAGCCCAGTCGGTAGATAGTAAAACTTTCAGTTATATGCAAACCAGTTTGAGCTCAACGCACCCCCTGAACAGTCGCAAGCAATGTACGAGAACGAGGAAACGGGTTACCAGGACAACGAGGACGACAAAGACACCAACAAAGTGTCGCCCAAACAAAAACAAAACAAAACAAACAAAAGCAAGCGTGCAGCAAATGCCCAAACGCCAAGTGAATTGGGTGTTAAATCGACTGCCAGCTTTTTCAGTTTGTTCATAACGGGCCAGATAGTGTCGGCGACTTTTCCGCTGGGTCCCGACAAGGATTACATATTCTGTCGCTATGAGCTGGTCGCTGGGCCGGACTGGCAGCTGGTGACGGGTCCGCAATATGGAATCACACAGATGTCGACCAATAAAACTGGCCACTTTAATGACAAAATTGTCTTCAATATGCCCATCGAGGTCACCTACAAGAGCACTAGTCCGTTCGGCTGTAAGTGTCTGGACAACCTGGGCAGATGCAGTTGCTCTAACCACAATGTCTTTCCAGGGCCACAGATCCTAGTCAGCGTCTTTGGACAGAATCAAACTGGAAATGAGAGTTTGGTAGGCTATGCCCACGTTTATATGCCCATCTTCGGAGGCCATCAGCAGCTCGACGAGCACATCTCAAGTCTAAATCAAGCGCCGATCCTAAGGCCCAAGTGTCCCAATATGCTAGGCGACATAACCAGCTGGCTGTTGCGACGCCAGCCGGAGCTAAAGAATCCCAAAATACTGCTAGACAGTGCGCAGTCCAAGGGTAAACATATCCCACTATAGCAATATAACTAGTATTAATTTATTCTACATGCTCAGGGCTATCAATGGAGTCCTATGGAACTCTGGAGTTTGAGCTGCATGCGGTAATGAGAGGAGCTCGCAAGTTGGGCTATAATTGGCATGCTTAAAGCCAGATAATGGAGGTGTATATTTCAGTATAAATAGATATAAGTATGTGTGTGTGTGAATAAAAGGTGAGGCAAGAGAGCACTTGTCCTAATCTAATTGGTCGATTCGGGTGGGTAGGTTTGGTTTGCCTTAAACTTGACCATGACTTGGGCGACTTGGACTGGGAAATGACGCGTTTGTCGCTAATCCGGCGCTACAAATTTGCAGCAATTGGGGAGACGAAAATAAAATTGAGCGACTTTGGATTGGCCGAGTGACAGATAATTGGATTAGCTAGCAATTAGTCTAAGACTGGCTAGACTCAAGTGTTTTCTAAGACCCTGGCTACATATAAAGGCAGCCCAATGGGCCGGCCCAGTGCAGTCGCGTCCAGTCCGGCGCCAAGAGAAATCTTGATAGCTATTGCAACTGCTATGGACAGATATCCTTAACAGCCTAAGTACAAACGAAGTTCGACCACCGACAAGATTTTTGGACGCTTAGAATTGGATAAGCTGAGCCATGATAAGTCTGAATAACCCCACTTATGCGCATCTGCGAGATGGCAGCAATCTCAGCCTGGCGGAGAGCGTGCCAGCTGAAATAATGCACATGGTGGATCCCTACTGGTATCAGTGGCCACCAATGGAGCCCATGTGGTTTGGCATCATTGGATTCGTCATCGCGGTGCTGGGGTAAGATACAAAGATACAGAATGTACAAGCCTGCCCATGCTTAAATATTTCAATTAATTTTCCCCAACCTCTAAGCGTGATGTCACTGGCGGGCAACTTTATTGTGATGTACGTCTTTACGTCATCCAAGTCGCTGCGAACGCCATCCAATATGTTTGTGGTCAATTTGGCCTTCTCCGATTTCATGATGATGTTCACCATGTTCCCACCCGTCGTCCTCAATGGCTTCTACGGCACCTGGATCATGGGCCCCTTCCTGTGCGAGCTCTACGGCCTGTTCGGCTCCCTCTTTGGCTGCGTGTCCATCTGGTCCATGACACTGATTGCCTACGATCGTTACTGTGTGATTGTCAAGGGCATGGCCCGCAAGCCACTGACGGTCACGGCAGCTGTGCTTCGCCTGCTTGTCGTATGGACCATCTGTGGCACATGGGCTCTGATTCCGATGTTCGGCTGGAATCGATATGTACCCGAGGGCAACATGACGGCCTGCGGCACAGATTACTTTGCCAAAGATTGGTGGAACCGCTCCTACATCATTGTCTACTCGATGTGGGTCTACCTTACTCCGCTGACGACCATCATCTTTTCATACTATCACATCCTGAAAGTATGGCCCAGTGTTTTCTTTGATTACGAGTGAATGCTTACCCGCATTTCCCATTTCCAGGCAGTGGCTGCCCACGAGAAGGCAATGCGCGAGCAGGCCAAGAAGATGAATGTCGCCTCCCTGCGCAACACTGAGGCAGAGAAGAGCAAGGCCATCGAAATCAAGTTGGCCAAGGTGGCGTTGACTACGATTTCGCTGTGGTTCTTCGCCTGGACGCCTTATACAATCATCAATTATGCGGGCATCTTTCAATCGATGCATCTGTCGCCGCTTGCCACAATTTGTGGTTCGGTGTTCGCGAAAGCAAACGCGGTTTGCAACCCCATTGTTTATGGCTTGAGGTAAGACCACCGAATATAAAATTACATTTAATCACTTACTTTTCCTGTTTGTGACAGCCATCCCAAGTACAAGCAAGTGCTCAGGGAGAAGATGCCTTGCCTGGCCTGTGGCAAGGATGAATTCTCCTCGGACTCGAGAACACAAGCCACCGCAGAGATTAGCGAATCTCAAGCTTAGACAAAATAAACGACGACTGCAGCAGACGAAGAGGCTAACGAAGTAGATGGTGACCTGTGGTACTTAGACACAGGAACTGACAGCTTTACGAGATTGGGTCACATTCCAGCTAGTATGTGGCACAAAATCGAGCTTTCCATATAAACACAAAAATCTAAAAAAAAGTTGGCATTCAAAAATGTAAAAAAAAAATGGAAACAAAAAAACAAATAATTAAAGTGCAATTGATACAAAATCAAAAAACCTGATTTTTCCTCAAGGATGAAAGTGTAAGTGTCTGAACTGCTTTATAAAGCATTTGCCCCAAAGAGTTTTACGCCTTTTTATTGAAAAATTAACATTTCAATCATTTCCATTGTAGTCCTTATTGCCATTGTTGTACCGTCGTCGTTGGGTCGGATTTGAATATACGTTTTCTTTCAGCCGTAGTAGGTGCTCATGTCCAGGTCAATGAGGGTGCCATTGTGTCGGCGTTCGCGCAGCTCCTGCGTGAAGAGCGCGCGTCCTTGCAGCAATATAAAGTCGATGAGTCGTTTATTCGAGCTGAGACGCAGTGCATCGGGATCGGTACGTTTGCGTAGATAATTAAAACAGCAGGTTCTGTTGAAAACTAAAAATGATTAGAGCAATTGGAGACTAGACATGGTATGGCTTACCGAAAATGTTTGGTGCCACAGGCATTGGAGCACTCCTTGCCACAGGAGTCACATTGTATGGCATTCGAGCAAGCAAGACACATTAAGCATATGCCTATAAAGGTAGATATCCATATAGTCATCATTGTTGTATAGTTATCACTCCCTACTCACATAGCAATATGATCTGGAAGTGCATCTCGGTGCAGCTCGTCTGAATCTTGGTAACAAAGTGCAGTTCACCAAATTGCGAAACTCATAGGAAGTCTTGTGAGAGTCTCACTCGAGTCATGCAACAGCAGCAGCAACTGAAAGGACTGAGCTCTTAGTGAATCTGTTTTTATACAGTTTCACAAGCTCACACACACTCACACACACAATTACCACAGCAGTTAAATTCAAAGTGGTCATTCAAGCATGTCGCGAACCAGTAACCAAAGCAATACATCCAAGTGTAAGGATGGACATGTGATGCATAATAAATTATCTTTGCTCAGACAACCCCAAACGCACAATTGCAGCTTGCGCAACAAGTTTATGTAGCATACTTTTAAGGCTGACCATGCGATTGTGTGTGTGGGCGCGCAAGTGTGTGTATGAGTGTATGTGTGAGTCTGGGCTTACCGCAATCAACACAGTTTGTAAAAGATTATAAAAGTTTTGAATACACCTGCCAGCAGACATACTACGCATATAAATGATAATATTAAGAGCGCAGCTAAGATTACACCAATTTTTTTATTTCTTTGTTTTCATATAAAAAACGTAATGTATATTTATGATAAAAGAGTTTTTAGTTTATTTGAATTTGCCTCCATAAATGTTTGTTCTTTTACGATATTGAATGTACGATATAAGCAAATCAAAAGCGAAATCGACTAGGTGGCAACGCTACAGCGCGAAAGCGCAACAGCTGGGCACCAACAGCTGATACCGCAACCAAAACTAATTTTAATTAGTAAAAGTTTTGCTTCATTCTTAAATACAATAAAATCTAGCTAAACATGTGGGAGCCGCCCCGACTGAGTGCTGCGCTACGAGCCAAAACGGAACTCGAATCGAAAAAGCATTGCTACAACGGTCTGAGAGAAACTATTGCTAAGAGTTTAGTGTGCACGACGACACCCAAAGAGTAAGAAGATACAGTTGCCTCAACTGATGAAATACATATACTTCAAAATTAACAAATTAATGCTTAAAGGAAAAATGAACAAACCATAGCAAAACTGCTGGCCCAATTGCCGGCGAGTAAACAGCCAGAGGCCAAGGCACAGCTGCAAAAGCTACGGAATCTAGTGCAGGAATGCATGGGCTACGAGGAGCAGCCACAGGTGGTGGAGCATGCAGCCCTTTATTTGTTCTGGCTACTGCTGGATGAGCGCGTGATACTGGTGGCCACCAATAATCGATTGCACACCATGTTTGGCAACACGTTCGATCGGAAACGAACGCAAATACACAACTGTGTGCTTGCTGTGAGAGATGCATTGGAGGAGGATGAGCTATTTGCTCTAAAGCGTTGGAGGCAATCGCAGCAAAAATCGACAGAGCAGCGGCCACCCTGGGGCGAAGATATATGCGTCAAATACACACAAGCCAAGTGGGAGGATGTCAGCTTGTTGACGAACCTGTCGCCCGATGCACTGCTCGAAAATCAAGTGGTTAACAAGTTTACCATGGAACTCAAGACAGGACACGACTCGATGCAAACTGGAGCGCATAGCACAGACAACAATAAACTAAGTCCGGAGCTGGAAACACTTCTAGGCATAGCCAGTAAAATTGACGATGAGCTTCTTCTAGATCGGGTTGGCGACATACTTAGATCGAAGCGAAGCAACGAAGATCTGCAGAATGAGCTAATGGAACTCCTAGGCTTTGAGCACTTCGAACTAGTTGGACAGCTGCTCCAAGAGCGCATCAAGATCGCGCAGCAAATAGAGCAATATGCCACAAATTCACGTCGCATCAAGCAAGTGAAGCAAAAGCGGCAGCTGACATCAGCCAGCTCTGAGAAACGGCCAACGGTGGCCAGCGCAGTTGTGGTTCAATCGGAACAAGAGAGGCTGCTGGGCAAGCAGCAGCGTCGCGAAGAGAAGAAACTGCAGCGTATCATGCGGAGCGTTAAGGACAGTGATGATGATCGCGAAGAAGAAGGTTGCGCAGTTGCTATTTCTGCGCAGCAGTTGCGAATGCAGCACCAGCGTAAGCTGCTAGAGGCAGCACAGCGCGAACCACTGCTGCTCAACACCAAGGCAGTTAAAGCCGAGCAATCAACTTACACGGCACCCATATACTATCCATATGTCTTCGATAGCCAACGGGAAGCCAAGCAACATGCCGGCTTCATAGGCGGCGGTCGCATTGCGTTGCCCGAGAATGCTCAACGAATCGACAATAAGCAATGGGAGGAGGTCAAGATACCAGCCAGCGAGCCACCACCACTTACGGTGGGTAATAGGCGCGTCCAGATTTCTGAGCTGGACGACATTGGCCAGATGGCATTTGCCAACTGCAAGGAGCTGAATCGCATACAATCCGTCGTTTATCCTGTGGCCTATCACAGCAATGAGAATATGCTGGTTTGTGCGCCAACGGGAGCTGGTAAAACGAATGTGGCTATGTTGGCCATTGTGCACACCATTCGTTGTCATTTGGAGCAGGGTATCATTAATCGGGATCAATTCAAAATTGTCTACATTGCGCCCATGAAAGCGCTGGCCGCTGAAATGGTAGAGAACTTTTCCAAGCGTCTGAAATCAATGCAAATCAGTGTACGGGAGCTCACGGGCGATATGCAGCTGACCAAAGCAGAGATGACGGCCACGCAAATACTGGTCACCACGCCCGAAAAGTGGGATGTTGTGACCAGAAAGGGTAAGTCAATAACATAGCTCAGATCCATTTGATTCGATTATTAAACCTTTGCAGGCAGTGGTGACGTGGCGCTCATCAGTCTTGTCCAGTTGCTCATTATTGACGAAGTACATTTGTTGCACGGTGAGCGTGGTCCTGTGGTGGAGGCTATAGTGGCGCGCACATTGCGTCTGGTAGAGTCCTCGCAGTCCATGATACGCATCGTGGGTTTGTCCGCAACGCTTCCCAACTACATCGATGTGGCCCACTTCCTGCGCGTGAATCCCATGAAGGGTCTATTCTACTTCGACTCGCGCTTCCGACCTGTGCCCTTGGACACTAACTTTGTGGGCATTAAATCGGTTAAGCCTCTGCAACAAATTGCTGACATGGATCAGTGCTGCTATCAGAAATGTCTAGAAATGGTCCAACAAGGCCATCAGGTAATGGTATTCGTCCACGCACGTAATGCTACGGTGCGAACGGCGAATGTGCTGCGAGAGCTGGCGCAGCAGAACAATACCAGCGCTCTGTTCTTGCCAGCCGACAATAATGCCCATGGCCTGGCCTGCCGTTCCATACAGAAGAGCAGGAATAAACAGCTGGTTGAGCTGTTCTCCTGCGGCCTGGCCATGCATCACGCTGGCATGCTACGCGCAGATCGCCAAATGGTGGAGAAGTACTTTGTGGAGGGTCACATCTCAGTGCTTGTGTGTACAGCCACGCTTGCCTGGGGAGTCAATCTGCCTGCTCACGCAGTCATAATACGCGGCACGGATATCTACGATGCGAAGCATGGCAGCTTTGTTGACCTGGGCATACTAGACGTGCTGCAGATCTTTGGACGCGCAGGCCGACCACAGTTCGATAAAAGCGGTGTTGGCACTATTATCACCAGCTATGACAAGCTCAATCATTATCTTTCCCTGCTGACCAATCAATTCCCCATCGAATCCAACTTTGTGCAATGTTTGGCTGATAATCTGAATGCCGAAATTTGTCTGGGCACCATTTCAAATGTGGAGGAGGCCATCGAGTGGCTTAGCTACACGTGAGTAACCATCTAGACTACCCATATTTTCTTGTTTAAATATCTATCCGCATTTATAGTTACCTCTTTGTGCGCATGCGCATCAATCCACATGTGTATGGCATTGAGTACTCGGAGCTGCAGAAGGATCCAACGCTGGAGGCGCGCCGGCGTGCCTTGATTATGTCCGCATCAATGAGCTTGGATAAGGCCAAGATGGTACGCTTCAATCAGCGCACCATGGACATGAACATAACTGACCTAGGACGCACTGCCTCGCATTTCTATATCAAATATGACACGGTAGAAACATTCAATGAACTGATGAAGCCCTACATGACCGAATCAGAGCTTTTAGCCATGATGTCGCAGGCGCAGGAGTTTCAACAACTTAAAGTGCGCGATGACGAGCTTGAGGAACTGGACGAGCTGCGTGAATACTACTGCAAATTAAAGGCCTTTGGAGGCAGCGAGAATGTTTGCGGCAAGGTATATACCAAACTTGTTGAATGTCTGTCCAAATGATTAACTGATCCGTTCTCTTTTCAGGTAAACATTTTAATTCAAACATATCTGTCCAATGGCTATGTCAAGTCCTTCTCTTTGAGCTCCGACATGTCCTACATAACCCAAAATGTTGGCAGAATTGCGCGTGCCCTGTTTTCCATTGTGCTGAGGCAGAACAATGCTACCTTGACGGGTCGCATGCTACAGTTCTGCAAGATGTTTGAGCGCAGGCAGTGGGACTTTGACAGCCATTTGCGGCAGTTTCCGACCATCAATGCGGAGACCATTGACAAGCTGGAGCGACGTGGCCTAAGTGTTTACCGGCTGAGGGAAATGGAGCAACGTGAGCTGAAAGAATGGCTGCGCAGTGACCGCTATGCGGAGCAGGTCATACGCGCAGCACGGGAACTGCCTCTCCTGGAGGTGGAGGCCACATTGCAGCCAATCACCCGCACCGTATTACGCATCTCTATAAAAATCTGGCCAGATTTCACGTGGAACGATCGCGTGCATGGCAAGACGAGTCAAAGCTTTTGGCTTTGGATCGAAGATCCGGAGTCCAACTACATATACCATTCGGAGCTATTCCAAATAACTCGCAAGTGCGTCTTTAGCGGTCAGTCCCAACAGCTCGTTATGACAATTCCATTGAAGGAGCCATTGCCGCCCCAGTACTATATACGCGTCACCAGTGACACCTGGCTGGGCAGCACCACCTGTGTGCCACTGTCCTTTCAGCACCTGGTGCTACCGGAGCACCATCCGCCGCTGACGGAGCTGCTACCGTTACGTCCACTACCAGTAGCCAGTCTGCAGAATGAGCTCTACGAATCGCTGTACAAATTTAGTCACTTCAATCCCATACAGACGCAAATCTTTCACTGTCTGTACCACACGGACAACAATGTCTTGCTGGGCGCACCCACGGGAAGTGGCAAAACGATTGTTGCGGAAATCGCCATTTTCCGCGCCCTAAACCTGCAGCCCAAGTCAAAGGTGGTGTATATAGCGCCGCTAAAGGCGCTCGTCAAGGAACGCATCGCAGACTGGCAGCTGCGCTTCGAGCGCTCGCCACTGGGCCTTAAAGTTGTGGAGCTGACAGGTGATGTCACTCCGGACATTCAAGCCATTCGGGAATCGCAGCTGATTGTCACCACGCCGGAGAAATGGGACGGCATCAGTCGATCCTGGCAGACTCGCGAATATGTGCAGCATGTCTCGCTGATTGTGATCGATGAAATCCATCTTCTGGGCGAAGATCGTGGTCCAGTTATCGAAGTTATTGTTTCCCGCACAAATTTCATCAGCTCGCACACGGGTCACTCCATACGCATTGTGGGATTGTCAACGGCGCTAGCGAACGCTCAGGACTTGGCCAACTGGCTGGGCATTAAACGGATGGGTCTGTACAATTTCAAGCCCTCAGTGCGGCCGGTGCCGCTGCAGGTGCACATCAATGGCTTCCCCGGCAAGCACTATTGCCCGCGTATGGCCACAATGAACCGGCCAACTTTCCAAGCCATACGCACACACTCTCCGTGCGAGCCGACCATTGTATTCGTGTCTTCGCGCCGACAGACTCGTTTAACGGCGCTGGATTTGATCACCTTTGTAGCGGGTGATGAAAACCCCAAACAGTTCCTGCACATCGCTGAGGATGAAATGGAGCTAATCCTTCAGAATATTCGCGATCAGAACTTGAAGTTCTGCCTAGCGTTTGGCATTGGGCTTCATCATGCTGGTCTGCAGGAGCCGGATCGCAAATGTGTGGAAGAACTGTTTTTGAATCGCAAGATACAAGTCCTAGTGGCCACCGCCACGTTGGCTTGGGGCGTCAATCTGCCGGCCCATCTCGTGGTAATCAAGGGCACCGAATACTTTGACGGCAAGGTAAAGAAATATGTGGATATGCCCATTACGGATGTGCTGCAAATGATGGGGCGCGCTGGACGGCCCCAGTTCGATAACGAGGGGGTGGCTGTCGTCCTGGTGCATGATGAGAAAAAGAACTTTTACAAGAAATTCCTCTACGATCCGTTCCCGGTCGAGTCCAGTTTGCTAGCGGTGCTGCCTGAGCATGTGAATGCTGAAATTGTAGCTGGAACAGTGCAGACCAAACAGGCGGCCCTGGACTATTTAACATGGACATACTTTTTCCGACGACTGCTGCGTAACCCATCGTACTATCAGCTGGAGGGCGTGGAGCCGGAGAACGTGAATGCCTTCATGTCCAACCTGGTGGAGCGCGTTGTCTACGAATTGGCGAATGCTGCCTGCGTCGTCGAACGGGATGGGCAACTAGTGCCCACGTTTCTGGGCCGCATCAGCTCCTATTACTATTTGTCGTACCGCACAATGAAGCATTTCCTGGAAAACTTAGAACCGGGCATGGACACCAAGCAGGTTCTCCTGGCCATTTCAGATTCCTATGAGTTTGATCAGCAGCCTGTACGCCACAACGAGGACAAACATAACGAAGAATTGGCTGAGGTGCTTCGCTTCCGACCTCCATCTGCCAGTTGGGATTCGCCCTATACGAAAACATTCCTGCTGCTGCAAGCTCACTTCTCTCGCCAGACGCTGCCCAATTCGGACTATCTGACTGATACGAAGTCGGCACTGGACAATGCGACGCGTGTCATGCAAGCCATGGTAGATTACACCGCGGAGCGTGGCTGGCTGTCCACAAGTTTGGTTGTGCAGCAATTGATGCAGTGCGTCATTCAGGCACGCTGGTTCGACGCCTGCGAGTTCCTCACGCTGCCCGGTGTCACCGAAGACAACGTGGATGTGTTTCTTAATATTCAGCACGAAAATTACGAATACCTAACGTTGCCCGTACTCAAAGAAATCTGCAGAAATGATTACGAAGTGCTGGCACAGCCACTACGTGATGTGTTCGAGGAACATGAGATTGAGCAGATGTACAAGGTAAAGTTAACATATTTCAGGGCAATTCGATGAACTTTTAAAATATAATTGCATTTTTTATAGGTTATTCAAGGTTTGCCAGAAATCTCGCTGGAAATCTCTGTAGAGGGTCGCTATATGGAAGAGGAGTACGCCAAACGACCCGTATCAATTAGCGAAGGTCCAGTCGACTGGGTACCACTACATGCCAACGAAGACTATGTGCTGTGCATCGATCTGCAGCGTCTGAACGTTGCTGCCGGTCAGCGTAGAGGTGGCGGCCAAGGATATTCCATTTACAGTCCAAAGTATCCAAAGCCAAAAAATGAGGCTTGGTTCCTAACGCTCGGCTCACAAACGAATGACGAACTGCTGGCCATGAAACGTTTAACCCTGCGCGGCACTCGCTCCGCCAATCGCATCTCCTTCCAAGCGACGCCACGTCGTGGCCGTTTGCTGCTTACATTATATCTAATGTCCGATTGCCTGATCGGTTTCGATCAGCAATACGATCTGCACTTTGAAATTATAGATGCCAAGGCCTAAGCGCATACGATCCGATCCTTAACTGAAGGCACATTAGATCATATTTACGGACTAAGTAGTTATACCAGCTGCGCTGTTTGTATTATATACATACATACATGCATATATAAATTGTAGTTAAAATTACATATTTATTGTGTCATATGTGACACATTTTTATATTTTCCGCCCTTGAGGCCATTATGTTAAATGCCCATGTTAACTATCGTATTAAAGAGAGTAAACTGGATTAAATCAAGTAATTCAATATATTTTTACTATGAAACTCTTACAGGCGAGCTAGCATTTAACATAACCTACCGTAATTCCAATTGTCGATAGATAGTGAACTATGATATTTTTAACTCCGTACACTTATCGCGCTCTCTGCGTCGCTTTCCGACTGCTCTGAAACAATACAGTAATGTTGTGAAATGTAAGAATTGTATAAATAGCGCCCGTACTGAGGCGATAGCAGTCAAACGGGTTTTATATATTGTCGTGTCGAGTTGTGTATTGAGCACTGAGATGTTATATCTATTCTTGTTTGCCCTAACGCTTTTAAACTTGGGCTGGTATTACCTGAAGCACCATTATTTATACTGGGAGCGGCACGGCTTTCCGTATGATGAAAATATAAGTATTCCATTCGGTTGCCTCGGCAGCGTCTGGAGAATGGAGAAGGCCATGGGCATGGCCCTGTACGATGTCTACAGAAACAGCAAGGAGCGTTTTCTGGGCACTTTCCTGCTCTTTCGGCCAGCTATTTTGATACGCGATGCTGAACTGGCTCGTCGCGTTTTGGCTCAAGACTTTGCCAGCTTCCACGACCGGGGCGTCTATGTAGACGAAAAGAATGATCCGCTGTCTGCGTCCATATTTTCCCTGCGTGGCCAAAGCTGGCGTTCCATGCGTCACATGCTGTCGCCCTGCTTCACCTCTGGCAAGCTGAAAGCCATGTACAGCACCTCCGAAGACATTGGCAACAAAATGGTGGCCCATTTGCAGAAAGAGCTGCCCGAAAATGGTGCCAAGGAGGTAGACTTGAAGGAGGTGCTGCAAGTATATGCCGTTGACATTATCGCCTCAGTCATATTCGGGCTGGACGTGAACAGCTATGAGCAGCCGGACAACAAATTCAGAAAAGTGGTTACCGTTGCACGACGTAATACGCGTTTCAATGCGCTGTTTGGCATGATGATCTTCCTGGTACCCTCGTAAGCTGCTGACCAAATCAAATAAGGCTGTAGACTAACGCTAGACTCGTTTCAGTATTCCAAAGCTCCTGTTTCGCATTGGCTTTAAGAATCCCGTGGGAATGGCCATGTTGGCCATTGTCAAGGACACCATCGAATATCGAGAAGAGAACGGCATTGCGCGCAAGGACTTACTGCAGCTGCTCATGCAGTTGAGGAACAAGGGCAGCATCGATGATGACGACAGCAAAAGCTGGAACATTCAAACCTCTGAGGATGGTGAGCAATGCAGGAATGCCATTTGCATTTTAGTTCGTTATGTTATTCACCTCTCGATTTTAGGTCACTTAAAGAGTATATCACTGGAGGCAATCACTGCCCAAGCCTTCATTTTCTACATAGCTGGGCAGGAGACGACAGCTTCAACGGCAGCCTTTACCATCTTTGAGGTGGCTCAGTATCCGGAGCACTTAGAGCGCCTGCAAGCTGAAGTGAATGAGACACTGAAGCAGAATGGTGGTAATATCAGCTACGATGTGCTAGCCAAAATGGAGTTTCTGGAGTTATGTGTGCTGGAAACAATGCGCAAGTATCCCGGTTTGCCAATACTTAACCGTGAGTGTACGCAGGACTACAAAGTGCCGGACAGCAATCATGTCATTAAGAAGGGCACTCCAGTGGTCATCTCACTGTATGGCATCCACCACGATGCAGAATATTTCCCAGATCCAGAAAAATACGATCCCAATCGATTTGCCGATGAGAGCAAGAACTATAATCCCATAGCATATATGCCCTTCGGTGAGGGTCCGCGCATCTGCATTGCCCAGCGCATGGGCCGCGTAAATGTCAAACTGGCCATCGTCAAGATCCTACAGCACTTCGATATCGAGGTGATGAGTCGACGAGAGCTGGAGTTCGAAAAGGCTGGCATAGGACTGCTGCCCAAGGATGGGGTCAGAGTGCGGCTCTCCAAAAAGAAAACCAATTGAGCCGAATTGTGAAACGCAAAAGTCCACAGTCATGGACATTCTATGTCCATTACGATAGCGAATAAAAAATTCATAACAAATTGATAGCAGCTAAGTCTTCTTATCGGCCCCCCAAATAATGTACGTGATTATTGTATGAATAGAGTCAACACGATTTTAATAAATGCTTGCAATGGAATTTTATATCTCTAACAAAGCGCATATACGAGTACTTCATATGTATACATGTATATATGTGTGTATATATACATATATTCATAGACTGATTATTTATTTACAAAACGATTTCATGTGTTTAACTTGGGGGATTATCCTTATCGGGTTTCGTCATATTAGTTGTCGCGCTGCTCCAATTGCTGTTGCTGTTGCTGCAACTGTTGTTCGTTCTCGAGCATTTTCTGTTTGTTCTTCTGCCTGAAGATCTCCTTGCTGGCCTCCTTGATGGCCTCAAAGATCTTGGCCTGCGACATTATCTGCTTCTGCACATTCTCAACAGCGGGCTCGGCATTGATGTCAATCAGATCGCTCAAGCCTTCCGATAGATACTCATTATTATTGTAGGGCTTCTCCTCGAGCTCATTGCGTTTGATAAGCGAAAATGGCGGATAGGAGGGGTACGAAGTTCGCTTACGTCCACAACCTAAACATATATCATATTATTTCTAGCTAGTCAATAGATTTACGATTTACCTGTAAAAGCATTGCAAAAGGGTCTTTTCTCATATTTCCATTGTATAACACCGCTGAGCTTGTGCTGTTAAAAGAACAGAAAATATGAAATATAATATATATATTTAATATTTCAATACTTCAATCTGTCACGATTTGAATTCAGAATCCAGTTTTTCCATACATAAATTTCTGAAGACATTCATCACTAAAGACTCATCTGAGCGCTTTAATCTGTATATACGCATCTCTTAAGACTTCTCTGAAAAATCTCTCCATACTCCAGGTTTTCATTAGTTTAATATTTTAAGACTTCATTCTCTACCGACTACACTCTCTCAAGACTTCTATTAAAACTCTAATTTCTGGAATCCTTCATGACTTTAATATTTGTAGACTTGAACCTCGCAAGATTTCAATATTAAAATTTCCTTAAGCTTCCAACAAAGTACATCCCAACTTTATGGCCCATTCATTGCAGTTCCATAAAAGGAACATAAATAAAAGAGAAATTCTTACACCACTTAAAATTTCATAGTCACATTTCAGAAATTTGATTGCACTACATTTACTCACATTCACTTCATTGTTTTCGGTTTCGAGCGAAGCGTTTGCCGTGTACATGCATATCAGAATGGCAGTTAGGTAAAAGCAAATCTCCACACTGGCTCTCATAGTGATGCTGAGCACTTGGGCTATCGTTTTTTTTTTTTTTTCCTTTCTAGATAATCCGTTTAGCGCCTGCACTGTTTAACGCTTCGGAAGCAATTGATGGTGGATTGCGTTCGCGGGCCTTGGTCAACATGTCGGCTACGCAATGTGAGACTTGTTCCTTTCAGGATACGACAGGACGGCCCGCGGCGCGGCGAATGTATTTTGGTTGGCAGTTAATAGCATTTTGTGTTTTTCCCGACCTTACCCAGAGACCGCCCACTTGTCCTTAACACATTCTTAAGGTGTTGACGTTTTGGCCTTAAGCGAACTTTTAATAATACTGCAAACTTAAAGCAGTTTACTCAGTAGTTTTATGTAATGATTAAAGATGTAGAAATGCTACATATTAAACGAAATTAGAGGCAATCCAGCTCACGTATGAAAATATAGAATCGTTTTGAGCAGTGTAACTGCAACGTTGCGACGTTCTCCTGAGAGCAGAAGAGAAATCTTTCTATTTTTAAAAACCCGACACGAAAACCCACTCGCAAAGAGATATGCATATATATATAAATATGTAAATGTATTCAAAATACGAATACGCATACGAATACGTGTACGTATACGGACATGTATATGTGTACATTATAATCACCGGTTTTTTGTTGCTATGTATGCATTTATTCTCCGATAGTTTTCCTCACGCTTCTTCAGGAATTTTCGGCAAAAACAGCGGGCAATTTCGAAACGATTCTCGGTGAATACGGAACGTGTGAGGACGGCTCCCAGCGGAATTTAAGAAAATATAAATTACATATATGGAAAATTGCAGACGTATAATATAGTATAAACAATCTCAGTGAACTTTATATAAACAAAAGCGCAATCCAAGCCGAAAACAAATTCAATAAAAGTTAAGGAAAATATTTTTGTGACACGCTTTTATTGACGTCGAGATCGTTGGAATTCCTGTGTCATTTCTACTAAAATAGCATGTGAGTAATTAATAGTCTATAAATTATTAAATTTAATTGGAAAACCTTTTGAGTGGGAATTATATGATACTAGAAAGAAATTGCATTTCACTTGCTCCGATTCTTTTTATAATTCTGCTTTATACAATTTATTTCTTCTTTTTGTGTCTATGCTAAGTAAAACACTAAAAATACCTCAGCTATTTTCAGTTTTCATCACTTACTGTCGCACATTGGTTTGACAAGTTTCCAGTCCTGTTTCTGGTCTTTGTTTCTCCCATTTCGTTTGATTTTATGTTGTTTATAATAAAAAGAAAATTGCGAGAATTAATGCTAATGTCGAAATTATAAACATTTCGGCACGAGTGCCCATTATCATTCATTTCTGTTGTGAATTACAACACATATGTATGTATATACAAACATATGCATATATCTCTTGTATAGAGAGCAAAGGTGTTCGTAAAAAAGAATTCGGTATTAAAAGAACATTTTATGGTGTAGGAAATTGTGTCGAATGACGTTTTCTGCTGCTGCTGCTGCTGCTGCTGCTGCAGTCAAGACTTTTTGTTTTGGCGTCGTCTTTGTATTTATAAATATGAAAATTTATTTAATTTAATTTTCTCACTCTACTATTTATAGACGGACATGTCAGAGCCCACAGCCCAACAACAGCCGTCACAGAATGGCAAAGAGCGTTCCAAGTCAACCGAGGAGAAAGAGATTCCGCGCGAACCGGCGCTGGTTTGCAAAGACATCGATGTAAGCAATGAAGACTATTCAAATATATTTAAATGGGCTTTATAATCGTCTGCAGTTAACTAATAATTATGAACTCATCTCATCTATCGCAGATTAAGACTGAATTAGAGTGTTTGGTAAAACTCTTGGATGGAAAAATTTCCAAGGAGGAGGAAGTGGCCATGGAGGAGCTGCATCAGTATTTGATCGAGGACGATGGCTCATGGGCGCTGGGTGACAATTTTCTGGTATTTGTACAGCGCGTACTGCGAGACGTTCAGGCCTTCTCGCCAGACACACGGATACATATGATACGCACGCTGGCCTATGCGGCCCTGAAAGATGATGTGATCATAATTTTGCACCAGGATCGCAGGGATCACACGCTCATGAATTTCGCACAGGACATTGACAAGCATACACCTGAAGAGCAGCAGGCCTGGGCCATGTTTGTAAGTCTTTCAGCTCCAATCTTACCAAACATATCAAAGTTAAAGACTTGTTCGTCCGGTAGACTTGCAATCTGTTCGAGAATGTGGGTCCCTCAGAGTGGCTGCTGTACATCTCGGAGTGGGAATACAACGGCCAGACCATATCAAATATACGCGTCACCACCAAAGTGGCCGTGCACTGCATACTCTCCAATTGTCCGCAACTTAAGAATATCGGCTCCATGATCCTCTACAATATCGCCATCAAGGAAGTAAAGACTGTGGTAAGCACTCGATATGGTAAGAGATACGCTTAGCGCAGCTCAGCTCATTTTTGGCCTCATTCTTCGACAGGTATTCGATGACGTTGCCGTGGAGCTGGCCATGGCCATACTGCAGTTCTTCCAAAGCAGTCCCAACGAAGACCAAATCTTCCGCACGCTGAAGGCGCTGGCACGTTTCCTTGAGGTATTGACCCACATTCGTATAGCATTTGTAGCGACAGCTGTCAACTCTTGTGTCATTTCTCATCACTTAGGTATCTCCGGACGTACAGATGATTATTCAAATGATTGGACCGCATCCAAAACAATTTGCTGGCAAAAGTGAACGCGTCGACGAGCTGATAAAGATAATTAGTCGCAAAGTGCCCGCCTAGGAGCGCAAATAGATCATAAAGACCATTAACATATAGGCAAGCCTCACTTTATACCCCTATACACACACAATGTATTTAGATCTTTCAATTTTTGTAAGCATTTGCGCGACACAATAAACATTTCTATTCTTTACTATTCCTGCTATGCGGCTCACATCATGCCATCGCCACAGCAGAGCTTCATCAGGGGGAACCCATTGCCGGCACTGGCGCGCAGCTGCAGCCAGTGCTTCTGATTGGAGACAAACATTTCGGATGGCAGCTGTGTGTCCTGGGTACTCGCGTCGGCTAAGAAGCAGATCAGCTCTCAGAAATCAATGCGAATTGGGAATAAAGTCAACAACTCACTTGTCTTCTTGTCAAACCTTGGCGACTGCGTTATCGATATGATGTCTTCTGGCTTGCGTAGGAGTATCTTGCCCACGCCCTTGCACATGCGCAGCACCTCGTGATTGCTCAGCTTGTCCAGCTGCTGCTCGTCCAGCAGCGAGCAGTTGAGTATCCACTCGCGCACATCATCGAAATCATTGAGCAGGCGCAGGGCTCCATTGACACTGAAGCGTATGCGCTTCTTGTAAATGAAGTCCAGCCAGGCCTCACAGATCAGCTTGAGGATGAGCTTCAGTATGACTATGTCCTTGGTGGCGCGTATGGTGGGCAAAAAGATCTGATCCAGCACATAGCCCACATACAAGCTCTTCTCCTCGTTGTTGTAGACGCTACGCTGCCAATGGCTGGCCGCCGGAAAGCAGAGCGTGAAATTGGCCAGGCTAACGATACGGCAGACCGCCGACAATATCTGAACACATTCATCGGTTGTTTTCTGCCAAAGGAGGCAAATGAGCTGACTGTGAAGCTGGGAGTTAGGGACTTACCTTAAGCAAATCTATATTATTTGTGACCTCAGTGATGAGCTTTGTGCGCAGCGCCACGCACACTAGCATCAGTATATCGCTCAGATCGGCAGTGAGTTTGGGCAGTTTGAAGGTGGTGAAGACACTCAGGCATTGCTTCACATCGTGCTCCAGTATTTGAAAGAAGCGATCCATTTTCCACTCGCAGCACAGCAGCTTCGCCTGCTCGGTGACCCACAGGCGCATCGAGTGCACCGAGTGATCTGAAAGATGAAAGTTCTACCAAGTGGATTGGACCTTACATTCCATCAAGCTTACCCAGCCTGTGTAGTATGGGTATTTGTTCAGCAACTGGCAGCAGGCTCGAATTATTGTGGGCATCGGTGTTGGCAAAGTATTGATTGCTCAGGTTGACCAAGTTGGAAAAGACACTGATCCACACCGTGCCAGTGGGCGTGCCGTGCTCCTGTAATGCAGCTAGCCACATTAAAGCAATTCACATTCGAGTTCTACATATGCAATCTTACGTTCTTGGGGAAATCGCGATACTGCTCGACGACCTGTTCAACCAAACGTTTTGGATTGCTTGACGATACGAGAGCCAAGCGAAAGAGCTGATCCCAGACGTTGTTACACATGAAGCCAGTCAGAATCTCGCCAATGCCGCGTAGTGTGGAGTAAACCGGTTCGGGTATATCTTTGCCAAATTTAGACAGTCATAAATATATAAATTAATATTGATTTTAAACATTATCTCACCATTCACACTCTGATGAAACAGCCAGCAACGTATGGAGTCAATGTGGGTGAGATTATAGCAAGACATGGGCGTGTCTATCCACCAGAGCAATATGTGATCCAATATGATGCCCACATAGGACCACAGCAAACGCAGGCCGCGCACAATGTAGGCATTCATGTCCACCTCACCTGTCCGGCGACTATCTGTTTGATAATTAAGATAAGATAAGTTCTTCAATGAGCTATTATCTAGGGAACATACCGAATATAGTTGGACATATTTCCGTGGCCTTGGTTATAAGTTGTGCTATGAAGAAGCGCTCCTTCTGCAGGAAGCTCTCGGTATGCTTGCAGCGTAAACTCTGATTATCGCCAGCATCTGGAGCTGCCAGCTGCATAGATTTGTAGTCCTGGCCAGGATCCCAAAACTGTTGATAGTCGCCGGGAGCAAAGGAGATATTCAATGTGCGCAGGATCTCCAAGCTGGAGGAGGTGGACTCGTTGTTGTGCTTCTGTTGCTGCTGCTGCTCGCGCCAGGCGTCCTGCTCACCCATGTTGAAAAGTCCAAAAATCAAGTCCAACGCATTCTGCTCTACTCGAGTTTGGGCCACACACTATAAAGGTAAATCGGGAAATTCCTAAACCGAAGAAGCGGACGTTTCGTTTGTGGACCAACCTGAAGCACGAAGCCAAAGTCAATGTTTCTGAGGGACATTAGCAAAGCTGGGTACATATTGCTGCACACATTGGCGTGCATCTCCTCCTTGCACTTGCCACTCAATTTCGGCTCATTCTCCTCCTCCTGCACTGGCGCCTCCTGCTCCGCTGGCGCAGTGGGTGGCCACTGCTTCTGGCTGGCGTTCACATTGCGGCACTTGTTGTACAGCTGGGTTATATGCAGTGCCCAGTTGAGCCACATCTCTGACTGCATCGACTTGCGCAAGAGCAGGCACAGCTGCAAGAGAAATACTTATAGATCGGTCAGAGTGGGACGAAGCTACCCACCGTACGCTTGAGTACGAAAGTCAATTGGCAGAAGCGTCTGTCGTTCAGTTCCATGATTAGATTGAACTTGCGCATGAGCAGCGCGTTGTAGGGGCTGCGCTTGATCTTTTTCGAAAGCGACTGAAAATCTGCATTTTTGGTTTCGTCCTTTAGGCTCCAGTAGAGCTCCACCACATGCTCGCACTCCTCCAAAATGGTATCCTAGCAGTGGGCAGCCAAAGAGAATTGATTATCTGCCCGGATCAAGTGGGCGACCAATGCACTCACATGCTCGCTAAATATAGACGAGTTAACATCGATCACAATCCGCTTGGTAATGCGCCGCAGTTCCAGGCCCAAATTTCCGATTTCCGCGAACGTGTGCATTGGCTGCGATTTGTTGCGGCAGTACCATTTTGGTGTCGTGCTCATTTTGGGAGTTACCCCGCCGAGGGGATGAGCCAGCCCACTCGCACTCTTTGGCCAATCGCCTGCCCCTATCTCCAAATAGCTTTTTAATTATTGTGTCTCCCAGGCACGCATTCGTCGACCCTTCCTTATTCCAGTCTAAGCTTACCCCGACTTATCAAATGCAAATTTTGCGAATGTTTAATCGATGCCAGGACGTGAGGCCACATCGCCTAGCAACGCACGCACGTGATTCCATTGCCATAAGGCTGAGCACTCCAATCGTATAGAGATAGAAACGACCCATGCCCAAACATCATTGACTGCCCAACAGACAGGCATTTGCCATTGCGCCTTACACTCAAAATACGCAGCTCCAACGACTACGAAAGGTAAACATGTGCATTCCTTATTTAAGAATGAATATGACCAAAATTGTATTGTATTTAAGAATTGAGTGTGTAGACTCAATGTAGGGTATAATTTGTACAAGAGACCAACTTTTGCAGTTGCTTAATAGACCTAGAAGCGTTCATATAATACAATAATCACGGCAAGTTTATTGATATATGTGTGGTTATAGATAGGTTTGATTTTATATATATATATATTTGTTTTGTTTTGTTTTTCTTGAATAAATGTAAATATTCAACACATTCTTTTGCTTGTTTTCATAATTGTTTGTTTGTTTGTTTGTTTTTGTTATCATCTATGCTTATACTCTCGTTCTATACACATCAACATCTGGTTTTGTTTTGCTATCACATTGAATTGTTACATTTATAGTAGTAGTTGCTGCATGTTGCCTGCTTAAAATCTTTAAAACATGTTTTAAATTTCATCTGAAATATTTTAGGTATACATGTGTATCTGTGGGCTGTGTTTTGTGGATTGTATATTGTGTATTGCGTGTTGCATGTTAAGTGTAGCTGTTTCTGTGAGTCTCTTTCGGATGCGCACAGTTGAGGAGCACACATTTAAAAGTTTTAAACCTTTTTTACTGAACATTAAACGAACTCCTATATCTCAAAATCATCGTCACAATAATAAACGCGCGTTTTTCTTATTTTTTTTTTTATACAAAATAAATCTTAAAATTGCTTGCGATTTTACTATACACTATTTTAGTGGATTTCGCTTAGTTCATTGAATCATCTCTCTCTCTTTCACAATTATATTTTCTCTTCTTAAAATTCCCTTTTTTTTTGTTTGTTTGTTTTTGTTTGTGTTTACATTATTTAATCAATTAAAAATATAGAAAGAATATGTGTATACATAAAGGTATATATCTGCTTCTCTTGTTTCACGCATTGTAAAATATATGTATAACGTATATATTGTATATATATATATGATTTTGTATGCACTGCGTCTATGTCTATATCTAATCCTAACCACGCATCGCTTAATCCTCTGTATTAGTAGTTGTAGTAGTAGTAGTTGTAGTATCCTGCAGCTCTTCGAGAGTTGGAATATCGTCTTGTAGTTTCAGCACTTGCAACCTTGGGTTATAGTGCCCGGCTAAATAATATGTATCATTGTTATCATATATGGTTTGATATTGCTTCGAATCGGTGCCAAACTTGTCAACGTAGTTGACAAACTGCAGCACCTCGCACCGATGCGATATAGTCTGCACGTCGTTCTCATCCTCATGTGGCGATTCAAATAGAGCACCCTAGAAGGATATAACAAACATTATAATATATAACTTTAGGGTTCCGAATTTCGAGTTCTAGCTTACCGGATATTTCAATTTTGGACAACCAGTGGTTTCCTCCGGGTGATAGAACCACGCCACGCGCACCACTCTATTGCCAGCCGTGGTCTCCCACATGGACTCGATGCGTCCAATGTAGGGACGATCCGGTCTACCCGTAGATAGAAATACTGCACAGTCCCCGACCTGCAATTCATGAGTGCAACGATTAATGCTTTACCCATTATTCTAGCCATTATCCGTGTAGCAGTTACCGTTATAGTCTCCTTGCCCCTTTTGATTGTTTTATAAAATTGCTTTCTGGCGCGTCCCTTGACGCCCGCCTTGCGATAGGCGGTACCAAACCAACCCCACAGTTGCCGCTCTGGCAAAAAGGCCGCAATCTTGCTGCTGCCCTTGGAGTTGTTGTGCTCAACCAGCTCGTCGCCCTTGACCTACGCCATGGAAAGGGAGTTTAAACGTTAGAACAGACTTTGTTAGCTGCTTAGCTTTGCACATCACCTCATCGGATACCTCGGACATTAAGTTAGATGTGGTCTCCTCTTCGATGTCCAATTGCTCCGCCTTTACTTTCAGCTCCACCTTAACTCGTTGCATAATTGGCGTATTGCATTCTTCTGCCGCTGCTACAATTGCTGGTTGCAGATCCTCAGCCGTCGTCATATAATCGTGAACCGGCTCAGCCTCTTCGTTGGCATTCTTGCGATGGTGCTTCTTATGTTTCTTGCGCTTCTTGTGCTTATGATGCTTGCGGCTGCCATCATCCAGAGTGGCGGCGTCCCCGGCAGCAACTGCTTCGAGTCCGCCATTCTGAAATTCATCCATCTCGCTAGCCGGGCCAATTCCATTCTGGGCTTTCGTTAACTTCTTTAGACTCTTCTTCAGGCGCTTCTTCTCGCTGCGCTGTGTGAACAGCTCCATGGTGGCAGCCAGGGAGGTTGTATTATCGCTGCTCATACTAAACCCATGATGGCTGTGCGAATCATCGCCGCTCGGCGCTCCTGTTTGCTCCTGTGCGGAACCGGCGCCACTGTCGCCGCTGCGCATTGTGCCACGCTTCTGCTTGCCTACAGAGTAAAGGGGATTATCGTTGTACTCTGTACCATGGGCGGGACGGGAGCGGGGCGTAAATGAATCAAGGAAAACGAAAACAACAGCCATAAATAAAGAAGTCACAAAAGAGGACAATAAATAGAGAATGAAACCTCACCCCCACTTAAGGGATTCTAATGAAGGTAAGCAAAGTTTTTAGATAATTTGGCTTCATTCTCCCACATAAAAGTAAATAGATGTATGTGAGTGTGTTCTGTTCGACGCACCTGCAATGGGATAGTTGCTGAGGAGAAGGCGAATGTTTTTCAAGCGGATCCTGCCGCTGTCACCATCATCGAACTCCACGCTGACGAAGTCCTGTGGCGCTGCAGCCACCGCCGACGCTGCTGACGGAGCTGTTTCCTCGACTGGCTCTGAGTCAATGGCACGACCAGGATAGAGACAACGATACTGTTGGCTCCAATAGGCGCATAGCCGCGTACCAACTGGCACATCCTCCACACTCTTGGGGGCCACCTCCAGAATCTGTGCAACAATAAGAATAATTAGCTAAAGATAATTGGGATGGCTTTCGATACTCACCGTATCCTTAAGTATGTCCTCGCGCGACATGACATGCGACTTGTTGCCGCGCTCGCCGTCCAATGTTATGGCATAGACGTCTGGCGGACGCAACGGCTTCATGACCCCCGCATAGAACAGGCCCCCCATGTCGGTGAGCACACGTGTCTCATCGCGGTACAGGTGCTCACTGGTCAGCTGGAGTTCGGCATCTGCGGCGGTACAACGTCGCTTGGCCTCTGTGGCCGCTTGCGCATCGACTGCGCTCGCTTTCAGCTTGCGCTCCTTGCGCGCCGCCGATTTTATGCTGCTCGTGTGCGAATGCTTGTGCGAGGAGCTGGAAGAACTGGACGAGGTAATTGGAGCAGCGGCAACTGCCGCATCTAAAGCACTGGGCTCGAGACGCACAAACGACGATGTGCTCGGCGAGTTGCTGCTTGGCAAGGTACTGGGCTCCGCCTGCGGCTGCTGCAACAGCGGCGGTGGCGGCGGAAACGAATGCGTCTTTTCTGGGAATCTCAAAAAGGTCGACGCCTGCAAGTTGCCGCTTGAAAATTTCGGAAACTTATAATCTCGCAACGGCGACGCAGTTCTGGTAAATGATAAAAAGCAGATTCAAATTAAAAAACCAAAAACAAAATTATAATAAAAGAACTAATTGTTAAACTACTCCTGTTGCAACGGCTAGGCGTCTTAGTCGATCGCTATCAAAACAAAACTTGCAATTGCACAAGGTGTGCAGTGAAAATAAGAATAATTGTCTGATTGCTTCAAGATGCCTTGAAAAATAAAACAATTTTTCCATATCAGAATTGAATGTGTGATTCGTACTTTCTCTGGGCATATGGCGTATATGAATGCTGTTGATTATAGCTGTGCGATCTGGATAAGCCAGACAGCCCTTCTGTTAAACCTCTTACACATTTGATGACCACTTGTAATATGCATATCCGTTGAAGACTTCCTCAAGGCTCTCCTCCTTTCGGAGTTTGCCAAAATTAACTTACCCCAGGACTCCCGACAGCGTTGAGCCGAGCGTTAGCTGCGGCTGATGTAGCGGCTGTTGCAGTGGTAGCGTCTGTTGTTGCTGTTGCTGTTGTTGTTGTTGTTGCTGTTGTTGCTGTTGTTGCTGCTGCTGCTGCTGCAGCTGCTTGGAGCACTTCTTCTTCTTCTTGTGCTTGGAAATCTCGTCTAGCTTGCGCTTCTTCTTACGATATTGCCGTGTGATGTCGGCCAAGCGCATGCGCATGCTATTGTCCATGATGGAAAAAACTTCCTGGCCAAAGCGCTGCGCATAACTGGGATCTATGGTGTGCAGAGCGCTGCGCAGCTCCGATTGCAGCTCCTCACCCTGGAGCTGTACCTCATCCTCCGGCTGCGGCTGCTGCTGCTGTTGTTGTTGCTGTTGCTGTCGACTAATGCTGTGGCGGCGCTTCTTCTTGCTCTTCTTGCTGCAGCGCGAGGATTTGCGACTCTCCCCGGACACTGAGCTCGATTTGGAATGTTTGTGCTTTTTGCGCTTAACGGGCGTCAGCTCACCGGTGCCTGTGACAGCGAAGGACGTGGTGGGCAGCTCAATGCCCTGCATGGAGGGAAACGTGGGTGAGGTGTGCAACATTTCCTGCGGAGGGCAACAATCAGACGGCTGTGAGAGCTGTGGCGGCTGTGGCACACAGCCATACGAGCTATTCGCATCGATGGGGGGAGAAGCCGCTCGAGACGAAGGTGTTCGCGACGTTGGAGTGGCGAACAGACTACTGCCCTGCTCCTCCTCCTGCAATGCCAATGCGCAGAGAAGCTTCAAGCCGCCCAGCGGCTCCGACTGCGTTCGTTCCACATCCATCAATTGCTGCATTGGCGTCGACTCCACTGGCGGCGCTGGCATCATTGCTGGCGCGGATTCATGGTGCTCCACCGGCTCCTGCTTGACGCGCAATAATGGTGTGCTATTGGTACTGATGTTTGAGAGCAGCACCAGCCCGGTCAAATCCTCGGGCGCTGTCTGTTGTTGGTGTTGTGGTTGCTGTTGCTGTTGCTGCTCAGGCAACTGCTCCGTAGTCACTTCCATCGGCTCGCTGGCACTGAGACTGGCACTAATCATGTCACTGGGACTCGTTTGGGTATGGCACTCATTTGGTTGATTGGCGTGATTGGGGTGGGCACTGAGGGGCTCACTGGGTTTGGTCAGCTCGAGAGGCAGCTGTGATTCGCACGCCTCCTGCGTCGCTTTGAGCGGGCACGAAGAGTTCTCATCCTCGCTGCACACCGGCGTATCTGTCTGTATGTTCACATCTTGCATCTGGGGCAGCAATGTGGCAGCGCCCAGACGCGGTGGCGTCTGCGGTGTCAGTGGCGCATGCAACTTATAGTTGAGCGCCGCCTCGTCGCACGGAGCGGGCGTGTCGGCTACGATGCCAGCAGTGGCGCTTGCACTATGCATTGACAGATTGAGCAGCGCCGGAGTGGGCGTACTTGGCGCCGCTTGGAAGAGTATTTGATGAGGCAATGGTTGGCTCAGCGGCGTTGCCATTGGCTCCATGGTCGCCGAAGTGGGTGGTGTTGGTAAACGCATTAGATTGAGAGCCTGCTGCTCAGTGTCCCGCACCGCTTCAGGCAACGGCAAAGGCTGGGCCATCGGATACTCCTCCAGCTTGAGGCCAGCGGGCGGCAATAGCAACGAGCTCATGGCCAGAGGCTTAGGAGCCACTGATGGCGGCTGAGCTGCCAGGCTGAGAAATCGTGAGCTGCTTGTGGAACTCAAGCTGCTGAGGCTACTGCTGCTGGTGCTGCTCGTGACGCCAGCGCCGGCAGCAGCCAGACTCAGATTGATGGTGGAGTTGGTCGTTGTGGTGCTGCTGGTCTGCTGATTGCTGTGCTGGCACAGCGTCGAGCTGCCCGTGGCGGTGGCCGCTGCGGCCAGATATAGCTGCAACGTGGATGCATACGGTGATGTTGCGCCCAATGCGGAGTGGGCGCCCATCGAGGGGAATATAAAGTTGGGCGGTGGTTGCAGCGCAGCGGCTGCGGCGGCTGGCCCAGCTCCGGGCGTACTCTGTGGTATATAAGCTGATGGCCAGACGAAAGCCGCCGCCGCCGCTGCCTGCTGGAACGGATCTGTGGGCGTTAAGAGGGGAAAATTTGATATGCCTGCTGTGCATAGTCGAGTGTTTGTTTTTATTTTATTTTGTTTCAGTATTCATTTTTTTATGGATTTGGAGTTGGATTTGTTGTTGTGGTTGTTGGGAGGGCGGGAAGAAAAGCGGAGTTACAAAAGCATGAATTAGTTGTTGTCTTGAAATCAAGTTAACCTAGCTAGGATGCGACGATTCAAGCATTAGTGGCAAATGACACAAGCGTCGTTCGTGATGCGTCATGAATAGACTATGTACTGCGATATACATATAAATATACACATATAGATATATACATATACACCTACATGTACATATACATATACATATACATATACATAAATATATATATATATTTATATCTGTGTGTGTCATGCATGTTGTAAGAGTAGATGCCTTGAATGTTACTTAGATGATGCATATAGAGAGACTTACCAAGCGCTGCTGGTGCCGCTGGCAGCAGCACCACCTGACCGCGACTGGCCTCGCGTGAGTATTGCAAGCCCACCGTGGCGGGCGACATGGAAATCACTGATTCAATGGGCAATGCATCTACAAACGCAAATAAAATAAAACAAATGCAACAATAAATAAATAAATCTATAGAAGGAGGAGTGGCCAGTTGTGTTGGATGGGTTAACTACTTCAGTGGCAGAAGATGATTTAAATAAATTAAAATTAAAATTAAAATTTAAATTAAAATACGTTTATATATAGGGAGGGGAATGGAAAACTCACTTGGATACTGCCAGAAGGTGGAGGGCGCTCTGTTGACGCCCGCGGCGCTCAGTGCCAGCTCTTCGGCGGTGGCTGTGCCCGTTGTCATCAAATCACCGTTTCCCGTGAAATACAGATTGCCGCAACTGGTGGCGCCTGCAGTTAAAGTTCGTATGAATAGCCGATAGTCGAATTATATTGCCAAAATTGTCAGATATTAATTTTAGCTTGGCTTCGGCAACTTTTAGTTTTGATTCCGCCCAAGTTTTGCAACTCGACGAGTCAACGTTCAATTATTTAATAAACTTTTTGTTTTGCACCACAGCAGCTTTACATGCCACTCACATGTATGTGTGTGCGTGTGTGTGTGTGTGTGAGCTGCAAGTGTATTTGTGTTTGCGCCTGAGAGAGAAAGCTGTGTGTGTATACTTTAAATATTGCAATGTCCTTGAACTATGCATTTGGCGACCTACCCAACTCACACCCAACATTCAGAGACAGCCCAACAGGCAGCCTATCAAGCCACTGAACCATCATCCCTTAGCCAAACACTGACTGTGTATAATTTTTACAGAAATTCGATTAAAGCGTACACGAAACACTAATTGCATTACATCAAGGGGCTATTAAGGACCTCAGATTGATGTTCGACCTAGCGAATGCTAAAAACGAAAACGGAGCTGCCTCAAAATGCAATTAGTGCCACAATTTTTTTTTCTTTCTTTCTCTTTTTGGGACATCTACCCACCAGTTGTACTTGTACACACATACATATATAAAGATCTCACTATATATAAATAGAATCCGCACAGCCGTTAGGGGGGACTTTACCATATGGTCACATACCCAAACCACTTATGCGTATCATATTGCCGTCGCATTGGTCCTGCTTGATAGGAATGCTCAGCGTGAGCATCCCTCGTTGCTTGCTGCTACTTATCCCAGCATCTCGCTCTATATGTTTGCAGCCCCCTCAGTGTGCACCACCTTCTAGATTGCTGGACGAGCAGGAACAACAGTTTAAGCTCGCCTGCAGCCATCCGAAAGTTGTGAACAACATTTTGAGCAGCAACCACCCACAGGAAAAATAAAGTTACCTATGAGTAATCCGTCTAGATTCACGCTATTCGAAAGAAACGGCGCAATAGATACTCTATTTCATGTGCTCCCTCTACTGAAGTTTTCAATAAGTGTTTCTTTCTCTTCTTTCTATTCACATCTGAACCAGTCACCCACATCTCATTTCACAGCACGCCACCGCCTGGGGCTGCTGGCACAAGTCAGAGGGCTGTCACAACAACGACAGCTACACAATCCATATCCGCTACCACGTCCGCATTTGCGGCCATATCATATGATTTCTGCCCTTTCAATCTTCGCTCAGGGTGGAATTTATGTGGCCTTCCTACCCCTAACTCACTGATGGAATTTTTAACTGTTTGCCGAAATCCTATTAGTGCCATAACTAAGCGCCGTCCACATCGTTCGCTTCGAGTCACACGCTCCTCGCCCGAGGCACATAATTATGCCGCTAACGATGCCCCTGGGGACAGCCGAAGATTGGTGAACGGCTTAGCCAAGCGTTCATTAGCAAGCACAAATCTGCGCTATCCAATTCAATTAGAAGCTCTAGCCCCAGCCTGATGTAGGATAACTCCTGATTCTTGATCACATACTTTTATATTTCTTCCATTTAGATTTCATTATAAGCTTCCTAATCTTAATAGTTTGCCTTAAAGAGCTAGTAAAGCTAATAAGAACCAAAAGAAGAAGGTGTTAAGTAAGCAAAGATAATTTAGGGTAATCAACTAAGCAGGGCACAATATTAAAATTTTGAATTTCTCCTGAAAATGTCGGATTTGCAAATAATTATTAATTATCCACATAAATATCTGACGACTGCACTTGAAAATGTCATCTGAAACATATATTTGAAACCATATTCAAATGTTTTTTTTTTTTTTTTTTTTTTTTTGGTGTGGTTTATAATTCTTGGTATTTTTTATACCCTGATCCCATTAAAAATGGGAAATCAGGGTATAATGGTTTTGTGAAAAGTATGTAACAGGCAGAAGGAGGCGTGGCAGACCCCATAAAGTATATATATTCTTGATCAGGGCGACGAGCTGAGTCGATATAGCCCTGTCCGTCTGTCCGTCCGTCCGTCCGTCCGTCCGTCCGTCCGTCCGTCCGTCCGTCCGTCCGTATGAACGCCTAGATCTCAGAAGATATAAGAGCTAGAGACTTCAAATTTTGTATGCATACTCATGTAGACCATACGCAGTACAAGTTTATCTTTTTTTTTCGATAACTCATCCGATTACTTTTTTATCGCGAATAATCGATAAATTGATTTTGTTTATTCACCGTAATTTCAATACTTTTAGACCTGGAGACTTCAGATTTGGTGTGTATATACACCTGATCAATACGCAGATTTCGTCATTTACAGATTTTGGATACCACGCCCCCTTCGCCCCCAATTTGCAAAAAACGTATTTTAAGTACTAGAGACTTGTGCTTTGGAATGTACACACCTTTGCACATTGTGATCACGTTCTGAAAGTTTCATGAAGATAGTCCTACTACAGGAGAAATTATTCAGCAACAAAATTCTCATAGTATTGCCCACATTGCAACGCAGCCCAAGCGCAGTCGCTGCTTACTGCGCAGTTAGCAGAGCGCGTGCTTATGCGTGCGTGAATATCAGCTCTTTCTAGGGATCAGGGTATCTCCTAGTCGAGCAGTCTCGACTAGAGCTTCCTTACTTGTTTTTTTTTATATTAAATGGCTTAGCTTATCATTTCACAGAAAATTGTCGAAAAGGGTGTTCCCCTCTGTTATATTAGTTAAGTGTAGAGCAATAACAAAATATTAAAATAAATGGAGTATTTAACGACCCTTCGGACACAATTAGTACGTCTAGTTATTTATTTTATGAAACTACAAATTGCAATTATTACTTTAATTATTCTAGTCTTACACACCCGCACCACGGAGCACCAAAATTGAATACTGAAACTAGTAGAACTTACCCAGATCAGCGACACGTATGCCGAAGCAGTTCATGTCCTTGTTAAGTGGCGGCTGCAGCGGCAGAGTGGAGCCACTGTTGAGCGCGGCGCTGCTAGTCTCCTGCGGACGTTTGCGGGCCACTGCAATGCCAATGGGCACAGAATTGTCTAGATACATCAATAAATAATCATGATAATCAACTGATCTGAAATCCCATAGATTAAGTAGACAACTTACTTGTGCTAGAAGTGGACTTTTCCAGATCAGATACCTTGGGCGAGGATGCTTCGATTTTGACCAATGTGGTGAGTGTAGATGCAGACATGGTCTTTGTGGCCGACGCCGTTACAGATGATGAGGTAACACTGCCCAGGCCAAGGGAAGTGGACGCTGTCTGCAGATGATGCTGCTGCTGGTGTTGCTGCTGCTGTTGCTGCTGCTGCTGCTGCTGCTGTTGATGGCAATTGTTGGAACTTATCTCAGACACCTGACAAGGCTCTCGTTTGATCTGCACAAATGTGTACGAGGACGAGTTGGTCTGCTGATGATGATGATGATGATGCTGCTGCAACGGTAATGGCAGCGGCAACGGTAACGACGCAGCACCAGCGCTCATATACTGTGCGTGAGCGGGCATAGCACCAAACGGTTCCAAATGCAGCGGATGCCCACCAAGAGTGCCCACTGTTGCACCACCACCAGCTGCCGTAGTTGTGGAGGGCATTAGAAATGTTGGTGCCGCTGCGGTGGCAGCGCCAACCGAGGAACTCAAAACATCCGCGCTGCTTGTTGCATTAAATGTAGCCATTGGTTATTGTTGTTGATGAAATTTGGACGTGTTTTGTTAAATTGGTAGACACTCTAGATTATAGCTACTGGGCTTAAGCCTGGGCTAAAGCTAATGTTGTTGCCAACTCTAGCGTTTGCGGCAAGGAACATTGCCGACGACTCGATGCGTCGCATATGCTTCACATACACGCACACATACACAAGTATGTATGCACGAAATATATATATATTTTTCTATAGCTACGTATATATTTATATACGGCTAAACATCCATTATCTGCGGCACACACGCACGCACGCACGCACACACACAAACACACTCACGTACAAACAGTCTACATTTTTACGTGTTTATATTTCTCACTCTTTGGTGCAACACTCAGCGGTCATTTGTTTGCATATTGTCAACTTTTATGCTATTTATTATAAATAAATGACATAATACACGCGCCTCATACGTATGCAACTAGCACTATATACATACATATGCATATATAAATATATACATATAGATATATATGTATATATGTACAAACTGGACCTGTGCTAGGTTCCCAGCGGCGGCGGTGGCAGCGGCGAAGGTGGCGAAGGTGTGGAGGTGGAAGAGCGACCGATCCCTACTAACGCAAACGTTTTTCGCGATATGCTATATACGCTATAGAATTTCACACTGCAAACCGCCTACAAAATGGCACGCATTAAACCGCGCGTTTTTTCGCGAATTAGTAATCCCTGGAAAAAAGTCCACGGGAGACACAAAAAAAGCAACTTTTCAAGTTTTCACTATGTTTGGCAAGTGACAATCGTTTGCGATAGTTGCCAACATCGATATGTGACACACTGTGACGATAGGATATTGTTCGATATTTTATAGTTTCTACGATATTTTTATAGTCACAATCGGTTCTAATGCAAATAATAGAAATCGATAACGCACATTATTGGCGCCCGTCCAGCTGTCATTTTCAAGAGTTAAACAAAATAATAATTAATTGTTTATTTTTATTTAATAATTGCATAATTCTTATTGTTATGTCACGTATGATAATCATAGCTGCGTTCAGTTATAATCTGTATAAATAATATGGATTTTTAACTTAAACTAAGTTCAATAGGTCAGTAATAAGCTACTTTGCAAACATTATAAATCATAACAGTTGATTCTGGCCAAGCACTTAATACGGCCAGAATTCCATTTATAGATAAATGCGTCTTAAATCTTTTGGCGTAGTTATGGAATTGCATTGCGGACAAAGCTTGCGGGCGCCCAGCGTCTGCAGCCAGCACTGCTCACAGTGAACATGCCAGCAGGACACTGAGATTGCAGGATTCTTGTAATCGTCAATGCAGATCAAACACTTGAGTTTGCTCTGCGCCTGTTTCTCGTACATACGCAATCGCGCCTTTAAGGATTCGATAATCTGCGAGGATGTGTTGTTGCTGTTGCTGCTACGTGATGTAGATGCCGCTGCAGACACCGGCTGTTGTCCAGATGTGGATGGCGCCTGGCTACCCGCCTCATCATTTATCTCATCAGTCGCTTCGTGGGTATTGTTGCTCTTGGGCGTTTCATTGGATGATATTAGACGGCGCACATAACTAGTAACATCAGCCCCAGAGACACCGCCTTCCTCTGCATCGACATTGTCCAGTGGTATGACGTCTGCTTCTCCATATTGCGTCGGCCCATATATATGCGTGTCATCCTCATCCACATTCACATCGTCCTCATCATCGTTATTCGTCTGCTGGCCACCATTATATTTGATGGTCTGTCCCAGATTCAGCGCTGCATAGCCGCCCTGGACGAGCGTCGACACGCGAATGCGCTTCTGTCCCGCCCACTCGTATTCCTCGTACTCTTCGCTGTCATCGTCGTCATCGCTGGAATGCCGATCCCCGTTCCTTCCGCCAGCACGCAGACACTGATTCACATGCTCCTGTATATCAGTCTGTGGGAAACCCTTATTGCAGACGGGACAGCTGCAGGTGGTTTCGGTGACTTGACTTGGCCCAGCAGCATCCGCATCTGCAGCAGCTGTTGCTGGGGGTTGCGCCGGTGGGGGTGGTGGAGGAGTTGGTCGTTTGCGTGTTCTTTGTCGCTGTCGGGCCTGCCGGTTCCGTTGCACACGCTGGAATACACTCCATGGCCTTCGCTGGGCGCCACCCTCAGCAGTGGCAGCCGCAGATTGTGTTTGCGATGTTGTTGTGTTATTAGTGGTGGCAGCCAACGCCGCCGCTGTCTGTGCGGAGCGCAGCTGCATACTGTGTAATCGATCCATTTCAATTTGGCAATGATCGGCCACTTGACTGCGTTTAATTTTTGCATCGCAAGTGGGGCATATAACATCCTCTTCGCCATTGGCAAGATTAAAGTTTTCGGTGTTGGGCACAGTGTCAGTTGCCATGGCGAAAGACCTTTCTCTCTATATTTTGCGAGCAAAATAATAATTGGCCACCTGGGCGTGCGACGCTTAGCCAATGTACGTGCAGTTTATACTTTGTATTTTGCTTGGATTTCGTTTAAAAACTCTGATTTAAACTTAGTTTTCCTGCCGAACCAACTAAATAAAATAGAACAACAAACGCGACGCCGATCTAGGGATGAAAGTATATTTTCGCGTATCGATCAAGTATCGAAGTGGTCACAACTATCGCAAAGCATAGCTTGAGCAGCCTTGCCACTTAGGTAAATCCAATGACCACCTAAAAAATAAATAACGCGTTTCACAAATATTTTAGTGATTGTCAACCCCTCTGCGAGTAATTATTTTTATTATTTTGTTTGTGTTTAATGTAAAAAAAGAAATTCAAAATTTTATTAAAAATGTAAAATGCAATAGCTAAACACTATACAGAAAATAAAATCGTAAGTTAGAGTTGCTACTACATCGATACACGCCATATTTTCGCAGCAGACAGCAGAGCACAGAAAGTGAAAAGCAAAAGCTGGGAAAACAGAATAGAGAAAATAGCAGTGCGTTATTATTTTCCCACAACTGTGTCACAAACAAGGTTCTCCAAAAACGGACTGTATTTGCGTATGTGTGTGTGGGTGCTTTTGTTTGTGTATAGATCTTGTGTTATTTATTATTCAACAAAAACAAGATGTCGGAATTGTTAAAAACGCAACAGCAGCACGCGCAACAACAACAACAACAGCATCAGAGCAACATTGGCATCTATGGCAATAAAATGAATGTAATTCCCAATTATACGTTGAGCGGAATGAGCTCTTTTGATGCCGAATCGCTTCCTGATTACTCAGAGTTTGATTCCGAATCGGTTACTTTGGACTATTACAAGGAAAGGTATTTAGCAAACGACAACAACAACGACAGCGACAACAACAGCAAGCAATATTTTTGTCCACATTTTTGTTTTGATTCCGTTTCACCCTTCGCACACTCGCCGCAGTAGTTGTTGTTTTTGTCGATTTTCTGTGCCCCAATTTTATATTTTCATTCGTGTTTTGTTTGTTTTGTCTTCTTTATTTTACATCATTACGCTACTCATATTAAATAATGTTGATCCTGTTGCCATGCCCAATGCTCTCACATATGCTTGTGTGTATATGCAAATATTTTCTGTTTCTCTCTTATTGTTTAGGCTAAAAATAGAGCAGACATCGTCTCTGTCTGGCCCCCGTCTGTGCAATAAAATCATAAAATTGGCAAGCACTTTTCTTTGTCTACTATAAGAGAAGCAGCCCGCTCATACCTATCGCCCATACCACGCTCTCTACAGAATTTGTTAGATGAGAATATACAGTGAAAGCTGCCTTCGTTGAACACCCGACGCTAAAAACTTTGTTTTAGAAAATGCCTTAAATATCTCTTGATATTTTCCTCTCAAGACATCTATAGGTTTAGAATAGTTATGTATAAACATTTAAGGCAATAATTTTCATTTCTTTAAGCTTTCACTGTAGTCATATAGTATGTGGGCTTTCGTGTCAGCTTATGCATTATTAAAGCAATATGCATCGAGCTGTTTGCAGTTTTACGATTGATACAGGTGCTTCCTGGAGTCGAGTCAGGACATTCGCTACATTGTTTTTGTTGATGCAAATGCATTTGCACTCTTATATGATAGCTCTGCATATCTCGCATATCTTTAATTTAAAATAAGCAAGTAGGGAGCTGAAACTTTAAACTTTTCTTAGTTTATAAATGTAAGATGTCCTCAAGTAGCTTTTGTTTTTTATCGAAATTTACATAAATGAATGGATCTCTGATTTAAAAGAAAGCAAACTGAATGTGCATATTCAATTTTAAGTTTCATCGGCTTCTTGATGGACGAGGTCAAGTAAACAGACAAAAGAAAAAGCTTATATCAACGCTTTAATTGATCTTGTTAAAATATAAATATATACAAATATACTTTTTGGCGCTTTCGAAAGCCAAACCAATAACCGTTATGCACACAGTATATTATTAATAAAGCATTTAGTATAAACTCAAATCTTGCTGACGAGTGTCGTTTGATGAAATGAACAAAACAAACTTATTGAAGCGTTACAAAAAGCAGCGCTTGCTTGCTCTTAGCCTATTCCAAGTGGATTTTTGTGCTTTGGTCAATTTGTGGTAGGCCCCTCCCAGCCAGACGGGGGCTGGGATGCGGCCCACTCAAATGCTTCTGTATGTGTTTGCATGCTGCTGCTCTATATTGTATTGTTTTCTCAGCTGACTTGTATGCGCTTGAATGTATGTTTTCGCCTTTTTTATTGTGCTTATTTAGTTATAACTAGTTCTATAAATTATCAGCTACAATTGCACTAATCGAAACTGTTACCAATTCTATTCTTCCTCCATGCAAAACGTTTTAATAAACAAACAGATGTTAAAAAGGCAATCGGCAAGCATTTTAGATTGAAAAGCATTTGAACAGTTTATAACAAACGCTGTGCGCTAAGAATTAATGAAAATAGAAAAAACCATAAACACCAATTGAGACATTTAATTGTTATATATATATATATATATATATACCAAGCCAGAGTTTACCATTGCTCCCCTCTATAAACTAACCAAAAATATCAATAAATCGCTCCAATTCAGTATTTTACGTCGGCAAACGTTTTGCCTGATTAGTTTTTAAGGTAAGTGAAACTCATCTCATCAATTTCTAATTATTTTCTAATATATATTATTAATATGAAATATGTATTCGTTTGTATTATTTATATAGTGTACTACGCCCTCAAGCGGACAAAATGGCGCCGACAACGACAATTGAAACCATAACAATCACAAGACCCCTTAAGGTGCGTACAAAATAAAATGATAATTCTACTTTTAATGCAGTTTTTTTAATAATCCAAATTAAACCTTACAGGTGATTGCATTTATTTGCGGAGTCATCGTTGTGGTATTGATGATTATGGCCCTGGCATCCACAGATTGGCTAATGGCAGCCGGCTGGCGGCAGGGTCTCTTTGTGCATTGCATCGAAGATGACTCAGCTTCACCGTTGCCATTTAATATACAGGATCCACCAGGCTGCTACTGGACCCGTGATATTGGTAATGATATAAGATTAAGGTCGAAAACATTCGTCTTGCTAAAACCTGCCATTCTATGATTATAGGCTACATCAAGGCAACTGCAGCGCTATGCATTATCACATTGATAACGGACGTCATAGCCACAGTGTTGACTGGACTGGGCCTAAAGACACAGAATCATAATATTAAATACAAATTTTATCGAATAGCCGTGCTAGTAATGCTCGTCTCACGTACGTGTTATCTCTCGCTTAGATAATTTAATTCTTAATATTCACACTTTTTTCGATTGTCTTTCAATATAGTATTGGCCGTGCTCTCTGCTCTGATTGTCTATCCAGTATGCTTTGCAGGCGAACTCACAATGGGTAATCACTTGAATATAAACTTTGAATATGTGAATTTTACCAACTTATAATTGATTTGTTTATGCAGCGAATCGACGCGTTTGGGAGTTTGGCTGGGCGTATGGCGTGGGCTGGGGCGCAGCAATATTCTTGTTTGGTGCCGTGGTTCTGTTGCTCTGTGACAAAGAATCGGAGGAGATCTATTATAAGGAGAGAAAAATTGTACATGAAAACCAAATGCGCGCCTAGGCAAGGCCGCACGACCTGCCTGACGTCGTTCTTTAGACATATAAGCATCTAGCAACACATTCACTCACACATATACACACACTCACAGACGTATAAAAATTTCAAATTTGACTCAAGACTCAAAAACAAACGAACACACTCTATCGAAATAGTGATTTTTCGTCATAATGTTTAGTTAAACTTCTGATTACGTCCATCACAAACAAATTTTAAGCCAAAAGAGAGAACCAGAACGACTTGACTTAATTCTTCCCATAGTACTGGGCATTAGTTAGATAAGACTTGTTTTTATTTTATTTGTTTTTTTTTTTCTTCCATAAGTTTTCCCGTGTGGAAAGTTATTCTTCCAAAAAATACCAATACACATTTTAAAAATAACGGTATATAATCTTGAAATCGTGTCCAACCTACCTATCTATATAACAACACAGATATTGAAATACATGATCGCAAATCTTATCAGCGAGTTCGACAAAATTGTAATCAATTTTTAGTCTTGTCTTTGGCACCAATATGACGAAATCGAAACCAAATTGTACTTTTATAAAACAATATATACAAATTAATATGAAGAAAAAATAATATTACAAATTATCCAGACGCATACATGTCGTATACCTAGAAGAATATCATAGAAATTCATAGTCGTTACACATGTAATCCTACCAGATATGTATGTATTGTAACCTTATTGTAGTCGATCCCTCTCCACGACCGCTCCACACAAAACCGAGAATGAATTTTGATGATACGACAAACACAACTTATATATATGTGAATTATAGTTTAAAATATTTCTTTGAATTTTTTCAACAATTCAGATTACGCTGATTACGATTTGCAACAAATTTGATTTGATTCACTTATAATGTGTTGTGTCAGTGCTACCCATAAATACCCAATATACTCGAATATAAAATTATATTCATACGTATTTTAGACTTTTACCTTTTGTATAATACTTAAACCGTCCCGTTTACCACTCGAATCACTTTGAATATTTTTAAGTTAATATCGTATATATGCAATAATTTGAACTCTTTATATTTGGAAGCTTTTGTAACCTCAGTTATATTTAATTATTTTTACATTCTAATTTATTATTGTATATTCCTTGTATTGTGTTCTATGCTCTATTTACATATCATAACCAATTCAAAAGTAATAAACGCGTTTCTGACAATTTCTGTTAACATTTGAACAACTTGATTAAATTTTGGTTTGTTAATCTAAAGCTTTTGGCTTGCTCAACAATGACTATATATTTTTCAATCTGTTTTTTATATCATTCATCAAGATAATCACAGCATAATTTCTCGTCTTTTAGTTGCATTTGCCTTTCGTTCTTCAAAGACGATAAATTTACAACACGCAAACAATTAGCCCGAGTTTTAGGTAAACGTAAATTACAACAATACAAAGATAACTACACATGCATTAACATTCATTATATAAAGAAGACATTGAACAAATCGTAGGCAGGAACGTGCGGTGAAAAGTGAAGCGAAAAATCTAGAGAAACAAGAACAATTATTAACGAGTATGAAATTAACAATTATACCAAACAATTTTAATTAACTAAACTATATTTAAGTAAGGTTAAAGTATGCAACTATTATTAAAAAACAAAACGAAGAAAATACAAATTTAACATATGTAACTAACGAAACAATTATATAACTTAGTATACTCAAATGTGAACATTTATGAAACGTTACAATTTTTTATTGAACAAGAAACGCAAACGATTAGATATAAACAAATAACACAAAAAGTACATACATAACTAAAATTAAACGTTTTCGTTCTGCCATAAATCAGAAAGGAAGAAAACAGTCAACTTCAAATAATATATGTTTTAACCATTACAAGTTTTATGAATCGGAAACGGAGAACTTATCAAATTTATTGCTAGTGATCGATCGTATATTCAATAATTAATTCACTTAGTCACATATTTATATGACATTTATATAAATTATGCATTTGCCAATAATCGCAGTTAAATTATCTTTGATACAGCGAAGGTGTCTGATCACCCATCCATCAATGCGATTTTGTTTTGTTTATATGTAAATATTTTGGCTAGAGATTTCCGTTCCCATCCACAAATGTAAATGCTCTAATGTAATCGATATTGATTTTAAATTTACTTCTCAATCAATCAATTATCGTTATGCATACTGAGATGTTTATGAAAACTAATAATTAGTTCTCATTCCATAATCAAAATTTATTCAAATATGTATGTAACAGCAAAATACATAAATACAGAATTTATAGGAAATTCACAAATATTGTATTCAATGGAATCTCTATTCGGAAACATAGACATCTGACATGGACTCTTCTTGGATGCCCCACTAAATGGTTAGATCTGCGGCAAAGTATTTTGTAAAGAAGTCCATTTCTTCGGCGTAAATCATTTCAATGTCTTCCAAATCTGGACCCATCACTATAAATGAAGATAAGCAACGGCCTGGCAAAATAAAAGAATACATACAAGTTTAAGTACTATCGTTTGCATCAGATAAGTAAGATCACTTATATATATGCGACGTCCGCATACTCCATAATTGAATACAGGCTACCTCCATTGCTTAAGTCGCCAATCAAGATGAGGATGTTCGGATGTCTCACGTCTCGCAAATTTCTTAGCGCTTTTTCAACATTCTTAATTTCACCGTAGGACTTCAATTGTTTAATTGCTACGGGTAGATTATCGTACTGTCCTTTATAGATAAGTTCCGGTTGCGATTTCCTATAACGTACAATTTCTATCATTTGTTCAAACTATCTGGGTTACTTATAAGCACTTACTTCAAAAATAGTCAATTGGATGTATATAGTTATTCCCGTCCATCTTCTGTTTCGCAAACGAGCTTCCAGTCTGCAAATCGTAGTTAATTTTGCGAAAACAAAATTGTCGATTCCCTGTATTCCCTGTATAAATGGAAATTGTTGGAATTCGGACGATACGGACTTACAAAAAAAATCTGGTCTCTAGTCTGACAGACGGACAGGGCTAAATAAACTCAGCTTAATATTTCTTAATATAACTTATATATTATAAACACATAGAGATACCGTATTACAAAATTAAGTGTTTATTGCATAGAATCAGCAACACGTTGAGACCTTATCCTCTGTTGATACTTGAGGATCGGTCATATTGCATACATTACTGATTATTTAAATATACGTTTAATTTATTAAAATATTGTTATTGGAGCATTTATTTAGTATATATCTACATGTGGACACCTACAACTACATTGTATTCACAGCACAGCGCCACATCTTTAGTCTTTCTTGGCTATCAGACCTTGCTTTTTCAGCTGTCGGAGTGCACATTTGGCAGCCGTACATTTGGCTATACGGTAGTTACGTCCGATGCCGCGGAAGGTGCCCTTGCAAAAGACATCAACAGTAACGCGAACACGACGGCCGTCCGCCAGTTTCTCGGGCTTGCCAAATTTGGCCGTCTCCGGCTCCAGCTCGAGCAGCTCTCGTATGGGTGACTTTGGCACAGAATTGCTAAACTGCTCTATCTCTGGCTTCATCATATTGCTGAACACTTGCCACACTACATCCAGAGACATATTCGAGTCGAGAAATATGGCACCGGCAATAGATTCGAATACATCGCCCAATGCCTTGGGTACCTCAACATCCTCGGCATCGTCGCACTCCTCCTCAGACAGCAGATAATACTAATGATAATAAAGATATGTGGTGTCATTATCATGTCTAATCGATTTCACATTGAAACTTACCTCTTCGCTTATGCAGTGGCCGTTCTCCTGCTGAATGCGAACAAAGCGATCGATGACGTCGTTAAGTCCGGGTGATAGATGGCGAAAATACTTGTGGAAGCCATGCCGCACAGCCAATGATGCAAATATTGTGTTGTTCACTAAAGCCGAACGTAGATCAGTCAAGGCGCCTGGCGAATGTTGGCGTGGATCCTCATACAAATGTCGTGTTATCAGGTAGTCCAGTACGGCATCGCCCAGAAATTCGAGACGCTGGTAACAATCTGTCAGACGATTGGGCGTGTAACTGGCATGCGTCATGGCCTGCAGTAAATAGGAACGATCTCTAAAGGTATAACCCAGGCTGGCCTCGAATTCCTCAAATCCACTGAGCAGCTCCTCCAGTTCTCTATGGGCATTGGGTGCAAAATGCAGAAGCGGACTGCGCGGCGTCGGCCAATCACCATATACTGTCACCATGTTGTTGGCATCTGGCTTCGTGCTGCCCGGCTTGCGTTGCTCAATGTCTGCAGCAGCTCGTTCCAGTTGGTAGGGCAGCACACGGACTCCCAGCCAGGCCATAAAGAGCAATGCGCCACGCGGACCACACTCGATGAGATAAGCACCAATCAATGCCTCTACACAATCCGCTATAGACTTGTCCGGTATACTGTGCTGCGAGACTAGATTATATGGAATAAAGCAACTGAAATCGTTCGTCTCGTTCGAATCGTCCAAATCCGCATGCTGTTGTGTTGCTGTGGGCGGATCTACGTTGGCGCCCAAGCCCAGTGCTTCAGCTTTTTCACGGACCAACTCGCAGATTTGTACGCTGCTCAAATTCTTAATATCCAGCAGGTCGGCCAGCTTCCAGTGGTGTGTTGGAATTTTAGCCTCAATTAACGCCTTCTCCAGCTCTTTGGGTACATAATAGCAGGGCGGCAGCCAATTATCATGCGGCTCAAATTTGGTGGCTATCATATATTCGCCCAGTCGCTTGCGTCGCCCCAATCGATACAGATTGAGATTGGCCACTTGCTTGGAACGCAGATGGCTTAACTTGCCCTCGTGCACATTCTCATAGGTGATATACAGATATGTTGTGATTGCATACTTGAGGAACGAATCTCCAATTGTCTCCAGACGCTCCAAATTAATGCCATCGTTGGCATTTGACATTGTCAGTGCTTGCAAAATGATGCTGGGGCTGGGTCCGGGATGCCCTACCAGCTCCGGCTGCTGATCAAAACTAAAGCCGGCATCAGGCTTACCTGTTACAAGCCTTTCCGTTGGACTCACATCACATTCATTATTTGTTGCCGATTCCTGCTGATACTCAAGTCTGATCTGTTTATGGTCCAAGCTCAGTCGGTGGTGGTCATTGTAGTTATCAAAGCTATCGCCACAACCCAATACGGTGTAGGTTTCAGGTTCATGCTGCTGCAGCCAGCTCGAATTTAGCTCAACCAAATCAGCAAGCTCCAGCGACTCGTGACTGTTGAGCTTAGCCAAAATTTCATCTTCTTGCACGTATGGTAGCAGTTGCTTAAGAAGCTCCAGCTGCAACGTAGCCCCATCTTTGTCCACTTTCATTGAGCTGTCTTCTGTGCGCTGGAGGGTCAGCTCCTCGTCTTGTGATACCAACATGCCGCAGTTTTCAATCTCTGATTTGAAGCGAACAATGGACTGTTCGTAGTTGACACTGTTGCTGCGCTCCGCCTGCTCGAAGTTGTAGCCAATGAGCAAGTTCTTTGTCTCTTGATATTGGCGCTCGTTGGCATTAGTGGCTTGAATAATGGACAACTGTTTCTGGCGCTTTTCCAGTTCTTGAGCTGTTTCGATGGCCTCCGCCTCGTTCTTCGATGTGAACTCAATACGGCCGGCTGCGATGTCATCCGAATCATCGTCATCTGAGCTATAGTGGTGAACCGGTCCCACATGATCATCATCATCACTGCTGGAGCTTAGCGAATTGTCCGATTCGAAGTAGGCGTATTTGGGTTTTCCCTCTACTTTGGCCGTCTTGCCGGCACCACTACCGCCTCGCGGCTTGGCGGTTCGCTGCTGGACGGAGGCAGCTGGCGGCTTTAAACTATTGGTATTGCTCACATCCCAGAACGTCGGCGAACCGTATCGGGTCTGTTGATCGCCTGTACGGGAATGAAATAACATTTGATAATTGTTTGCAAACGATTGAATAACCTCAACTTACAGAACTTAACATTGGCGGGAAGCACTGGCAAAAAGTCTTCATCCTCGTCATCCTCATCGTCCTCTGAATAGCTGGCTATGTCATCGGCCATGTCATTCGACCAGGTGCCAATCTCTATAAATTCTTCCGTGCTGCTTAGCTGTTCTTCTCCTTCAATAACCAGCTCGTTGGCAGTCTTCTCCAGGATTGGCTCAGCTATTGTCTCGACGGCTAAGTCCTCCACGGTTTCGTTGATTGCCTCTTTGCTATCGGTTTTCTGCTTAGACTCGCGGGATTTCTTCAACACTTCCGAGAGGCTCCAGCCAAAGTCTAACATTGGCCACTCGAATTCCTCATCATCGATTTGTTGTCGGCCGAGGCCAAGATCCGCAGAGACCTGTTTTCGAATATCGTCAGCCAGTAGCAGCCCATTGATGCGGTACAGGATGCAGGGCAGACAAACTGCTGTGCGCCATAGAGACGCCGGAAACGGATGGACTGTACAGAGTTCCGGGACTAGTATCTGTTTCTGCTCAAGATTTTCGCGCTTTGCCCGTTTCGTTTCCTCCGAACTGGTGGGTAGTGCCACGCCTTTTCGATTCACGTAACGCGGAGTTAGAAAATTTAACCGCGCACTCGTGTGATCCACATCGAGCAGAGGCTGCGCTGCATTCTGTATGGTGAGCCCATATTTAACCAGATAGTAATGCTTAAAGGTGCGATAATGGTCGCCCGGAAAGCAGCTCAGTGGCGACAAATGTGGGCAGATTTCGGCTACATAAAAGTACTGTGGCTGATCTTGGTTCCGGTACCAGGGCATAACGACAGCGTCCTGAAAACGTTGCGCATCGAATGATTGCTTTTGCCGCTCCTCATCTGGCACTGGCTGTGGCATCATGTTCCCAGTGGCTTGAATGAGCTCCAGAAATTGCCAGTCAATAATCCGACTGTCCGCCGTCGACCTTACCGTAGGCACAATAAACACACAGTTTTCAGTGGAGTCTGGATCGAAGAGCATGAGGAACTTTTGCAAGCGCAGCACATTTGTGAACGTATAGTTAAGGAAGACATTGATGCAACTAATCTGCTCCTCAGTTAGGACAACACGCTCCCGTGCTAGCTCCAGCGACACCTTTACCTCCCCAGATCGCGTAAATATCGAGAAGGCGCTCAACTTTGGTATGCGTTTCAGCGTCAATATGCCGAAGCCTTGTTGTGCCTCCTCTGGCGGATAGATTTTGCGACCGCGGGTGTTCTGCTCCTCGGGTATAGGGCACTGTAGTGTTAGCTGAATGAAATACAGATAGCAAGGCGCGCCAGCCACAGGACGGCAGTCACAAAACTCCGATGCAATACGCTTATAGTAATATTGCCGCCGTTTTGTGGTGCCCGGGCGTGGCTCGTCATTTTGTTGCACTATCTGCTCATCCTCTGGCTCTAAATCGAAGCACTCCCAGTCCGGCTCCAGTGCCCGAAAGCCCTCCTTACCAATGGGCTGCAGCTGATCATCCAGTTCGCCAATCTTATGAAGCTCCACGCAAGCCTGCAAGGCGGCCAACCGCCGTGCTAGTGTCTGAGTGGGCATCGGCAGACCCTTTAATGAGAAAATCACTCGATTTGAAATACTCAAATTGCATCATATATTCAAAGATCTTACAATGATATCGTGCTTTAGCGGTGAATTAATGGGCAGGCGCAACGTGTACTGGTATAACGTGACGCCTCCACGAACGGCGCTGGCACAACGCCACAGTGCTGTTAGCTTGGTAAAGGTATCACTAGGCAGCCGGGCGCAATATTTGTTGACCAGCGCTATGGCAGTACCTAAGTCAACTGAGGCACCGGTGGACAAATGCGGCTTGGGCTTATAGGCAGCAAGGCAGCTCGTGAAGCGCTCCGCTTGTATCTGCTCCAGCTCGGCGGGCTCCGTATTGGCGCATTTAGATAACAGCATCTAAAATAAGTAAGCGCGTATTAAATCCTAAATTTCGCCCAAATACATATGAAGTTTGCTCTATTACCTGTTCGATCTCGCGATATTGTGCCATTCGATGCACCAGTACCTGCGTTGTGCTCGCTAGATTGTCTGCCACTGCCGGAGCATTTACCCCCGTGGCTGAGTCGGTATCTGGCATCGAGTTAAGTTCGCATTCGAATCGTTGCTTGGGCCTACGCTCTGCGCTTCTGTCACTTGGCGTGGTATTCGATAAGCTAATGGCATCGTCACTGGAATTGCCGGCATCTAGCACAGCGGGCGCCTCGTCCTGGATCTCCTGTAGTTTTATGTCACATACGGTGGGCGGTTGGTTGCTAAACACTTCTGGATTGAGTATTTTGACCGTTCCACGAGCAGTTCCAAAAGTATATGGATTGGAAGCGAGCGAATTAGGCAGTGCAGAATCGTCTGAATCGCTGTCCAGCTCCTGGTCAGCATCCGCAGTATCATCGCTGGTCGTTGCACAGATAAATCGATGGCTCTGCTCATTCAGCTGCACTGCATCTTCAGTCGCAGCTTCAGACGGATCATACGTGGGTGCCACGAGCATTATATGGTAAGCGGGTGCCGCTCGCGCACGTCCCTTGCATTGCACATAGCTGCGATAGGTGGTAGGTGGATCCCAGCGAATTACCAGATTGCACTTGGGCACATCAATACCCTCCTCCAGCACAGAGGTGCCAATTAGCACATTACAATCGTGCATACGAAACCGTTTGAGCACATCCTCCTGCCGCCTATGCTCCAGTTCAGCTTCTTTTGGCTCTGTGGCCGGATCAGCTACGCGATCCGTGGTATACTGGCAGCGCAGGAACTTGAGATCAGGATCGCGTCGACTCAACTCCGCCAACAGCTCGAATAGAACGCGAGCCGTGTGATTTTGATTGCAATAGATAAGTGCACAAAGGGTCTCACCCGCGTCATTGTGGTGTCGATTGTGCCGCCTTGTGTGCACCCGTCTTCTCGTGTGCTGTTGTCCGTTGGATTTGGATTTCGTTGTGGGCGTTGGTTGCGTTGCTGGAGCATCTTCTTCGGTGTTGGCTTTCGTTTGCGCCGCTACCGTTCGCTCTTTTTCTGCTGATCGTACGAGTTGCTGCAGATTGTTAACTATACTATTTGTTTCTAAATTCTGCTCATCCAGCTGCTCAACCACGTGACACTTGGCTTTGAGTGCCTGCGACAATTTATTGAAATCCGTCTGCTCCACCTGATGGCGCATTTTGCGCAATCCCTCCGCCTGGTTGTGCGCCTCAGGTGGTTTGAAACAGCGTAGCACTCGCAACAGCCGCCGCACCTTAGGACTGGAGTAACGCTCAATGGTGCCCAGTGGATCCCCGACCATCAGCTTCTGGAATGTTTGTTCGCACAGGGCATTTATTTCGATCAGCGCTGTGTTCACCAGGCAGAAAAGCAAATAGTGTCGTTCGTGTGGAGTCTTGACTTTCAGCTTCTCGTTGCGTTGGTAGAAATGCAGTGCCGCGCGTTGTGTACACCAAGGTCCCATTTCGTGGAGCACAGAAAGTAGGGCGTCTAGCACATTTAGTGGATCCTGCTTGGGATCGGGAATATCTGTGAATCAAATTTGTTAATGGAATAAGAAAAAATAGCTTGAAGATAAATTCCTGAGCAAATACCCTTTAGATCCTCCATGAATTGGTCGGTGCCATAAATCTCAAAGGGATCATAACGATGATCACTTAGGAACGACTTATGCGTGGTCAGTATATCGACTATCACACGGGACAAGTGGTCCATTTCTAAGGGCGCACATTGCACAATATACTCATGGGGCTTGGCACAGTATCGCAGCACGGTGACAATGTCGCTGGCTGTTTCAATGCGACACTGCATCTGCTGCTCCAGTGTGTCCAGCATGGCGTGTAGTTCCTCCAGCTCACACTTTGCACTATGCAAGGGACCCGCTAGCCCCAATATTCGGGGACGATCGGCAGACTTTGCAGGCAGAATAAATTCCTCGAAAATAGGCAAAATACTACGATAGACGGTACTGTCGTGACAATCCTCAAGCACAATCAGTTGAACACTACTTAGCAGCAGATTTCCAGCTTGCAGCAGGGATAGAAAGGAAGTCGGCTTGTGTATACTGACATGATAGTCGGTCCAGCAATGATCAACTGAAATTCCCTGATCCTGCTGTTCCTGCCACACTTTGAGATCGGTGAGATGCGTGAGCATCGTGTAGATGGACGTGTTGTCAGCATCAATCTGATTTGTCAGGTACACGCTCACTTTACCGTTCCGGCGTCCTTGTCTGGATAGCTCTTGCAGTAACTTGAGTGCTATAAACTCCTTGGAGCTTCTATGGCCCAAACAGATAATGGTGTTACGCTCAAAGGCGGCCGCAAGCAGCTCCACTTGAAAGTCTCGCGGAGTGAACACTGTGGTATGCAGGTTGTTGTCGCACCAATGGAACGCCATAATGTCATTTGTGTCCAACACTCCCGTGTCTACTGCAGTTCCACTGCAATTGGAATTGGTGGGTAATCCACAATGTGGAAACGCCGGTTCGGATGCTTTTTTGCATCATCGATAAGTCGATTGGACTCACGCTCAATTCGATGAATACTCACGATATATCGATTAGATTTAACAGGAACAAGCCGACTGTTAGTTAACAGTTCTCTTTTCATGTTGTTTTGCTTACATTTCACATCTCATTGCAAGGGGAAGCGGCAGTTCGAAATAATTTGATTTTTCACATCGATTTAAAATGCGACGTTCAAAGGCGCCATCAACACGTAGAGCAGCCAAAATGGGTGTCGCTCTTGCAGAGCTGTATCCTGCCAAAAGTGTTGACACTCCCCTGGAAATGGAATGGGGTACATCTGGTGGTTATAAAGGATTTAGGCCACATAAGTACAATGATGGAGAGAATCCTCTCAAAGACAAGCGCATTTTTCTCGTGCTCTGGCGTAAACAGTCAAATAAAAAACATAAAACATGGACAGGTAATGGAACTCTCGAATTGACTGCAACCAAAGCAACCTTGAAGGACGAAACAGGCAAAGTAATGCACGTTTTGACGTGCTTTAACCAGGAAAAAATTCAGGAAGATGCCCTGATCGAAATCGGCACGAGAGACATCGAGATACAAGAGGAGCTCAAGACTGCCGATGAATGTATATCACAGCGGAGAGAGGAAATTGAAAACTGGTATCGACAGCATGAGGAATCTATCGGCATGGTGTCCTCCCATAATGAACCCGTCCGCAAAGTTCCAAGGCTGCCGAACATTCTGAGAAAGCCAAAACTATCTTCAGCATTAAAATTCGATGTCATCACTGCAGCTACTCCTTCCGTTAAGCTAGACGAATATATTTGCATGCTAGTACCAGCGGAACTTCAATGCCAATCGATGCAGTTGCTCGCCGATTACTGTGAGAATTTGGAAAAGGTAAACTTTTATATAGTAATTTTGATATCTACTAATCAAGGATATATATTTTAGCAGCACATGTGCAGAAGAGAAGACGTTTTTAAAATTGCTCAGCTCATTTGTGATCATCCCGTGCTACTAAAGCATTTAGAAGAGCAACAGGTTGTATCGCAAGCATTGCTGCCCCACTTGCCAGCCTGGCAGGAGATGGGTCTTTACGACTCTGCCAAATTTGAGTTTGTGCATTTAATGTTGGACGATTTGGTTGTAGCGCATGGCCAGAAATGTGCCATCGTTGCCAGTGATCAAAGCTGCTTGGACATCATTAAGGGTTACTGCCAATGCTGGAACATAGCATACGTCGAAGGCTCCTATCAATCGGACAGCTTCAATTGTACCTTTTCACAGGATGCCAAAGAGCCAAAGGTGGCTCTTCTCACCGCTGGACATCTATCACATGAGCACTTCAGTAGCTGCAAATATGTAATACTCTATAACTTTAGTGTTCGATCAGAAATTAGCCATTTGCTAGCGTCGGACACTCGAATCTATACGCTAATCACAGCTGGATGTTGGGAGGAGAGGCAGCTCCAACAACATCTGGGCTTATTCAATGGCAGTGAACAATTAATGGATATACTGCGTGTGAGTCCAACTCATGAGTTACAGGGAATTGGTCAAAATGTAGGTTAGCTTTGAAAGTCTGATGAACTTAAATTAAAACTTTGGTATTACAGATATTAGTGGGTTGGCAGCAATGGCAACCTCCATTTAACGAGGCCTTCTTACAGGTATGCAAAGCTCTAAATATCTATCTGCCCAATATTTGATATAAATTTAATTTTTCAGAATATATTTTTAAGCCTTGAGATACCAAGCTTAAGCTACGTCTACAGCAAGCAGCATGAAGAACATTTGGCTCATTTTTGAACATACTTCAGTTAATATTCATTTACAGTTATTGCAAACATGCTTATAACGGTCTTTCAACATTATTATAACTTTTCAATATGGGATACATCCGTGTATATATATAAAGATTTTCATAGACTTAAAATATTAGTTTTCCTTTGTAAGTTTTTGCACAACGTCTATGCGCAGCGAGTAGTTATTATCCAGTTCATTGTAAATAACCTCATCGCAGTTGATAATGGCTCCAAGTGCCAAATGCTTTTCGAGATGGGCCAATTGCTCCTCGGTTATATCGTCGGGCATGTCCAGCAGCTCATACTCAGTAGTTAAGATAGGAAATGTGAATTGTGGTGGATATGGACGTATGTCATCCACATTGACTGTCGCAATGTTTCCATAGTCTATGAACAGGATACTTGGATAACCATCCCCCACTAGCTCCATGCAGACGCCTCGGCACCATTTGCCCTGATATTTGGCAATACACAGTTCATTTTTACTTAAAATAAAATTAAATTTAGTTATTCGGATGAGGTTTGGGTATTCATATTCGACTTACGGCGCAGCGAAAGATTTACATTTGGCTATGGACTCGCCATAGTACTGCACATTGCGCTGCATGTGAGTTATTTCGTATGCATAGTCCAGAATTGTGCAGTGAATGACCCCAAATTTGATAAATGTGTTGTCCATGACGACCAGTTCGATATTCTTGCCTGTTGGCAAATGAACATGCTGCAGATACTGTAATTAAAGAATACATCGAGTCAACTGTTGATGTCTTGTTTATCCACCTTACATCTTCTTTATAGCCGATTTCTGAGATCGATGGCTCCACTGGAGTTGCAATTATCTTAATCAATCGATTTAGGCTGCGATTCAGTTCACTCTCAATAAGAACGACGCGTTGCATTCCCTTGTCAAAGTCAAAATCACGCCTCGAGTACTTCAGCACAAACGTGAATGTGTGGTCTAGCTCATATAGCATGCTGCGCAGATTGGGTGACATGAATCGGCTGGACACGCCCCGCAGCAGGACAGGTACAACATAGCACGGCAAGCCCGCCAAATAGGCACTGCACTCGTACAGAGTGTCCAATGTTGTGATCTCCACATTGCCGTAATCCACGCACACCACATATATGGCCTGCGGATTGTCGACGTTCAGGACCATAGCTCGCACAATTTGTACGCTAGATTTGTGGATGACAATTTGGCCGCAGTGTGGCAACTGCATCAGTTTGGCTGCCAGTTTACCACGCAACATCACGTCTGACAGCACTTTATAGTAGGCGATCTCAGCCACCATTTCAGCAGAGCGCACATATAAAACATTGCACTGCTCGAAAGCAGAGATTTTGACGTTAGAGCCAGACGGCGGTAGCTTTAGCTTTTTAAATTCTGAAACAACGGCATCCTCAATCAAGGGTGGACTGCCCTTGCCGCAGCTCTCCTTGTGCGCAACGGCCAGGGCATCGAAACAGATGGTGTTGCAGAAGGGCATCTGGCAGAACTTGCAACTAATGTCCGTGTAGCATTTGCATGAAAAACACTTCTTGGCCATCTTCTCCAGCTGTGAGTCAACTTCGGCTGGCTTAGCCTCAAGCTGCATTTTGGGCCTATACGGAAAGTAAATATATTTATAGATAAGCAGTTATAGTATATACATTATGGAATGCCTACGTAATTATTGAACGACCAGATTGAAAGTGAAGCACAGCTTTATCCTTATCAATGCTTTGCTCCAAGTCATAGGCTCCATGTCGCTCGAGCATAAACTCATATTTCACACTCAAATAGCGATAGTTCGCATCATTGGCGGCCAGCTGAGAGCCTTTCCTAGTATAGTCAGATCGAACAACTATGGGTGGCTTCGTGAATTCCGGATGTTTATTCTGGCTCGCCGATATCATAATTGTGCGAGACTCCAAGTTAACGGAATTTGGTTCACTAATGGGAGGCGGCAGCTTTACTTCGCTTTCCTTCAGTGTGGAGTTATATGATACACTTTGTTGTCCGCGGCCCTCAACACAATGCAAAATATTCGGAAACTGACGAATCTTTGTCCATGCAGCCTCAAGAGATCTAAATTTGAGAGAAAAATAATTTACTTGCAAAATCTTTATTTTACTAATTTTTTTTTTTAACATACGCGATGTTATGAAAATAAACGAGAAACTCGCGTTGTCCTGCGCGAAATTCTATTTCATAGATAATATCCCCAAAATAATTTGTTAGCAAATTCTCCGTTATAAATTTATTTTTCTTTTTGATAATCAAATATGGATATTGCTTTTGTTTAGAGATCCGATCCAGATTGCCATTATTTTTTGCTGGCGCTACATTGACCCTTTCATATTTATTCGAAGTCTCGTCAAAATAGTGCTGAGCTATGGGATTCCAATCTGACCAAACGTCTTCAATGTCACTCATTATTTATGATTTCAGTAAACTCAAAATACGCAGTAAGAATCCTCGTGCGCGCAATGGCAATTGAAAATCCACACTGACTTAAAATATCGATACAAGCCACACTTAACAGAATCGCCAATTAGCTAACGCGAATCCAATCGAATTTCGAGAAAACCGAATAGTCGATAATAGTCGATGCGATACATCGATATATTGTATCGCACCACAAGCGAACCGAACACATACACATAAATTGTAAACGAAAACAAACAAGAATATAAATTTTCATTGCAATGGTAAAAAACGAACCGAATTTTGTTGTTGAACGCATCGTAGACAAGCGTATAACGTCTGATGGTAAAGTAGAATACTTTATTAAATGGCGGGGCTATCCATCCGGCGACAATACCTGGGAGCCTGAGGAAAACTGTGATTGCCCTGCACTCATACAAAAGTTCGAGGAGTCGCGAGCGAAATCCAAGAAGCGCGGCGAAAAGAAGCCGAAATGTGAAGAAATACAGAAGCCGCGCGGCTACGAACGTGGCTTGGAACTGGCAGAGATTATGGGTGCCACAGATGTAACTGGTGATATCAAATACCTCGTTAGGTGGCAATTTTGTGATGAGTTCGATCTGGTGTCAAGCAGCCAGGTAACCGAGAAAAATCCGGAAATGCTCATCGAATACTATCAGAAGATGGCTCCTTACACCGGCTATATAAATAAGCGAATGCAAGGCGTGCCTGAAGAGCTACGTGCGACAGCAGCACAAACAGGATATGCTGTCAGCAGTGCTCCAACGGATGCAGTGGAGCCATCCATATGCAATGTAGATTCCGAACAGCTGCCGCAGATGGAACCAAAGCAAATACCCATTGATGTGCCCATACAGCAAGAGACTGCGCCAGACACCGAAATGGACAATGTTGGTGTTTCCTATTCCATACCCGTACCAGGTGTGGGTAACATTGCCATTGATGTCCCAATGGTCGACAATTGATACAAGAAGATTTAATTGACTAGACTTTAAAGTACTTTTATAATTATATAATATAATATTATAAACATTAAATTACAATTTCAATCAACTAAATAGTTTCTTCGTCTAAGTTAATAGCTCCCAGCTGTCCAGTGCGAAAGAAGCTAATGAATTTTCGCGCAGCAGCCAATAAATTGGTCATCACTTCCATCTGGCCATTGTATTGCTTGACGCGATGAAACATGGCCTGTTGCTGAGCATATTCAGCCAGAACGGCGCTAATGTTGTCACTGGGCCCGGAGTGTAGACCAAGCAGTTTCACATACTCGTAACGCTTATGCTTGTTTAGCCAGTACAGCAGATAATCGGCTATCAAGTCCTCGCCAACGATATGATCTGGCAGGCAGCCCACCAGTGCCAGCTTCATGCCCATTTCGTCATCTGTGATTGAGGGTTGCAGTATGCCGGGAGTATCTATCATATAGACAGGTGGTTGTTCCTGGATTTTGATGCGTTCACCGACAGACCGTGTTATACCAGCCTCGGCGCCAACGCGTGCCGCGCTGCGTTTTTTAAGGTGCACATTTCGCAGTACATTAATGATGCTGCTCTTGCCCACATTAGGCACTCCAATTATCATAATATTGTGATCTGCACTTTGTGCTCTATTGAATCTACTACTCTCCCCCACTAGCTTGGTTGCCAACGGCAATATGTCTAATACGCCAGTGTTCCGCTGATCCTTGCAGTTGGTAAAGAGAATATGTTTCAGTTCCGGCTGAAGTGCACGAAGCTGCTTGAGTATACCACGTTGTTGCTTGCCTCCCAGAAGATCGATCTTATTCAATACTAGTATATGAGGCTTTGCGCCATTACCTAAAGGACAAAATGGAATGTGTTTTATATATTACAATAATTTGACAACAATTTGATTTGCTTACCCGTAATAGTCTCAAAGAATTGTGAATTTCGGCCGGCTATAGGAATTCGCGCGTCATGTATTTCAACAATGCAATCAACGTTACGCAGTCTTTGTTGCATTTGCCGCATGCCCTTGGTCATGTGGCCGGGAAACCAGTTAACGCGTTGGTTTCGACTTGGTAGACGAAATACAGTCCGAAAAGGATTCGCCAGCGACATGTTTATGTTCTTAGCAGCCAGAACAGCTGTTTGCTTGTGACGTAACAGTTGTACATTGAGCAATCGAGATTAGATATGCCGATGTGTTATCGATTAGTATATTGCACTTGTTTTTCGATATTTTAAATAGGAATTTGCACCATTGAGTGATGATTCAAAATATTTGCAAAGAGCAATTTGATTGATGAGAAGACGAATTTTTTAAAAATTATTACTATCACACAATTAAAAAGGTATTTGATTAATGCAACCTCGTATAATAACATAATACCCATATCAATTAATCTTTTACTTATTTTCAAATAATTAGGCAGCAAAAATCGCCATATAAAGACACTTTAGCTCTTATCTTTCTTCAGATATCACCAAAATCATTGTTGTTGGACAGTCCAATATGCCTTCTATAAACGTTGATGACTTAAGACTTGGTGAGGTATAATTTAAAAGAAAAGACTACATATATATTCAGCAGAAAATTAAGACTTTATGCTCATTTCTTGATCTAGGTACTTGGGGAAGGAAATAACGGAAAAGTGCATAAGGCCAGATGGCACACAAAAGATGTTGCTGTGAAGACGATTGTTTTACAAGATATTGAAAAGTCTGCTGATACCGAGATTACAGAGCTTTCCCGTGCAAATCATGAAAATATCGTGTTTTTGCATGGTACTGCAATCAAGGACAATACTCTGTACCTGGTAATGGAACTAGTGGATGGCGGATCTCTAGAAAATTTGATATATTCCGAACAGATAAAATACGAGATAGCTCATGTTATAAACTGGGCTCTTCAGATCGCTAAGGTATATATCTATTATATTATTAATAAAATGTATCCCTTGACTTTTTGTTATTATTTATAGGGCATTCAATACATGCATAACAAGAAGCTTATTCACCGTGATATTAGACCATATCACACTTTGCTATGTGATAGTTATCGCCATGTGAAGATTTGTGAATTTTCGTTCGTGAGATCCCTGAGTGCATCGATGACAAATAATAAAGGCACTGCTACCTATATGGCACCAGAGGTTTCTATTTACTTTTTACATTAAGAATCTAACGTGTGTAACTTTATCAATTATAGGTTTTTGAAGGTAAAAAATATGACGAGAAATGTGACGTTTACAGCTATGCAATTACTTTGTGGGAAATGTTATCGCGAGACAAGCCCTATAACAGCTATGACATGGACTTAAAAATATCCCAGGCCGTTCTAGATGGTATGGACTACGCTATTCCTGCAGAAAATAAAAAAAAAATAAAAAACAAAATACAATTTATTATTGGACTAAAATTATTTCGTTTTAGGCGAAAGACCTTCCTTGCATGATATACAAATTGCTTGTCCGGAGAAAATAAAAAAATTGTTGACCAGCTGCTGGAGTGCAGATCCAAATGAACGCTACTCCATGACTCAAATTATTGATGTGCTAAGTGAATACCCTATAGTCGTTGAGCAGCTGAACTTGTGAGAGAAAATATGAACCCCAAGATTGATCTGTATTTTGTTTATTTATAATCTTTTATTAAACTCACATATTCATTTATTATTGAGTCAGTATTTATTAATATTTTGACATATGTTCTGCACATAATATTTTCATAAGCTCCACATATATTCGTAAATTCTCATTTTTTTCTATTTTAAAATACAATTACAATTATAAAATTGCGAAATGAGTAAAATTTCAATCAAATCAAATTTAAGCCAAGAAGACTCTAGTAGTATCGATGTGGCATCGATATTTCCGAAAGCATTGCCAGAATTTAAAGTCGGGCCTATTTATGATGAGTGCGGCTTTACGCTCAGTGAGAGATTGGCTTTAAGGCAGGCCTGGAAACTAATTAAACCTTTCGAGCGTCGCTATGGAAAGGAAATTTACTTTGAGTAAGACAAAAAACTCAAGGATTTGCATATGCAAATTGAAAAATAACTTATATCGATTCCTTAGATATCTGATGGAAAATTATAAAGTTACTGACAATTTTCGGATAAATGGTAAATTGGATATGCATCGTTTGCATGGGCATAGTTTGGCCTTCATGCGGTATTTAAATGCCGTAATCGAACAGAACGATCCGGTATTCTTCCAAAATATGCTCTACGACAATCATAATATACACAGCCGTTGTCAGGTGTCTCTCATTCATATGAAGGTACTTTAGAAAATTATTATTCATTTCTTAGGTATTTTGTATTGTATTATCCCATTTACAGATGCTATTGGAAGCTCTTATTCAATATGTGCTGGAAAAGCTGAAGGATGTTAGTTCAGCCTCGTTGGAGAGTGGTTTTCAGCGGCTTTTGGAAAAGTTTCAATTCGATCAACCCGAAAGATCGAATAGTTTATTTAAGCGTGCAAGCGATGAAATATAATAAATTATGAAATCAATCATACGCCACATAGAACCACAATTGATTTTCACTTAAATTTATATCCATCCGGGTTTTTAGCGCTCGATGAATCTGTAACTGATCTAAGGCTGTATATCCACATGTATGCCATCATACGCTCAAGTCAATACGCTCAACTAAAGCTGTCGGCGGTGCACAGCTAACGCTGGCGTCGCTGCCTCTGCTGGTGCTGATGCCGCTGTTGCGATATACATATATCAATTGACGACGCGACGTCGCAGTCGGCGCTTTTCACGAGCCTTGGCAGCGCTTTCATTTAGCTCTGCTATCAAGCGCGTTTTCTTTGAGAAATTCAGTTTTGTTTGTGCGCTCAGTGCGCCCATCCACACGTCTCGCTACTTAAAACGTTTCCCATTAAATTTAAGCTGAACAAAGACTAATTTGTTTGAATAACAAAAAAAAAAAAAAAATAAAAATAAAAATAAAAATAAAAAACAAAACAAAAAAAATCAAAATTTGTGCAAACAAATTAAAACTAAAATAATCAATTTAAATGATTTCACATTTGTATTTTTGAAACAACTTCGTATACTTTATATATTAACTATGGTCGCGACCGAGGATATTAAAAAGGTAGGAGATAATGTAAGCTCAAAAAGGTTTTTAAGTTAAATGTGTTCTTAAATATAAAAAATATTATTTAAAAAAAAATTTAGTTTTAAAATTTTGAGTTTTTATCGATGGTTCACTCAAAAGTATGCTATGCTTAGCTCTACAAAATTGATTGGATAGATAGAACACGAAAAATGTTTAATCTTATTTTTTTTTAAATTATCTACAATCTATAAGCTAATTTATTACATACATTACGTTAGATATCTTATCTTGAGCACTACATCAAAATTGCTAAATCTACGCTAGCAACTTGGCCCGAAAATTTCAAAATGTAATTTATAACGTCGAGTTATTAGATTTCATAAGTTGATTAACGTCATCCAATCAAATATTGAAATACTAATAAAGCTCCCCTTGGTTTGCATGGCAATCAATGGAACAATTTAGCTAATGACTGCTCGACATTTCGTTTTCCGTGTTTTCTTTTTTTTCCGTTTGCATTATATTCAGGTATTACTAGCCTAACCTAAATAAAAATAATACAAAAGTACTTGGCTTTTGAATACGTGTTTGTACATAATATTATTCCACGGCTTATACTACTGTTTTGGGTATGTTATGGCTGGGCATACCCTTGCTTAAAATACTTTTATGATTCCCAAAAAAAGATAAGGTTATCACTAAAGAAACAGAAGCACAATCAGAATGCCTGAGTTCACGTGTGAACTGACTGACTTTCGATAATTCAAGACTTTTGAATATGACGATTGATTGATTATCACACATTGTTCATTCATCGCTCAGCTTTGGCTTTCTACTAATCTCTAGCTATTGATTTATCCTCTTCAAATAAAAGTAATAATAGTGAAGCAATAATATATATTTTGTCTGTGTGAACCTTTTGTCAAATGTTTATTAATAGCAGAATATTGTTAATTTTATCAACTTGTATGTTTACACTTTACAGAGCTCTTGCTCTGGATCCTATCGCTCACTTGTTTATGTTTCCCGAACCGGATATTTTTATCTTGCTGTCGAGCAATCTGCGAAGCAACAATAATATTTACATGTCCATTTAGGTCCATGTCATGGCCAACGCATTTGCCATAAATAATGCATTTCTCAAATCTATATATATAGCAAATCTCAATGTATAACGATACACGTTCACGCAGTTAAAAGAGTATATTGGTTTTGTGGAATGCTCGAGTTACAAATCAAGGTTACAAATCTGCTTCAAGTGATAAAGTATAGAAATATATTTGTACATGCTCCATGGGAAATAACTAATTTTGTATAAGAGATTAATTAAATATCAACTTAATGTGTAACCGCCCACTTTGTGACAAAAATCATAAAAAATGTGGCTTGGATTGCATACTCTACTCTAGTCTCTAGCCTCTCATCACTAGCTCGTACAAACATACTTGGATTGCATACTCTAGTGTCCAGCCTCTCATCACTAGCTCGAACAAACACACGCATACAAAGCAAAGCACGTTTACATACTTACACACACATACATAAATAGACATGTATATACTTACATATACATTTGCAAAAACAACACATATTGCTAAAAAATTTCATCTAGCAATCAAAAGCCGTTTTTGCTTTATGAAATAAATTCTAAGTGATTGTGTGCTTGCGTTCGATTATCTGATACACACCTTCAGGTAAAACTGCAGTTGAATTTCTAATTGTCTCTCTGCCCGCCAATGCAAATAGAAACGTATTTTTTACATTTCTAATCGTCATTCCCCACTGAGCCACTGCGCGCTCGTACAATAAATTGCTAGCAAGCCCTTCCTGAGCGCACGAAAGCAAACGACGACGAGCCTTCGTTGCGTCTTCGTGCGCACGAGGCACATCGGCGCCAAGAGCACGGCCGATTGCTCTATGTCGTTGTGGATGTCGATGCCGTTGTCGTTGCCGTTGCCGTTGCCGATGCCGATGCTGCTGCCAACGATTGCACTTGACATTGGGCCATCGGTAAGGGGAATCGGCGAAATGTAAACAGAGCAAAGCAAACAGCGCAAAACAAATTAGCATGTGATGTGCCTCTTTTGCCTAGTGGTGGTGGGTAGGTGTGTCTGAGTCTTTGCTCCGCAAATGCATAGGCCCTACCCCTCATACCCACTCTCTCTCTCTCTCTCTCTCTCTCTCTCGCTCGCTCCTTCTCTTGCTGACCGACCTGTTGTTGTCATTATGGCGACAGGTTTATTTGGCATTTCAATTGCAATTGACGCCATTAAATGCAATTACGTTTGCATAGTATAAGTATTTTCTAATTAAACATTCCGTTTTGATAATAGCTGAAGTGCTCGTTTGTATTCCTGTAAAGGATTTCAATTTATCACTCAACTAGCTTAATGTTTTTTATATTTTTAGCATAGCTAAAACAGTTTTTCAATTTTGTATTATCTGCTCAGCTGTTAAGCGGATCTGATCAAAACAATTTCTAATTATGTATGCACATACGTATTTCCCACTTTTATACATACATATACACATGTATATACACATGTAAGTGTAAGTGTATGATTTCGAATGCTTTTATCTGACGCATTTGGTTGTCGTCGAATGCATTTTTGGCAAGTGCAACCGCAACGCAATTTTTTATAGACATTACAGGAAGCGTTTGTTTGCTTGGACCCAGCGGCGTGTGCGTAACATTTCTCAGAGCATATGTTTATTATGAAATCGTTTAGAATTTTCTAAAATTTTTTATTTGTTTTGCAGCTGCGACCATAAAAGATTTATTAATATTTATTATTTTAGACATGATGATTTATGACCGAGAGAAATTCGTAGCTGCTATTACTTTTGCTTTCTTTAACTACAAATTCTCTCTTTTATTTTACACCTTTGGACTCCCAAAGAATATAGTCGATGAACTGTTCTATTGTGTCTGACGTCGAATTTGAATGTGCTGCAATTTGTTGGCAAAATGCGAGTGCAAAATAAGTTTTTCTATGCAACAAATATGAAATACACTTAGTAAAAGCAAAAAAAAAAAAAAAACAAAGTTAAACAATTTGTTTAATTATATATATTTCTTTATATAGTAATCATATTTGTAGCAAATTTCGTAAAGAAAGTCAAACTTTGTTATTATTATCTATAGTAATACACGTATGTCTAATCAACTTCTTCAACTTTCTGCAAATCAAATCTATTCAATTGTTTGCGTGTTACATCTATGCTCAATAAGAGCAGATGCCTTGGCATCTGTAGGGTAGCAGCAAAAATAGAAGCCCCACAAATATCTCAAGAAACGAGAAGAACATTCGCCTTTCGAAGAGTCGCCGAAACAGTCTTCTCCAACTGTTTTGGCCGTACGGACCAAAGCACTCGAGACGAGGCGTCAACTAAATTTAGCGAAAAAGACATTTCTATGCGGATATCTATAGAAAAGTTTAAATGAAATTAATGAACAAATATCAGAAAAGACTACACATATACAGATAATAAATATAAATATATATATACATATATATAGAGAGAGATATTAATTTGAAGCCGTTAGTCGTTGTGTTTATGTAACGCGTTTCGGGATATTTCATTTCATTTCGGATAAACCTTACCATGGACTCGGATAAAGTTGTGGGCGCCATGGCGCGTTGGTGGCAGGTAAAGGCCAAATGTTGCTCTAATTTTAATTCTTGTGCCGCAAATATTACTACATTCAAATGAACACACCTTCTTTTTCTAAAATAAACACACATACACACGCGCACTTTGTATTAGGTGCTTATTAAAATTTATGTTGGATTTGCTTATATATTATTTTTTGACCTCCAATTGCTCTTTACTGGGCAAGCGGGAAATCTTAGCAATATTAGGCTAGCATAAATACTCTTCAATGTAGAGCATACTACCTTGATGAATGGTCCACAATGCCTAATCCGATCTTTTGCAGAGGCTGGGTTCTCTTGGCCTAGTTAGTGACACGGCATGTGTGGGTGTATACACAAATATATTCACCTCAGAACTCAATAGTCGATACGATTTCAATTTCGTTTTCCTCTCTTTCTATCAGACCGTTAGCCAAGAGGATAATGATGGCACGTCACACAATCCGATGCTCTACGATCCACTGGATGGCGTCGTGAAGACCTCAAAGACCCGCCAATATATAGCAGCACTTATAAGTAAGACCATACGATCGAGGATTGCAAAAATGATCTCGCAACTATGCTCTATATCTTCACAGTTTGCCTGGGCGCTGTTGCTGCGGGAACAGCCTTGGCCTGGACCAGTCCCGTGCTCCCTCAAATCAGTGCGCCCATAGTTAATAACAGTACAACAGTGACTCCGACCAACTCCACTGGCAATGAGACTAGCCCAATTAGCCCACCCATACCGCACGATGATCAACTACAACTAACTGTCGCTCAACGTAAGTTTCTATTGTTTCTTTCGCTATGTATACATATAAAAGTATTATCGGGGCAATGTATGACTTTAATCTGCATTTATTTGATATATCAAGGCTTACAAGGCTTATGCAGTAAAAAGCAAAAATATTGTAGAGCAGACATTCGATCAATCCATTTACTGGGATGTACATAACTTCCGATTATCATTTCACTCCTTGGCTTTAACAGGTTAAGCTAAGACTGGTCAATCAGTCAATCAGTCAGTCAGTCATATGATAATTGGTTCAACTACAAATTGATTTGTTGATATTCGATCGTCAATCATCAATCGATCAATCTTTCAGTCAGGGCAAACAGTCTTGCACGTGTAGATTGACGTTATTTGACTTTTGCGTTGTTTGTTTGCAGAGACTTGGGTTAGTTCACTACTGGCCATTGGCGCCTTCCTGGGCGCCCTGCCCACTGGCTATATAGCCGATGCAATTGGCAGACGTTACACGGCAATGGCGATGGATGTTCCGTTCATTTTGGCCTGGCTATCGATCAGCTTTGCCAAGTCAGCCGGTTGGTTGTACTTTGGTCGCTTTTTAATTGGTAAGTTCATTAACTCATCTATCGATTCATTTTGTATGGCTATTTTGCTTCGACGTCCCTTAGGCATATCGACGGGCAGCTTTTGTGTGGTGGCGCCGATGTACATCTCAGAGATAGCTGAGACAAGCATTCGCGGCACGCTGGGCACGCTCTTCCAGCTGTTGCTCACCATGGGCATACTCTTCATATATGTTGTCGGCTCCCTGGTCTCATGGACCACGCTCAGCATTCTGTGCCTCTTCGTGCCGATTGCTCTGCTCCTGGGCATGCTCATGCTGCCAGAGACACCTGTTTACCTGCTGAAGAAGGTGAGCCGTTGCTCAACGTCATATTTCCCTGCGAACTCATTCATTTCTTTGATTCCCTTGGCAGGGTCGCCGTGCGGAGGCAGCGTTGTCCCTCAAGTGGCTCTGGGGTCGCTACTGTGACTCGCGCAGCGCCATTCAGGTCATACAAAACGACTTGGATCAGACGGGCGCAGATGCCTCGTTCCTGGACCTGTTCACCAATCGTGGTGCACGCAACGGACTCATCATTTCCATCCTGCTGATGTTCTTCCAGCAATTCTCGGGCATCAATGCGGTCATATTCTACACGGAATCCATATTCAAGTCGGCCGGCAGCAGCCTGGACGCCTCCATTTGCTCGATTATTGTGGGCGTGGTGCAGGTGATCATGACGCTGACCTCATCGCTGCTGATCGAACGAGCCGGCCGCAAGATGCTGCTGCTCTTCAGCAGCACCGTGATGACCATTTGCCTGGCCATATTGGGCGCCTACTTTGACATGAAGGACAGCGGCAAGGATGTCTCGCATATTGGCTGGCTGCCGTTACTGTGCATGGTGCTGTTCATCATTACCTTCTCGGTAGGCTACGGACCCATACCATGGCTGATGATGGGCGAGCTCTTCATGCCCGATGTCCGCGCCACCGCCGTGGCGCTAACTGTCATGGCCAACTGGCTGTGCGTGTTTGTGGTGACCAAATGCTTCGGCCTCATGATAACAGAGTGGGGCTCGGACATAACTTTCTGGTTCTTTGCCGGCTGCATGGCCCTGGCCACAGTTTATGTGGCCGTCGCGGTGGTGGAAACAAAGGGCCGAAGCTCCAGTCAAATACAAACGTGGCTCAGCGGACATTAGAGGAGAGATTTCTGTGAGAATCTAGAGGGCTAAATGCCATATTACGCATAGGCCATGTGTCCACTCTTGGCCAGGGCCCGGAGCAGGTGCTGGCGCATATTACGCATACGCCGCGTGTCACACGAAATGTACAACATTTATCCATACGGTTTCTCTGCTTAAGTGTAGTTCAATTATTTCCTAAGTACTCAGCCAACTCAAAGAGATTCGCTTAGCTTTTTATGTACTCTATTCTATATAAATATATATATGTATACATTATATATGTATGTAAGTATGTGTTAGGTGTGCGGCTGTAAAGACATGTGCTTATATTTATTTACATATTTAAATATATATGTATATGTTTGAAATGCCTGTGTATGTATATAATTTAATATAATATAATATTGCTAATAAAGCACTTCAATTGTGTTGTAATGCATGAGCTGATGCATTGGCCCCAACCGATAACCCAACGGCCGCTTACGATGGGCTGCATTTGGCGCCTGCCAATGCAATGGCAACGCCCCTTCGCATCTGCAGCCGCTAATCAGCAACGGCTGTGATAAGAAACCCTATTACATTTTTCCTGCTGGACACGCCCACAATTGGCGCCGTCTACAATCGCAAGCCGATGCCCGCTGGCCTTGCACTTGGCCTTCGCTCGTTTGGCAAGGCCTTCAATTGATCGATAGATAGATAGATAGATAGATAGATCGACGCACCGACGCAAATTGATTCTATGCCAGGTAGCGTCAATTGTCGTTGTTGTTGTTACACTTTTCAATTGCTAAACATTTTCTTTTTTTTGTCGTATGCAAATATTTAATTACTTTTTTAACGTTCCTGTTGAATCAGGAAACACTATTTGGGAGCCCCCGTTTAGCGTCAGGTGTAACAGGTTGTTGTTGTTATCTAATTCCATTTGATCCAATAATAATATGCTAACAGATAACGGCACACTGGATATCATATATGTTTATGGCTGATTATAGAAAAAGTTACCTGAGTGTCTGGCAAATGGATTGATTGATTTATTGAATACTTAACAATGTCAATGATAGCTCAGCAAATAAACATATCTAACGAGTTACTCATATATTTGCCAAAATAACAAATATTTACAAAACTAACAAGCTGCTCTGTCAACAACAAACCTGACCTAAGTCAAACTCAACGACAAATATTGACATTTGCTTGTAAACCTGTGAGGAAATAAATTGAGATATAAAAACTATTTGGCGTAGATAGAAAGCTTCAAAGATGTGTACAAATTTATATATATACCATGATTCTTATATGATTTATATTACTTAAAAAATGATTCTTAAGGTTCCAGCTTAGAATCCCAATGTTCCAATGGCTTCCTTTCCAATAATATATACTCACATGCATAGCTAAGCGAGTCTCTTGAAGCAATCTATAAGTGAGTATGTTTATGTTTACAATCGATTGTATTAAATTATTTATTCTGTGCTTTAGCCAATTCCGGCAGGAATCGCTCGTCTCTGCGATGACGCACATTAATTTCCATTTACAGAAGCACAGCGAGTAAAACATATTGATTGCCCACATCGGTGTCATTTTAATTAGTCGGCACGCACGTTTTTAATACCTAAAATTCGTACGAGTCTCGTTGAGAAATTTAACTGTAGCGCAACGCCGACTAAATAAGTCAATCCCCCTAGCAAAATGTACGCTGCATATCAATTAACTTCCTCAAGCCGTTTGGCTTACACTGTTTCCCATACCCGGTAGAGGGCATCCAAATTTTAATATGTTTCTCGTTACGTGTACACTAAGACTCAGAGTATGTAGACGGGTCTGATCTGTATCGAATTTAGAGATAAAGCTCTACCTCTTAGTTGTTCGTTGTAATGTGGGGCAAAGGGCTTACCATGATATCATGATATCTCCTGCTATGCGTAACAAAGATCATGATTAACTGTTGATGTCCTCTACCGGATATAAAAAACGTAAGCTAAACAGTTTCAGGAAGCAATAAATACATATGCATGTATCATCCAAAGTCTGGATCTTATTGCAATATATGTAACGAGTATCATCATATCGTTATATCACAATAATAACTTATTGACGGATTCGACAATTTATCATTAAGATGACATAATTTGCTTTATGAAAAACTTTACCGTTGCCTTATTCAAAACATGCTTATCATACATATAGCATGCATATCGGACTATAATATATATATATGCTTACATAAAATGGAACACTCGAAGCTACTTATGTGTTAATATCTCAGCTCAATTACATATTATCAAATATATCTATGTAAAACCTATCAAATTTAAATTATATATCTGTAGAGGGTATTTAGATGTCGACCCACTTTTATTTTCGTTATTTATTTTTAGTTTATTTACTTTGGCTGTACGGAACTAAGTCTATCAAACATAAATTAAAATTCTGAAACACTTTCGAATTCCCGTTTATCTATGCGATTTATAATCGTATAATTTGGCATAGAAGTAACTAGATTTTTTTGTATTGACAGTTCTCTGGGCAGACAACTCAACGGCAGTGTGATAAAAAAGTAAAATAATTGAAAACAGCTCGGTTCAACGATCGTCCAGCCCGACGATAATACGATATAATATATGCTTAATAGTTATTATACTCTCTATGTGTCTGTCAATGTATGTGCATGTACATATGCATTCTCCATAGCGATCGTATATGGTTGATTTGTGCTTATTATCTTACTCGCACTGGCTACAACTAAGCCCGAGCTGCGAATGTGCCTCTGTCATAAATTCTCGGCTCAATATATTTTAAATATAAAGTGAACCCACAAAATTGTCGCAAAGCTGGCATTCGGTTCCCGACAACGACTGGCAACAGTTCTATACGATCTTAAGTGCTACAACGATAAACTAAATTTGCGGTTCTCCACTTTTCGGACGATACACAGGGAACTAAGCTTTCGAGCTATCAATTAGTTAAATAAATTTAAAAAACATAAATATAAAATATATTGTTGCTTCGTGTCGTGTGCTACATAAATTTTGGCAAAATGGGTGAGTAAAACTGAATATCATATAACTTATAAATTAATGTGAAATATGTGTATGCTGGTGCGGACAGTAAGTAAAGTCTATTAGTTTACACTATAATTTCTGATATATCCTTTAGATAGGATTATTAGCTAGAGACGCGGAACTTAAAATATTATTACCAGATAAAGGTGAGAATGAAACGCGCCCATTGAGGAAGTGACGATCGGTTTGAGCTTAAGCCCGTCAAAGACCCAAGATTGTTGAAAATCAAGCAATATCGTAATTTTAATAGGCTTATAACTAGGATTCTACAATGTATTACCATTATGGAATATCATTTGTTTTTTTTTTTACATTCATCATGAGCAAGTATTTGGTAGTCGGAAAGAATCAACTGCTATTTGTTATATAGAATGCATTGAACCACTTTAAGTGGCAGAAATTATTTTCTATGTGAGTTTGTCGGTTCAAACAAAACAAAGTGTTACGATAGGCCCTCCAAATATTATTATCAGGCTACATAGTAATCGACAAGTGCTCCCCGAGTGTGAGGGCCTCAATTTTCATTTGGGCCATGATCAAGTGCTCAACATGGTCAACAGTTTTCATTTGGTCTTCGATTCAGTGACTACACTTCCAGAGCTCAGAGTTTTTTAGAGCTCTAGAAATATTTTATTTTGTTAAGGAGTAGATATCCTTTGAATCCAATATTTTGCTATAATTTTGTGAGTATAAAGTAAATATTTGAAGTATTTAATAAGGAACAAATAATAAAATAAGTTAAATAAACAGCTCTAATTTAAAAAACCAAAAAGTTACAAAAAATAAAATAAAATAAAAAAAATCAAAAATAATTGAAAGCAATACGAAACAAAAATACTACACATTTTAATGTAAAACATTTTTTAAATAGGAATCTGATTTTAGTTTATTCATTTCGTTTTGGTACTTAAAAAATTTTAAATAGTAGTAGTAGAAGTTTGTTTAAATTCATAAAATTCTCTTAAAGCCTTTGCGGCTTGTGACGTCACAGTCGGTTATTAATTGTTCTTCGAAAGTCGGCAACACGCAACACTCGGCTTTATCTATGCGAATTCTCTGCTCTATATCAATGCATATATAATAAATCCAAGTACATGTTTCATGTTTTGTCTGCCGCCGTCTGATATATTAATATATATTGAATTTTATCAATGAATGTCTACAGATATTATTGATTAATGCCGAGTTTGGCGGCACATGCGACGGAATTGTACGAGAGCGGACCATATGTTGGCAGCTAATTAAGCAGTTTTGGCGATTACTTGATTCCCAATTTGTGTCAATGTGTCACAGCTGATATGGCTATAGTATATATATATACATGTTATATATATGTACGTTATAAATAATGTAATAATGTTGATGTCTATCACATAATTTAGGGCTAATTATTATCTGCCGGGCTGTTATTAATCAGTTAAGAATGAAGCGACTAGCAGATACTCTAAGTACTAGGTATGTAGAATATATTTTTAGGGGATAGTAACTTGCTATTACCTATAAGTATACTCACATAAATTTTATAGTTTCAGTTCTAGTTTTATGAAATGAATGAATTATACATACGTTTTAAGTCAGGACGATGGACAGATGGACAAATTAATATGGATCTAGAATAGTAAAACAAGGACAATTCGGAACTTTATATTCCCTTTACCTCATATATAGGTGTCTGAAAACGTTTCTTAAAAATAGTGGACTTTCAGTGAGAAATGCCTATTGACTCTTTTAATAAGTAGTGTTAGCATTAATTCTATTATTATTTTAAGCAGAGCATAAGAATGAGCTCAACTCTGTATTCAAATGAAAAGAATTTGCACCTAAGACATTTTGATTGTTACACTTGGCATTGAAAGTATATACCCGGCAAATGTTGATTCAAAACTGATTGAAACACTAACAAGTCGGTAGACTAATCCCAACTTGACCATTGTTTATATTCAAAGAGTTTCAGATCAATACTGAAATAGGCTTTTTTCTTTTGGTTTAGTTTGATAGATTGAATTACTATAAAGGAACAGTCAGACTCAATACTATATACGCATAATCTATAACTATAGTACTAGAAAGCAAACTATCAGATCAGCGAGGTAGATCTAATCAGACTCTTCAAACTATTTAAATTGTGGAGTAGAAAGAGGCTGAAAATCTGAGGTAAACTTGATGGCATATGCTTAAAGGGAAATGTATACGTGATATAAATATTAATTTATAAATGTCTAATAAGAAATACTTATACACTCTACTCTACGATTACTTCGAGGTCCATCTACTTTTCTCTGTTCAAAATGGAATTTCAATTAGATAAATCTTGACTTGGCAAACTTTTTCGAAATGACTAGTAAAGAAATCTACAGATAGTCCCTAACTATCTACGTTGGTTACATAAATGAATTGAGTGTTTTTAATGACAATATCAAGTCAATAGCTCCGTAACAAATATTATTTTTTTGTTTTTGTGTTATTTTTTTCGACGAATTTCGCTGGCGAGTGCAGCGTAAACAATTAACGGAAATTACTAAAAAATTACGTGGATTGATTCCTGTTAGACCCACTATTTGTAAACGCAGGTATATGCAGGTACATACATATGTATGTGCTTACCTACATACGTATGTATGCACATACAGGTGCCCTCATCGAACTGGCGACTTAAGGCTGAAGTGGGTCGAGCTGTGCAAACAAATTGAGATTGGATGAGAACCGTCGCCTTATCGCCTGGGTCGGTTCAAGTGCAAATGCACACAAGTGGCGCAACAGCCCAGAATTGTGTGTTCAAAATGTCAGTTCCCAGTAGTGGCAGTTGAATCGATCCGAGAGCAGAGCAGAAATCGAACGGAGCATACAACCGCAACGATGATTGAGTACTAGATGGATGTGCCATCGCGCTATGGGGATTTCTGATAAGATAATGCGCTCTTACATTTGTCTCTCACTCAACCACACACACACACACACAGTCACATCATTGATTTTATATTGACTTAAGGTCTAATACAGGTCCCTAAAATACGAAAACAAAAACCTTTAAATTCATGTGATTCGCTGTGCGCTTCAGCATTTCGAGTCTCGGTTTTAAGGCTTACGGATCGCAGATCTTGTTTTCGTTTCGATTCGACATATATTAAGTGAGCTCATTTGAAATTTAATGTAAGAATTATGCATTAAGTGAATCTGGTTTTAAGATTAATTTGAACTGAGAATAAACAAAATATATTTTTAAAAAAATATATATGGTATGAGACATATCAAACATTATCGTTTATATAGAAAGTGTCAATTGTAGGACAGATAATAATAATTATAATAATCATTATTAGCTTTGTCCAGAGTGCAATTAAAATGATTTTGTAATTTATGGGTACGGCTCATTAAGAGCGAATGATTTCACATCAATTGTATTTTTATATTAAAAAAAAAAAAAAAAACAAAAATAATCAACTTTTTTCGCTTGTTTCGTCTGGCTTAATGAAAACACGTTAATTAAATACTTTTGAATGTAAAACGTAAACGACCACAACAATATATTCCTGTGCAGTGTGAAAAAAAAGAAGAAATTAATTAAATGATTTCCGTAAATTTCCGTAAATTTGTAATTTATTTGTGAGCTAACGCGGCGTATGCGCAATGTGCATAAGAGGGGAATGCGTGAAAGCCTTTTCGAGATTCTTTACATAGACATCAATCTGATTTGAATGCCTGAACTCTTGAACCATTGCAGCTGCTACACGTGAGCAAGCCAGATGCCAACAATGAGCAACCAGCTGGGAGAGAAACGTGAACAGTCTTACGCAGAAGTAAGCTCCTTCCAGATGAGCGACGGCTTATCCCGCAACATGGAACCAGTGAAGACGGGTCGCATCTTTCTGGCTGCTGTAGCAGGTGAGTGGTTGACCCTGCATCATTGCTGCGGCACTGGAGAAACTCAAATCGAATCTTCCCTGGTTGTTAGCCAACTTGTCCGCCTTTGTGGTGGGCACCTGCCTGGGCTGGACCTCGCCCATTTTACCAAAACTGAAGAGTAACGATACCTCGGACTCGCCCCTGGACAGACCCATAACGTCTGATGAAGATGCCTGGATATCCTCGCTCATTGCAATCGGCGCTCTGGTGGCGCCCTTCATTGCCGGCCCACTGGCGGATCGGATCGGACGCAAGTGGGTGCTACTCTCCAGCAGCTTCTTCTTTGTGCTCGCCTTCGTGCTCAACATGGTGGCCTCCCAGGTCTGGATTCTGTATCTGTCTCGCCTTATTCAGGGCTTCGGCGTGGGCTTCGTCATGACCGCACAGCCCATGTACGTGGGTGAGATCTCCACAGACAATGTGCGCGGTGCCACCGGCTCGCTGATGCAACTCTTCATTGTTTGTAAGTAACCACACTTGGATAAGCTGTAAAAGGATCTCGAGTAACTCTTTGAGCTGCCTCTTCCCTTTTGTTTAGGTGGCATTTTGTATGCTTATGCCATCGGGCCATTCGTGTCCTACCAAGCGTTGCAGTGGGGCTGTTTGGTGGTGCCCATCATCGCGAATGTGGTGTTCTTTTTCATGCCCGAGAGTCCGTATTATTTGGCCGGCAAGGGACGCAAGACAGCCGCTGTGCGCTCTCTGCAGTTTCTACGAGGCCAGAGCGCGGAGGGCGTGCACGACGAGATGACCGTGATACAGGCCAATGTTGAGGAGGCCATGGCCAACAAGGGCAGCATGCTAGATCTGATCAAGGTGGGCAGCAATCGCAAGGCGCTGCTCATTTGCGCCGGCCTCATCAGTTTCCAGCAGCTGTCGGGCATCAATGTTGTGCTCTTTAACAGCCAGTCGATCTTCGCCAGCGCCAACACTGGGCTGGATCCTGCCATTGCCACCATCATTATTGGCTGTGTGCAGGTGGCCTCATCTGGCCTGACACCCATCGTCGTGGATCGGCTGGGCAGGAAACTGCTGCTGCTCGTCTCGGCCAGTGTCATGAGCATTGGCCTGGCCGCCTTGGGCGGCTTCTTCTACATGCAGCTGGTCGTTGGCGATATATCCAGTGTGCTCTGGCTGCCAGTGCCGGCGCTGATCATCTACAATATTGTCTACTGCACGGGCTTCGGTCCACTGCCCTGGGCCGTGCTCGGTGAAATGTTCCCGGCAAACATCAAGTCAGCCGCCTCCTCTGTGGTGGCCAGCACCTGTTGGATTCTCGGCTTCCTTGTCACACGCTACTATCCGGCACTCGATGCACTTGGCTCCTACTATGCATTCTGGCTCTTCTCCGGATTCTGCATAATCGCATTCTTCTTTGTCATGTTTGTCGTCATAGAGACCAAGGGCTTGAGTCTGAACCAGATTCAGGTTCGTTTGGGCAGCAAGAAATAGATTTAATCGTAATGTACAGAGCCTTGCCGATCCTATATACTTAAGTCGTATACGCAAGTATTTAATTATTTATTTATAAGAATATTGTTAATTTGTCATATACATTGAAATAAAAACTAATAAGATTTAGATTAATCTCTTTTATTTATTAAAGAAATATATGGGATACCTTTAAGGATGATAGATGTGACAATACAAAATTGAAGAGGTCTACAAATACGGATATTTTAATATATAACATTTTTCCACATCATTTGTTTTTCAAAGAAAATAAATATTTGATTTCAAACATCCCGCTTTATAATAATGACACAAAGCAAATTGTTGCCGTTTCATACATAACAGCTACTGTCCATCAATGTACTATTTTCGATATACACTCTTATTGTTATGCTCATATCGCCGAAACAAAAAATATTGTGAGAAGTGTATATCGATATAACGATGTTTCAGCCCTGGATTTAGCTACTCATGTTTTTTCGTATGCTTTTGCAGCGACTTTCTTCAGTTTGATTATAACTCTCGACGTGTCGGGTGTGTCGCGCGGGTGTTCACGCGGTAATTTGTTGTGTCAGCGCGAAGCGTAACTGTGTTTAGAGCTTCTATGCAAGTGTGTGTATATGTAAGAGTGTCACTGCCTATGCAAAACAAAAAAGTGTGTTAAATAAATTGCATTAACGACAAACAATTGAAAAGCTAACATAAGCAAAATAAATTAATTTAATAATATTTTATATATCAGACACAATATACGCGCAATCAAAAACACCCAATGCCAAAAAAGAGCTAGCAACAACAACCGAAGACAAAACCCACACACCACACACAAATATCAATGCCGTTATAAATGTTTTTTTTCTACATGCAAATAAAGGTATCAGCTTTTGTTTACACTTAAGCGCGCCGGGAGTGCGTACACTGTGTGAGTGTGAGAGTGTGTGCGTGCGTGTGCACAAGTGCTTGCAGTTATTTTCGCTGTTATTATTGTTGTTGTTGTAGCCGAGTGTTTGTGAACTGCTGCGCTGCATCCTGTTTTTTCTCTTCAAAATTCATATCCAATTGGCAGCAGACCCAGCGTCAAGTGATGCTAGCAGCATTTAGGACCATCTCCTGAACGGCTTTACCACCCCACCAGAGCCGCTGACACGGGAAGTGGAAGTGATGTCATCGCATTTGCCTGCCGCTGCAGTCGACAAGAACAAACTTTACTATAAACGCCGACATTCTACAAATATAGGAGCAACAGCGACATAGCCGCCTAGCAGAACTATTCCAATTGCTCTGGATACTAAAGACAACGTGTGGAAAATGCCTCGGTCGCTTTCCCATTTACATTTACAGCTGCAACGGTCGCTGCCGCTGCTGCTGCTGCCGTTGCCGTTGCTGTTGCTGTTGCTCAACATATGCTTGCAACACGTCGCTGTCGTCACAGCTGACAACTTGGAGTCAAAAGGTGAGTACGCTACAGGAACTTCCCCTAAGCCATCGACTTTCCCTCTGGCAGTATCTGAGCAAAATATGCGAACAGAACTAATTTAAATAATGTTTTGCACAAAGAAGAAAAATAAACGAAACAAAGAAACCAGTTGGCAATCAAGTTCAGAGAGCTTGCGCACAGTGGGGCAAACATTGTGGGCAACTAAAGCTAATCAGAAATGTTAAGCTCTGCTTGTCAAATAAAACTTTAACTGTGCACATGAATCGGTGATGATATTCAGAACAAAAGTAAAAGCAACAGCAATTTTTATGGCCTCAATTATTTGCTAAGATGCTCATTTAGATGTTCCTCACGGTATTTAACCAACGTCTGTCTAGCTACCTTTGTTGAGCTCTTAATAAACTTGAGCTTGTAAAACCTGATTCCGCAAGTAGATCTTCGTTTTGTTTACTAGTTGATAAGACGAAATGAGCGAGGATTGTTAAGATATGATTCATGCTGGAGTCAAATGAAAGACTCACAAATATTCTAATATACAAATCAGTTTCAAAAATATGCGAGAATTAAATGATTCATTCAATAAATTAACTTGAAATAGAACTATTTATATTTTATTTGATTTTTTTAAATTATTTCATAATTTGTATTTTTTATAAATTTTTAATAAATAGGAAATATTAAATTACTTATATAAATAAATAAAAAATATCTCTTCAAAATTCTTTTTTAACTTCTTTAAAAAGTTTTCCTTTTTGTATTAAAAAATTAAATAGTTCTATGTAAATCACTAGAATGTTTTCTTGTTTTCATAAAAAGATTATCTTTGATATTATAAAACTAAAGTTTTTTCACTTAAAATTCAAAATCTTAAAGCAGAACTTCATTTCGTAACTTTTTTCAACTTTGTATCTTTGCTTAAAACTTAAATGAATCTAAACAGTAAGTTTACAAGCTTAGGTTTTCATTAGTTGCAGAGTATTTGGCAGTCGTGCACTTTCAAAATAATAATAATTAAGCTTTTCAACTACGTCCCTTTGTCAGCATTGCACGTGCAGCTTCAGGTCTCCTCCCGCTTGGCTTTTGTCAGCGTCTCCACGGTGGCTGGGGCTTGGTGTCTTGGAGCACTTGTGTCTGCCTCGGCTTCACTTTTCAGTTATCAGCAAAAGTAGTTTTTTTTGTCAACCTTTTGTCTATTGTGTGTGTGTGCCTGCCGTTTAGTGTCTAAATGTTGATTTTATCAAAAGCGGCAGCTTTATCAAAATCTCACGTAGTAACTCAGATATGAAGGCGCTAGCTTCACGCGTTTAGATTGTTTCTCTGTTTTTACCAAATCGGGTTTCTCCGCATGTTTTTCTTTTAACTTTTGAATGTAAATTTTGTTGAACACCTTCACTCACGTAGTCGACTTTTACGTTTAGGTCTACGGCCAAACAGCAAAAAATCGATTATATATATGCACATATACCTATATATATATATATATATATATATATATATATATATATATATATATATATATATATATATATATATATTCTGGTGGAATTGCGTGCTACTTTTACTCTCATTGTTTGCCATTTATCTCGATATACCTCACTTTTTTTTCTTTTGCACAAATTAAATGCCTAAACTTTCTTTTATTTTTTGTTGTGTTTTGCTTGATTGCATTTTGCGACCACTGTACTTATCTATTTTTTGTTTGTGCCTATATCGGTTATATAGAAACATATGCCTAATATGGTGGCCCTCATAAGGTCAGCGCTGCTTTTGCACATTCATTTTGGCCAATTTCAGTGTGACTTGTGGCCAAGTCTGTGTGGGTAACACGTTGCTAGGTTAGCTGTTGCCATTTTCGTTTGTTGCTGTTATTTCTTTTCTTTTTTTTTATTATTTATATACAACAATGACACAATCAAGCTGTCAGTGAGGTAATGGTAATTACATATAAGTGGATAGCAACAAGTTTTGAACGCACATTTAATACCTGAGGCCAATTACCGGCTAAATAATTGCAACAGTAGATGGAATAGCTATCAGCTGGGGAAGATCGAAGATACAATGCTCTGTCAAGCAGCGACATTTCAAATTCAAAGTAAGAACAGAAATTTCCTATTGATTCTGCGAACGCTTAGCTGAAACTTTGCAATATTTGATTTATAATCAGAGCAATCAACCGAAAGGAGAAAATCTTAAAAGCAAAGAAGTTCTAGAAACTTTTAGACTGAAAATTTGAATATGATATAAATATAGTATCTAAATTAATGTAGAAAATGTTTCTATTTTATTGTAATGCATATGACAGTAGATATCTATCAATATTACGCCGAACTCAAATATAAAAAAAAGTAAAAACGATCAAACTAATTAATTATAAGGCAAATTTAGTTCTCTTAGCATCCAAGTTGTTGAACTTCTTCCCGTCTGGCCGTTGCAAATTTAGCAAATTGTGCATTTCCTTGAGTTCTTTTATCTTCCGGGCAACTGAATATCTTTTGTATTCGTGTTTTGCTTTCAATTCTAATTAGCTGTCGTCTATCTAATTACGCGCGAAGAATACAAGTTGCTGCGATCTCAATTGAGTATGGGTTGGACGAAGCTCGGCTTAGGCACGTTCTCCTGCGGTGACCAACGCTCGAAATCCACTTGAGAGACGCTATTTATGCAGATGCCAACAAATGGGAAGAGGAGACCGACTGAAGTTGGATCACGTTGGAATAGGCTGCTCAGGCTTCCGTTTGAGTGCTGCTTGCCAAGATATTGCCACGGCGTGCGTGTGTCCATTTAAATTCTTTTGACCTGACTCAATCAAGTCAAGCTTGAAGCTAGCCGTGCTCAAGAGCTGTGCGTAAATGTAAATGTGAGTGTGAATATGAATGTGAATGTGAGTATAAATGTAAATGTTACAGCCGTAAATTGAGTTGATTTTCAATTAACCCAAGACGAAGACGACGTATAATGATGATGATGATGATGATGGGGTTTTGCTTGCTCTTGATGTTGACTACTCGAGTTGATGAATCAAATTACTAGAGCGTAAGCATAGATGTGTCGTTATCTTGTTGTACAGTTGTCTAACGATAAATGCAACTCTTCAATTTTGAAGACTGTTTAAATTGAGAAAATTTCTTTGAACACGTAACGAAAGTCAAGATGAAGATTGCATGTCTTTGTCTTATATATAAGGTAATATCGAAGTCTATATGTATCGTTTATGCTTAGTGATAAGCTAAGCTTATTTACTATTTATTTAATTTCATAAAATGTCAGATTGGCCGCTCAAAAACTGAGTTTATAAATACTGACAATAAAATATAATAAAATATAAACTTAACTCGGATCTAAATTGGTTTTTATATCATTTCTTAAAATGTAATTACTTAAAAATAATATTCCTTATCGGCTGATGCAATACTTAATTATATTATTGATTGGCTCGATATCTATTGAGCTATAACAAAATATAATTAGTAATGAAATATATTAATGAAATACTTTTGACATTTTGTTGATTTCTACAAACGATGGCTAAGATAAAGACGGGTTTTAAATATCTAATCTGTTATCTGTAACAAAATTAGGAAGTTTTCTATCGAGTCTTCTCAGTGAATGCAGAATATACAGCTAAGATGAAAGTCAAAATATTTGTCTCAATTTGTGTCACTTCTGTCTGATTGCCGAGTGATCACTGTAGGCACAAATTGCATTTAAGGTGGCAGACAACGTGTCAGTAAATGCGCCCAGCTCAAGTTGGTTGAGCTCCCACGACCAGGCGTACCAGGCCGGGACCACAAAAACAATGACGCATATTAATGAACGACTGCTCGAGTTGTTTTGTATTAATACTAGTCAAAGCATGCCACATGAGCAGCCAAGCCGTGGCAGGAGCAGGAGTCATGGCCAGATGCAGTACGGTGTGGCAGGCCCCTTTTATGTGCATAGGTGTGCCCAGGGCGCGTAGGTGTTTCTTGTGTAGGTGGCTTTGCTGCCAGCGCAAATTATCACAGTTTTGGCATTACAAATTGAATAATTTAAAGGGAAATCAATAAAAGTAATCTGTTTTTTTGTTGCTGCCTTTGTTATATAATTGTTGCACTCGAGAGCCAGGTCTAACTTTTGACTGCGGCACGTGCCACAAAGCGGCGCAATAATTGCTAAGGGTTGCTGCAACCAACTAGTTTCTCATTCGCCTGGCTTATGGCCAAATGAATGCGTGACACATGCGAAGAAGTGCAACTCAAACAATATATGTATACATATGTGTATAAATGAAGTTCTTTGGGGTGTATTCGCTATAAAGGCGGAAATGGCCATGATTATTTATGACTGTATTCGTCCGACAGGGTGGATACCGACTATAGCTGGCAGACAATGCTTTACTTTCATTAGCGGCGGATTAGTCACCAGAAAAACCATCACGGATAAAGTGTTTGACTAGCCAGGAAATTAAAGCTTAGCGCTTTGGGCAACTTGAACTAGCTGTGCTCCATTTCATTGCCGAAAATGGCCATAAAACAATAATTTAATAAAATAGTATAGTATTTTCTTAGTTGTATTGGCTTGTAGAGAGAGTCAAAGCGGGTAAGACTTGATATAGCTCCAAATTGCTTTAAGATTACAAATAGTATATGGTCTTTCTACACTGCTAATTCACATTAATAAAGTTAAAGCTATAAATATTCTGATTAAATAACCAAGATATAAATCATGTTATACCTTAGACAAATTCTCTAATAATCTCTCACTGCCTCGGGTCTCAATTATGCATCGAACTCTATTTCGATCTCATGTACAAAGCACTTGAAAAATGCATTGTTTATGTTATGTTCGGAGGCAATGATGAGAGTCGTTTCTTTTGCTGAGGTTTACTTCAATCAGACTCTCTCTCAGTCGGGGAGGTAATCAAAACACGGAAATGCTCAGAGGTCTGCAGACAACCATTGACAATGCAGCGCCTTGATTGAGAAATTCCAAATGGAGGTGTGCATGATGATTAATCAAAAAACGAAACTGAAAACAAAAACAAAATGAAAAGCATGGCAGGAAGAACAGTAAGAGCAGAAAAATAAATAATAACTGAAACGTGGGGACCTAATGGAAATGAGCAGCATTTGCCTGAATAATGTTCACCGTTCAGAAGATACCCTGTAAAATGGACAAACAATGCAAAACATATAGATTAAGTAAAGCAGAGGCAATGAAAAGGCTAGATAAATGTCTCTAATAACTGAATCGATAATTATCGATAACATGAAGCAACGCTTGCAACTATAATTGTAACTGATCTTTGAATTCATCTATTTATATATAATTATTTCATGAATTGCAATTGAAACAGCTCAATATATGTGTCTAATGACTCCACCAGTACCCCAGACTTTTAGTATTAATTACAGGGTATATTAATGCTCTGTATGACGCCGTTTGGGTCTGCTTAATTTATGCTTTCAGCTATCTGAATTGTGCATACAGCTTGCCTAATGTCTTCCATCTGACTGGCATGAACAATGATGCTAAGTACAATAAATGTGCTAGCTACATAGCTACAGATCTACAAACGTACATACATACATATATACATTCATTCATACATACAAACATTCATATGTGTGTTTGCAACGGAAATGCGACAACACGCTAGACTGGCCAAGCGAGTAGCTCCGCCGTGCAAGGGCTTGGCCAATATTCATACCTATATTTTATTCGGACTGTGGTTAAAGTAAATGCATGAATCATTTGCGAAATCCTGCAATTTCATGTTGAACAGGAAAACTTTAGAATTGAGCAAAAAGTGGAAAATTTTTGACATCGAATCAGTCATGCAATCAGCTTTGCTGCTCTTTCACTGATGGCTAGCTAAACGTGTCGCTGTGTGTGTGTTTGTGCGTGCGTAGGTGTGTGTGAGTGTGCTTATTTTGAAAACTATACAAAACAATAACAACAACAACGAGTGCTACGACATCCACAGTGTGATGTCGCCATCGTCGAGGTTCACTGAACTGCAACACTCGACAAATTTTCTGTTTACGTTTCGTACACTTTTTTTATAATTTACACAACATAAAACACCTTTTATAAGTTTGTGTTTACTTTAATTTCCTCACACCGCTCAAAAATTATTGTTAGGCAATTAACTAACTTAGCAATTTAATCAGCTTGATTAAACCTTGAAGAAAATCTAGATAAATACTCATATATATTATTGTCCATTAAGAACAATTTAAAACATTTATTAGATTATTTTACTAGTTTTTTCAACTACTCTTCGTTGGATATGTATATAATTATTTAAACATTTCTACGATAACTAGAAAACTCATTAGCCTAAGTTCAGCTGGCTGGACTTACTTAAGTTCTTCTGCAGCTATCTAAGAAACCACTAAAAAATGCATTCCTGGCCATGAATATCTAAGAAATCAAAGTTAGAGAGCGCCAAGTGCTAATTAAATTAGCACTTCAACTCTAATATTGATGTATATCTATATCTATATCTATATCTATCTTGTTTTCTTAGAATATCTGCACTTCCCTTTTGCACTAGCATTCTTAAGCGTTTTCTTTCAGCAACTTCAGAAGGAGCCGAAATAGCCAAAAATGGCATAACATGCACAAAATGATGCAGATTTCCAGCATATTTATTGAGTTCAAAAGACTCTACTTATAAAGAGATATCTAGCCAAGAGCTTCCATCAACGATGCCTTAAGTAACGGCAGTGCACAGATATTCAACGTTCTATATTTGTTTCTATTATTAACTGAACTACTTTGGGGATCTGCCAATGTGCGCTGCATCTATGTGAGTGGATCATAGCATTGGACTGGCAGCTTGTTGACCTGCAGCACACGCACACACACATACACACACATGCACCCACACACATACACAGCTGCATTTACCGGTTGTTGGGGGAGAGCTTCAGTGCATAGAGCAGAAGTTCTCTTAGTTTATCTGCAGCATAAACGCGCTACTCTGATAAGCAGACACTCCGCCCTACTCTCCTCAGCTCAGCCTCTGCGCTACTTAAGCAGCAAGCCAACGAACCGTAAAGTAGCCCGGACAGTGCCAGACGGACGGACAAAGCATGTTGCGCCCAGTTTGCCGGCTGGGGCGAGATTAGAGCAAGCGCTGGCGTCTCTGAGTGCGTTGCCATTGTTTGGGCGCGTTAATTGATAAACATATAAGAAGAATAAGAAACGAACAAAAAAATAAAGAACAAAAACAAAGGCAAAGTCTCAGCTGCTCAGCTGCTCAGCTCTTTGCTTTGTGTTTTGCGTTTGTCTTGAATAAAATTTTCATTTATTTTTTCCTTCCTTCTTTCATTCTCACTCATCCTATAAACGTTTGGTGCAGTATTTAGATCAACTGCTCGATACGCTTGAATGTCTTAAGTGCTTTCATTTAAGCTCGATCAAGTATTGCACAGAAACCCATCTATGTGCATATATCCCACGGGGCCGTGACTCAACCTAGATGTGGATGTTTTGTTACCTAAGCGCGTTTCGCACTCGGCTCTTAAATTGGCACGTTTCTCTATGAAAAACAACTTAGTTTCGTTTCGTTTCGTTTCGTTTCTCTTGGACACACTCATTAGCGCGTATTAGTAAAAGTATTTCTGTAACTGTTATATAAGATATATTGCTAGGGCATTACAGAAATAGACATTCATATGCGTAATTGCTTTTAAGCTTGTACACATTGTCCAAAGATGTATTAATTATGTGGCATATATGTTTTGAATGATTATAAATAGTTATTATTAGTGAGTTTTAATAATGATTTAGTAGTTAACTTGGTGCACAATGAACCCATAAAGTATATAGTATATATTCTTAACAATATGTTGCATTAAATATAGATTGGGGTAGACTACAAAAACCTTTTTAAAAATTTGACAAGCAAGATAAAAAACATGTTTTTATTCTTTAAAACATTTAGAGAAAGTTGCGCTTTTGGCAAATTCAAATTCTTATTCATATGCCACTACAGAAACCAGTTACCTATGCAAAAATCAATTGCCAATTCATTCATTCATTCATTCATTCATTCATAGCAAGCCCAACAAAAAGAGTTTCTCAATTGAGCAGACTACATGATTTCCATAAAAAGAGTATATGATTTTCTGTTTTTGTTTTCCTTTGAAGCAATCCTGAAGCTCATTTTATGTGCTCGAGGCATATGGACAGAGCGGATGTGAATGTGAATTAAATGCCAACTCACTAGGGAAGTTGATAAACACAAAAGCTATTTACAATTTTATTATGAACCGCAACGATATTTAATTATTGTTGTTTTTGTGTAGACTGAAATGGACTGCATAGGGAAATTATTTCAATAAATTTTAGTATAAAAAGCCACAAAATTTATATAAAGTTTTAATATGAACTACCACCAAATATGACGCGATTACAAACTCTGATTAGTTGAATTATTAATCAGATATTCTATAATACGTAAATCAACGTAGCTGAATCATCAGTTTCAATTTCTAAGAAGCTTAAAACGAGCAGCTCAAAGGTTAACAATAAGTTAAGCTCTGTAATGTGTGCATTGTGCATTGTGCATTGCCATTGTTTGGCGATTTCCATAGCTAACAACAATGGGCTTAAATCGCACAGGCAGATGGGCAGGTGAGCTGTTGCGCAGGTGATGCACTGAGTCAGCTGTCTATAGAGCTTCGTTATGAGTCAGCTGACGTGCGTTGGTTTTATTGCTTCAAGCTAACTACATACCAAATGGACTTAATTATTTAGAAAAATTCGCCGCAATAAAAATTGCCAGCAACAAGCTGATAAAGCTTGATTCGCTCTAATTTGCACGACGAAAAGCTGCTCCAATTCGCTAATTGCTTTGCAATCTATGTCGGAAATTGCTGTAAGCTGTTTACCGATAAGCCCACGGCTGCCGATAAGAAGCCATCTATCGATCTATCCAGCCAGCCAGCCAGCAAGGCATGGCCAGGGATATCCCCATAAGAATTGAATGACAAAATGCTCTATATTAAAGAAAACTCGCCGCTCCTGCTGATGGTGCATTTCACATGAATATTTTTGTTTGTTTGTTTGCTTATTTGTTTGCCGTTTGCAGGGCAGACAAACAGTCGCCTGATTGCCGCTCGAAATTGCCAACATATTGCATAAATATTTGACATGAGGAGGCAAATTGAACGCAGCTTGAGAATATTTTGGTGCCAGGCATTTCCCCGAATTCTTCGACAAATACGAATACTGATATGTCAGCAGCAGAGCCACCTCATAAATATATATAAGAAATATATATATATATATAAATATATATAAGTACATATATTGCAGAACTTCAAGTCAATGTCTTTTGTTCCTTATATCAACAAAAGTCAACTGTACCTTCCATGTTTAACTCAACAAATTTTAATCGATGCATCAAATATTTTATTCGGCTGCAATAAATTTTTAAGCACTGTGTTGCTCCTGCTGCCAGCCGTTATTTATTTAACTTTATAATTTGATATTAGATTAGTTTAGAATTTGTTTACTCTAAACAAACATTTATACACCATTAATTTTTAATTCAAAATCAATTAGAAATACCCTTCTTGATTGACAATTTAGTAACATCTATCAATTTTTGAATAATATAGATTGGATATTGATTAGATAAGGCATAAGAAGGGCAGCTTGAAAGTGAAAGCCCCAACACTTCCGCTGCGTGTAAGGCAACTTGGATGATAGCCCAGTATGGAAGTACTCGAATATAACACATACACATACATATGTATGTATGGCCGTATATATGCATATTTATTTGGGACGAGCTTCCTGTCTACGTCAACAGTAAATAAGCTTAATGTGATAAATTACCTCAAGAGATAATCACTTTAATTACACACTAGAACAACAAGGCATCAAGTATCTCACAGATACATTTAGTGTGCGTGCGTATCTCAATTTAGTGATTGCTGAGTAGCTGAAACAAATGCAAGCAACGCGCTGTTGACAAATCAAATTCCAACGCACAGCCGAGCATTGATAAGCAGCAAGAGCAGTGGAGTCGCAGAGCAAAACAGAGTGAGAGCGAGAGAGAGAGAGCGAGCGAGATAGCGACTGTGAAGGGGAGTATCTTACAGATACGCATACATATAGATGCAAATGGGCGCAACAGCACAAAATCTAATAAGTGGCAATCGACTTAAGTAGCAAATTGCTCAATCAAATTGGGTCAGGGGGCGTCGCTGCGTTGGTCGAATGCAAAGATTGGGAAAAACAAGCGCCGACAATTGTCTCTCAATCTTGAGAGACATCAAATTCTACTCTGACTGTACGATTAGCATGAAAAAGCAAATATTTCGTGGAATCACAAAGTGCTCATGAATCACTTTTCATTTTTTGCTGGCGAACTGGTCAAACCGGTGACCAGGCAGCAACAGCAGCATCCGCAGCATCTTACTCAGAAAAAATTAAGTCAATTTCAATTAGTAACTGTATATATAGATATATATAGTAGACGCGCCTGTACTTGTTGCATTTGTTTTTCTCAATGCGCGATTAATTAACAATAAGGCCTTAGGCTATAAGCTATAACCCAATTAGCTTCAATTAACTAGCATATATAGAATATCTACAGCTATACGTATATGTATCTATATATAGTTGGCACTCCGCCCACGCAGCTAATGTCAAGACACTTCCGTCTCGCATTTGGAACAGCTACAATATTGCAGACAGATCTTTGAAAATGTTTGCCGTGTTAAATGGAAAAATTGTTCCAGCTTCATGCATGGCTTGATCGCTTTCATTATTAACTTTGTCTATCTGTCTACCGGTCCGTCTGTCTGTCCGTCCGTCCATCCATTCGTCTGTCGTTCATGGTAATCAAAAAGAAAGTCGTCGCATTGATTTTTTCGATTTGCTGTGCATTCAATTTCACTTTTTTCGCCAGCCATTAGCGCGTACAAGAAATGTGCATTGCACACAGACTCTAAAAACTGACCCACATATGAAATCACAAATATATACAGCAGCTCAAAATATATAATAAAAACACGTACTATAGATATATACATATGTAGAATCTCATTTATTGATTAATTTATATATTTGGCATTGGCTATGCGAGACCCGACCTTGGCAGCCCGGCTTAATCAGTGGACAACCCATCAATTTGTATAGATTAAGAAGTGAGAAGCAGAGAGAGAGGGAGAGAGGCAAAGAGAGAGAGATATGCTGATGTTGATGCGATGATGAGGGTCCATATTTAAGATAAGAACTAAGGGCGTCCGTCTGGGTGCAGCTGGCTGCATCCTTCTGCATGTCCAGTTCTGGGAATCCGAAAGTAATGTAATATAATGCCCAAAATATATATAGAGGAGATTGAGTAGCAAATGAGCACATAAATTATGTTCAGTTTAATTTGTTAACTGATGTATGTGCCTTTGGCTGATGTCATGCGCCAGGATCGGGCTGGAAATTATGTTAGAGGGGCTGTCAGTGGCCTTGACAACTTGTGGGGCAACTTATTTACGTACACACATGAAGCATGATATGTTGTGACATTACATGACCTGGCCCATTGTTGCATGCAGCTGAGTAGCAAACAAAAGGCGTGGCTCAAATTACACATACACACACACACACACACACACACGTAGCGTGCACAAGAAGCAGGCGGTAAACAACACAAGGAGAATGTAAACCGACTTTAGATAAGCGTAGGAATTTGAAATACCCACATTTTACAAGCTCTGAGCTGATTGTATGCATAGTTTATTTATTATATATATGTGTGGTATTATGTAATATACTTGTTGCATTAGCTTTATTAAATATACATATGTATATTGCTAATTCCTTTCTATTTTCATCTTATGTTCGTCATTTTCTGATATTCCATAAGTCACATGTTCAATTTATATTTTATTTGAAATTTAGCTTTACAAGCTAAAACCAGAAATTATCCTTCATAAAATTTCAATTGGCTTACGCTGCATACAAGTAACATATATACCCGTCTGCAGCTTGTCTTTAAGTACGCTAAATCGTCTGTTCTTCATTCAAGGTGTGCTGCAGCCTGTTGACTAGCTAAAAATGCTCAAATTGAGGCGGGCGTGGCTGGCATTTAGGTTTTGAAATGTTTTTGGTATATGAAATGCATTTAAATGCACAGACCGCCACCAAAGGGCGCTGCAGGAGGAAGACATCGCCAAGGCAACGATGAAAATGTTATTAAATTTTTGTGTTGGCTCCACGGCCCCATTCGCATCCTGCGCTCTTAATTTATTGAGTTTCCTGTTGCTGGGAACTCATTGCACTCTCTGCAGAGGAAGGAGAAGTGCGATGTGAGAGGGGAATGGGCATGATGAAGGATGTAATGGCTTCTGTTGATGTAATAAACATTTGCTGCTTATTGTTGTTGTCGACGCAATTAGCGAGGGTCGCCCACAACGTCGCGTTTATCAATTAACCAAGTTATGACAGCATGCAATATTTATATATGTAACTATACAGTATATACAGTTATATACAAGTAGTCTGTACAGTTAAGTGCGTTACTTTCGCATCTCGAAATCAATTAAATTCGTTCACTGAACCCAAGCTCGAGTCGCCTTTTACGCCGCTCGACTGGAAATGAAGTTGACACCGCAATTATGGCCAGCCATTCATAGCCAAGTGCAAATGATCAACGGGTTGCCAGCAACAACAAAACAAAACAAAAATCACCGCAATTAATTGCAATTTATTGTATCCAGATTTTCCATTCATGGCAAACATTTTCGGCCACGCTGTGAAAGCATCGAATTGCATTTTGGAGCATTTATTGCTGGCCAATTGCAGTTGTTTGTCCAAGGCTTTTGCCAGGCCACAATGATTCGCAAAATCATATTATGTCACATTTTGAACGGTCAATGGGCATATTAATTAATAGCATGCTCTGCACAAATTTCTATTGACTGACTTTATGGTTGTTTCGTTTTGATTGTGCTCGGATTTGTAAACAAATATTGAATATTTGCAGTGGCAGCATATTATTTGAGTGCAAAGAAAGAGTAGAAACAGTCGTTGCAAAGTACAAAAGTTAATGCGGCGAAAGCTCCTCTATTTTATATGTATTATTATATTGTAAGTATGTTTCCTTGCCGCGTCAGTGTCAAGGTCAAGTTCTTTAGATGGAATGAACACTAAATTAATAAATTATCTGACAAAACAGAAGCAGATAGAAGTTTTAACATGTTAGTCAACTAAGATAATATATTAATTGCAAACACGTCATCTGCTATGTAGATCAGTGTGAGTTTAGTTTTGAGCTGAATGTATACAAAGAAGTCCACTAATCGCAAAAATAGTGTAGTAAAGTAACACGTAATAAAAGACTAATGATTAAATTTGCAGACACTTCAAAGCTTTAACAACAAAATTTAAACAATTTTTGCTACCCATAAAATGACAAATTCTTGCTCAATAAACACAATGAAATAAATTGTAATATTTTAATATTTTTATTAACAACAGAGAGGGCTTTGTTTTTACTTGATAATAAGCATAATTTAAAATATATATTATAATTGAATTACTTGTTATATTAGATATTACATATATTTATTTAAATTATTAAAAACAAGGGCTTTGCTTTGCCTAATGTTCTTACTTATAGAATTCCGATGATTTATTTATTTAAAATATAACCATATATTAAATCATGCAAAGCAATTTAATTGCTCATGCGAAACTAAGCACAATTTCTTGTTCATGAATAATAAACATATGGAATTTGTAGCCAAGTGTATGGCTGCCCACATTAGCCAAGGTCAACACTAACCGCAGTTGCTTTACTTATAACTTGTGGTCTGCGTGTGTGGGTATATAGCATTAAAAAAAAAAAAGTATAAAAAACAACATCATTAAAATAAATTTGCTTTCATTTCAAGAATTTGTGCCTTAATCAAAAATTGTTTGCACTTTCAATTTGTATTGTGCGTATCTACAAGATATGTTGTTGCTCGTGGACTTAATTGGCAAAATTTGCGAGGCAACAGCAACAACAACAAAATCTACAACCGCAAAATGTAACAAGAGTGTTCTAGTCGAGACTGCTCGACTAGGAGGTACACTGAGCCCTGCAAGGAATAGAACTGCATCCATAAGAAAGCAATATTATGAGAAATTAATTTGTTGACTAATTTCTCTTGTAGTGGAACTATCTTCAGAAAGCGATAATAACATTCAAAGGGGTGTATTTGCCAAAGCATAGGGGGCGAGGGGGCGTAGTATACAAAGTCTGTAATTTGTTCTTACTTCTTTATTCTTTACTTCTTCGTATTTATCAAATGTAGATCTGTAAATCTGAAGTCTCCAGGTATAAGAGCATTCAAATTTATCGATTATTCTCTATAAGGAAGAAATGGGCTATGAGTTATCGAACAAATTAGATAAACTCGTACTGCGAATGGTATTCACATGTCTCTAGCTCAGGCGGGCATGCTATATCGACTCAGCTCCTCGACCTGTTCAAGAATATATACACTCTGTTACATACATTTTCACCAAAACATTATACCCTGATTTCTCAGGGCTCAGGGTATAAAAACAACGACCTTGTTGCGGCTTTGACTTTGCTTGGGCGAGGATCGAGCTCTGCCCCAGCTAAAGCCTAAACCATTTTTCCGCTTGTGTATGTATCGATTTCACTGTTTAATGGCAACAACAACCGCAAGCTGGTAGCTATGTGTGTGTGCGTGTGTGTGTGTATGTGTCGAAAAACTAGTTGTGCTTAATTGCCAGCCAAGTGATGACAAGTGCGTCGGCTCGGCCATCTGTTGGCTGTCTCCTCGCCAAGCAAGTCGAGCTGCCATTGGGTAGCTAGACTTGAATGATTTATAGGAAAAGCGTGTTGTGGTCTCAGCAGCTGGGAAAGTTTTGATGCAGTCAATCCGCATGGCTATTGCCCCTCGAAAGTGCAGTTCAATGTCACAGTGCATTAGAGAGTCAGACTTGGCCCACATTAATGGATTATTAATTGGTTGAGCCGAACCCAGACCAAAAGCAAATCCCTAACCCTTCGGAAGCAGCTTAACTGTATACGATGTCTGTCTACATTTCATTTCGTTTCCAATTATTATTGACTTATCTTTGAAACCAATTTGAAATCTCGTTTCTTTACTTTTCAGGTAAGCTACTCGAAGATGTTTCCTCCTTAATGCAGTCGGCGTGAGTCATTCGAATTATATATCCATAAGCCATTTCCTGGTATTCATTAACATAATTGTGCCTAATCCTGACTGTCTGTTGCCAACATTTTCGCGTGCATGCAAAACTTTTCCCATTGTTGGCGAATTGGAGCGTCTAAAATGTGTCAGCTTTCGCTTTGGCAAAAAAGAAAATATCATAAAAACTGAGCGAGCAGCGGAAATGAAAGCAAACAATCCTTATCAAAAGTATAATCGAGGTTCTATGCTATTGCCAAGCTCTTGGGCAAATAGTAGAACACAACAAAAATATATTTTTGTGGCCCTAATAGATTCGTCGTATTTTTTTTTTTTATTTTGTTACTTGTCGCTCCGTTAACTGCTTTTGTTTTGAGCCAAACAGCTGCTCGTCATGATATTCAGCCGACTTATATGGAGTGTTTGGTAAATACAAACTTAGCATATGGTTTCGTCTGGCTAGTCAACTAACCCAATTGGGCCACAGCTGAGCGTCTGAAATGCTTTAGTTCTGCCAAACCAGTTAGAAGTGGACGTGATGAAGAAGACCAGGAAATGCGCTAGACAGAAATACTCTAGAATTTAGCTATACAAAACTATAAAGCAAAAGTAAATTTCTGTTCTAAATGCTCAGCGTAAAAGTTAAATTAAATTGCTAAATCTTAACTCTTGCTTTTAGTTAAAGTATTTTCAAACTACATAACAATTGTTAAGAGATAAAGAAAACTAACGTCTCCATAGAATTTAAAGAACTAAAGGGGTTCAGATGCACATATATACATTCATGTATATACATATGTATATAGTATATAGTATGTATGTATATAATATATAGTAAAATATCGATTTTTAGAGAAGCTCAGCAGCAATTCACTTGGGAACCCGAAATTGTTGACATTATAGTAATTCACGTTTCGTACTTTCACTTTATGAAACAAGCTTAGCTATTATTTAAGCTTGTCTCTGTTTATACGGACGTCTTTTGTCCAAAACCAATCAACTCATGTCTAGAACGGGCTTAAAATGTAAGAAAATCTAAGAAACTTAATATTTTATGCACTCTAAGAAACTGTATAACTTTTGAGTTACTTTTACATTCCGGCATTTCAATGTCATATTGAAAACTTCAGTATTCAAAGTATTTCATTTTGCAGAAAAAGAAAATAAAATTACTAACTCAATATCAGAAGTAGCAGGAGGAGGAGCAGCAGCAGCAGCAGCAGCAGCAACAGCAGCAGCAGCAGCAGCAGAAGTTCCCATTTAACACACAGAACTAGTGTCAGCAAAATATTTGAGTGCTGGAGTGGGGAAAGTGGGGAAGCAAAGGGTTTGGCCTTGTGCGAATTGAGATTCAGATAGAGAGATACAAAGACAGCTACAGCTACAGCTACGGCTACAGCTACGCATTGCTGCGGGGTCTTTGACTTTGGCTGTAATACTTTCAAGGCTTGCCAAAAAGCGACAAGTCGACCAAAAATGGTCAAGGCAACTACCACTATGATTTAATGGCCAAGAGTCGTCGGCGAGGCATATTAATGAGCACTGCAAATGAGTTGGCAAAGCGAAATTTATGCGTGTTCCAGTGCTCCACTCTGAATTTCAATTGAATTCAAACTCTATTCTATTCCCCATTTCTATTCACTGGCACATTGTTGCCTTGCCAACGTTGCCAGTGTGAAATACGCAAGAAAGTTTATCCTTTCAACTTTTTAGTCAGGGATATGCATAGCCAAGTGAGGGCGTAGCCCACATTGGATGTGGCGATAAGTAATTAGCTATACCAGCAGAACAAACAAAGAACGAATACGAAACTGCAGGACCAACTGCGGGCGAAGTGAGCATCGAGAAAAAAAGCAGAAGCCAAAACTGTCAAACATTGATTATTAATAGGGAAACTCGCCAACTTTCAACAGTTGGGCCATGTGTGTGCCACGCCCATGCAAACACATTGTGAATAGTCAGCGAGGAGAATACGGAGAATTCTGTATACATCCTTTGGACTGGCTTCCGCCTTGGTCTGGTTGCAAATGCATTAATGTCTTTCTTTCGCAAACAAAGCAAATCCCACGAGGCGAGTGCGTTTCCTTGGATCGTTGACCACATAAAACGCCGTTATGGCCAACAACAATGAGCTGAGCAGCGAGAGCTAGTGCAACAAAGATACAAAGCGACACAAAGTAAAGTAGCGTCCAGATACATTCAGCATTCTTGCCACATGCGCATTATTTCCATTTTTGGCACAAACTGCAACTGGAATTGCTGGCAGCTTGCATATAGACATACTATATATACATACATACATATATGTATATACATATATATGTATGTGTGTGTGTGTGTGGCTGTGTATGTATACACATGCCACAAGGGCCATAAGCTCGGACATTGCCGAGAAACGGGCAATCGAGTCCAAAAATGGACGCAACAATGTTGATGCAACTTGATGCAACAACATGCAGCTTGCGTATTGTGCGTAATGTTTATGCTATAATAATAAATTGCAAGTGAACGAACTCCATACAAACAATTTGGCTCGACTCGAGCATGTCGCAAATGGCTGCCAACATGTTTGCAACTTCATGTTAAATTTAGCCTGAAGGCAAATTCAATTTGTATATACTGAAAGACAAAAGAAAACTGACACTGAGTGAATTGAGAACTAAACTAGTATATTTATAAGATTGTAATATTTGTAATTATATTATACGTGCTTACACTTTAATGTAATACACGTTACTTTTATTTACAAGTTCTCGAAATTGAGATAAATGTAATTGGTTTATCTGCCAAAGTTGTATAGAAATAATTTAAGTTCGAAAGAAAATCTGTCAAGCAAATCTCATAGAATATTATGCATTTGTTTCCTTGTATATTTCTACTTACTTGTTTGCATGTCATTCTTCGAATTTCATATTTCGAAGAATTTCCAGCACTTCTTCACAAACTTCTTGCTTGTTCGTTCTTCCATGAACTTCATGAACTCGGATTTCTGATAATTTAAACCTTGTGCTGGAAGGTTGTTGATATTATTAAATATTATTATTATCTGATGTGATTTCAATGTATGTATATATATATATATTATATATTATATGCACACATAATTCAGTATTTCATTTCTGTCTATTCTGTATCTATTTCTATTCTTATCTACCTTAATTAGTAGAGAAAAATATAAAAATATATTATAGATAATCAATTGCTAATATGTAGTGCATATTCCATAGGAAATTTAAAGACGAAATACATAACCATTAAGCATTATGACATAAGCATTGCGACACTTTTAGAACAACGACCTCTCTGTATCTGTAACCCAATTCAAGTTTCATTTGCTACGGCGCCAGCTGTATAAATCATGCACTAAATCTGAAGACGGAACTCACACTTGTGTCTATTGTGCGAGAGAGGGAGAGAGAGAGAGAGAGAGAGGGAGACAGGCCGCAATACAATTTACGCCGATTAAGATTTATCTCAGCAATCTGTCAGTCAGACAGTCTCTCAGTCAGTTAGTCAGTCAATCAGTTGCATTATACTACGCATATGTTGCCAGGCGCATATAAATTTGTTTACAGTTAATGCATTTCCTATATACTAAGAGTCTGGAACAGCTGTCATAAAATACATGAATTATGTATGCGAAAAACGTGGCTGATTTAAATCAGTAATGTGAGGAGGGGAGGGAGAGAGAGAGACAGATAAAGAATTTGTATAGAACAAAAGGCTAAGGCGACAAAGAAATCGCAGAATCTTTGGGTTGTATATAGTATATATACGTAAATATAGTATATACGATTCCAATCAGTTTTATTAGAAAATATATAATAGCTGATCAGTTCAATGTGTTGTTTATTATTATATATAAAATAGCTAATGCTGGTGGGATTGCAACAAGTCCATAAACCACACGCTCGTTCTTGTCTATGCCTTAAAAGTGTAAACGTAATTATGGCCAGGTTGCTCCAACTTGTTGACCTTTTTAGCCACGCCAGTCCACAAGTGAACACCTTTAATTGCCTTCGCTGTGCTTGTCTGCACTTTTTATATCGAATTGCTTTTTTTTATGTGTTACTGGCGTTGGCGGTCCCAGGCCGTGATAATTAAAGTGAATCAACAGGTTTTAATGCTAGTCGAGTCTTGGCCTTATCAATTAAAGAACCCAATACGCGGCAAGCCAAGTGAATTTGCTTTGCCTTTGTGTAAGCCAGGGTAGATAAAAAAAAGTCGACAAAGTAAACACAGCAACTAGTGTAGGAAGAGCTGCAAGTGCAGACCCATGCAGACAGATAGATATATAAATAGATATATGACTGATTGCACAGGTATCAGACACAATGGCAAATGGTTAAAGCCGTTGGCAATGTTTGCTTTTTGACTATAAGCAACAGCCGTATGAAGGAGACTTAGGAGCGCTGCAGTCGGGTATAGCCAATAGCATAATACACGTTCAGTTGTAGCCATAGGAGACTTTATCTGACTTGTTTATTCAGGAGTAGCTGTATGAAGTTCCTCTTATTTCCCATATACTCTTTTCACATTACGCACGAGCATTGGAATCGCCTTGTTGTACCCTAATCCAAGCAATGAGTTGGCGAGTTTGAAGTGACCATAGTGAGCATTACCTGAGAGCCTAGGCTCAACTTGACAAACACTTCATAAAAACCAACCACAGCGGGTGTGAATTTTCACGGCTTAGCTCACTGCCTTTACCTGTGCCAACTACAAGCGCGCAGCTGGTGTCGCACAGGACACACACACACACACAAACACTGATGAAGGTGTGTGCACGCAGTGGGCGGTAGCTGACAGACACTTGCCAAAATTCTCATTGTTAAGAACGTGCTAAATGCCGGGCGCATTTAAAAGGCCGACACGACGAGCTGACCTTGCTGTCAGAGAACTTGACTAGCTGCAACAGCGGCCTTGCCACTATTTAATGCAAGTCCTTGTGAGTGAAGTGCCGCTGCATGAGCTCCCGAACTTGGGCTAGGCACAGGCTCTGTAGATAGACCAACCGCCCGTTGCGCTCCACTCGAGACAAAGAACTGTAAATTTATTTGCTTCAATCTATTTGCTCTGGCCACCCGCGGTGGCTTTGTTGTCTGCCCTGGCCGAGGCAGGTGCAATATAGTTTACCTACCTATATGTATTTTTGATTTTGCACAATGCCAATATCTAGCATTCATTCGGAGATAATGCAGAGGCAGCGATTCATAAATAATCTCTGATGATGTATAGTTTTTCCATTGAATGCTGCAAATTTGTTTAGGCCAACTGAATATCCGTGCATTGGCAATCGTTTACGAACTGGGAATAATGAGGCTGTGCAGGTATGCAATTACAGTCAACAGGAAGTTGGCTTTGTGATGCAGTGAAGCGCAGCTAAAGCGGACGGAAAAGAGAAAAGTATTTCATATGTGAGAAATGTGAAGGGGATCACTAAGGGATGCACTGAATTTGCCTTTGTGGAATTAATTCCCATTGTTCTATATTTTGGGCATATTGAAGTCTACACTCGGAGAAAAGTCCAGCAACTTCTGACCAAGAGTAGTTAATAATTCAGTTTAAATAAGTCAGTTTAGTTTGTTGTAATAAAGACATTATTTCCAGCGTTTTTTGACAATTTCCACTCTTTTATCTAATTAGCCAAAACGATTTCTCTCAGTGTATACATGTATTTTAGCCAGACATTTATTTAATCCATTTACAAACCCATTTTTCTAATACTCAATCGAATTTCAACAAATTTGAAATTAAATATGCCACAGCTCGGGAAGGTCCCCCGCTTTTCAGACAGTGGCGTCGGCACAGTGGCGTACATAAAAATAAGGTCATGGCTTCAGCTTATGCTGCATGCATGCTCCATGACAAGCGTCTGCCAGCCCTGCCGCCGTGTATAACGGTAAAAGAGGGGGAGCCAACGCCTCCTAGGCGCCTGTCAACAACTACGCCTATTGATTTATACAAATTGTTGCATTCACCAAATACACTAAAAAACGAAAGATGAGCATAATTTATGCTCAGTCTGCCAGAGGCAACACAGGCAACGAGCAATCGACTCCTCGAGGCAATTAATTTGCCCCAAGTGATGGGGCAAGCTAAAGCAACAAAAGGAAACTCGTTGAGTGCAGCAAAAGTAATGTTGCAGTTGCAGCCGATATGAACCTGGGTCTATTTTTAGCCGCCTCTAATTGAAAGCAAATGCAAAAGGCCCTACGTCTGGCCCATTGCATTTGCCCCACAAATAAACAAAGTCGGCGGAGTGCCCAAAGCAAAGTGGGAGTGCGGCACACACTAAAAAAAAAGTAAACAAGATTTTGTTAAACCGAGATTATTCCACTTTTTTATTTAAGTTTTTTATTATTATTTAATTTATTATTTTCTTAAATTAATTTTTCTTTTTTTTTTTTTTTCTTTTTTTTGAGCGAAGCTTAAAATTTGTTAATTTCGAAGCAAATCATTAAAGTAGTCCTTAGATTTATCAAATAGATAGCGAGCTGATTCAGATGCAATTTTTTTGCTTAAAGTAGGTTCTTCGTTTTGATATTTCACATTCATCAATCTCAGATTTTATAATTTAGAATCAAAATTTCAATGAATTGAACGAATTTTTGTCCTATAATTAAAAATAATTTCTATTCAAAAGTTTAATATATAAAATCTTTAGATAAATATCATATTAGTTACACTAAATATCAATATGGAGCTTTGATATAGATATTATATTAGATGCACTTCATACAGAGCTTGACAACGAAATTATATTTACTTTTCACAACTGCCTTGAAAGTAATCCGCTTTAAATTAACTTTCTATTAGGCTTATATGTATATGTATTATTCTACTATACTGTCTATGCTTTTCTCTCAGTGTACTGCATCCCCCCATTTGACCTGACACTTGCAAATAAAGCACTGCGCCTGTTTCGCTCAATGCCCCATTTCAAACTGAAAACAGCAAAGAACTTGCAACATTTTGCACGTGTTTTCTTGGCACTTGTGCAAGGAAAAATTGTCTGCCAAGGCAATACGAGTTATTATGGAAGGCCACGCCCATTGATCCCACGATTGGTTATGAGACATCAATATAGTCTGCTAATGAGGTTGTCTAACGAAGCTGGACAACTGCCGTGCCCCGCCCTGCCCTGCCCTAAACCTAACCGAGAAACCCATTGTGCCTGAGAATTGGACCACACGCGCTGACCTTTTGTTCTCTGTTTGATTGTAATCTGGAGTTGAGCTGAAAATTGAAAGTCAATAGATAGCAGACGAAGCACTTTTAAGATCTCCTGTTTAGAGCGCCTTCGTACAGGTGGAGCTGCCTGCAGTCGACAGACAGAGAACGAGAGAGATGGTTAAGACGGGCTGAGTGCATTTCAGCTTAATGCCGGAAATTTGAACGCCTTCGAAAAGCCCACAATTGTTTCAGCGTAACGGCTCAAGTGCTTTTCACGCCATTCAAACAAAGCGGCTTTTGTGGCTGAGGCCGCAAGCTGATGGTGGTGGTGGTGGTGCAGGCCGCTGCTGCTGTCGCTGCTACTGCCACTGCCACTGCCACTGCCACAGTCCCAACAAATCGTGAGACGTGACGTCCTTTCATGGCCTGCGGGCTCTGCGCTCTCGAGTTACAATTTGATTTCTGATTCTTTTTACTGGATGTCGTGTTGTTGGCTCTCGGCTGCTCTTGCTGTTGTTGTTGTTGTTGTCGTTGTTCTGACTGCATCGTGTATGCTGTTATTTATACAAGCAAGCCGTCTGCCAGCTTATAAATAATTCAGACAGCACCCCATCGTGTCCCACAGCAATAGTGGTGCAGCCCTTTACGAGACTGAACTTTGACAGTCTCTCCATCAATATCAATCAGTCCAGCCAAGCCAAGCCAAGCCAAGTCAAGCAGTTGTAACAATCTTGTCCATGAAGCCTAAAGGCAAACAGAGCCCCTGCCATCTTTGTCTGCGACTTTTAATTGCATTTTCACCTGTACTCCTTGATTAACGGCATCGAATTGAGCTAAAGAGAAACGTGAAAATCATGCAACCGCCAACAACGCAAGAGGATGCCACTTGGCGCTGATATCTGTGCCGCTTACGGCTTGCGTTTAACCCAAATTCAAGATGTTGTTTTGCAGTTATTGTTGACGCTGTGAGGGTGCGAGGTGGGAGGCAGAAGTAGCAGTAGCTGACAGTTGCAACATTGCGTGGCTTGTTGCAATTGTGCTGCAACTGAATGTTGCATGAATTGGCTTGACTGAATCAACGCGATTTGCCAAGTGAAAATGCAGGTGAAAGGCAATTTGTGCTACTGTCGACCAATTTGTTAGCGCTGAACAGATAAGCACCTAGCACGATCTAACATAAGAGACCCACCGATTCAGTGGCATGGAGACGCTCATAAACTGCATTTTAATGGGTCTTAATATGAGTTGATTTATCTATTTACTCGTATGAAGAGATAAGATAGGAGATTATTAAATGTTATTAGATTATTAAATGTTATAAATATCTTGTATTTTAGTTTTCTTTAGAAGGCTGAAGGGCACACGAGGAGTCCTTGAAAGATGCTGGGATCTTCAATTTAATCGAACTGAAAGTTTTAATAGAAGAATCCAGCACTTTTGTTTTTCGTTTTTATTTTTTAAATGTTTTGCTCTCTCTTTCTCTCTCTCTCTCTCTCTCTCTCTCTCTCTCTCTCTCTCTCTCTCTCTCTCTCTCTCTCTCTCACTCTCTCTTCTCTGAGCATAATTTAAGCAATACTTTATTCATAATCTGCCGTCTTCCCTAAGCTTCATATAAATTAAATACTTTATGAACCATCTCATATCCATCCATATTTATTTTTTTAAATTGTTTATTTATGTTGTTGATTGAATTAAAAATTCTTTCCCAGATTCCCTGCTGAAGCAAGTGCAAACAGTTCAATTGAATTGTGATGTACGATGCTCAGATGTGATAGGTTATAAAGCATATACATTGATATATAAGTATATATATATTTATTTATATATATACGCACATACGTATGAAAGTGTGCGTGTGTGTGTGCGTGGCATCATTTCTTTGCTTTCCTTGCTGTCTTGTCTTGGGGGTTTGTTTTTAATTTTTATTGCGTTGCGTTTCGCTGGCTTTTGGGTTTCGGTAAAACGCTTAGCGTTGCCCTCAACCAAAACAATTGAAAATGTTTCTTGATTATTCAATTATGCGCAGGCACAAAGTTGGAAAACTTCAAACTGAGTTTCCAGCAAATGGAGGTCCGAGCAGAGGAGTACATTTTGGTATATGGGAAATGTTTACTGCCTCAAGACTTTCTGTCTATTTCTTTCGTTTTTGAAATTCAACTTCGTCTTGGTCTTCGTCTTCGTCTTGTTTATCAATTAGGCACACATATATACATACATATATATAAATTTGTTTTTGGAATATGTTCACGAGATGCATTCGTAATGCATTTGAAATATATTTGTGAGTCGTGCGGCCCTTTTCTACTTTTCTACTTTTCCACGCGGCAACTGCAACTTCTCCACCCAGTGTCCCGCCCCTGGGCGCTATGCCCACTAATCTGTTTATGGAGCTTGGCAGCTTTTTGTGTAATATTTATGCCCTGTTTTCGAGGATTCTATTAATATTTTGATGCACTACCGCAGCACGGTCCCGCGTGAAACTCTACCGTGAAGTGTTACAAATTTTATGGAGCTCTGCAGGCGGCAACTTACCCCAAATGGAGCATTTCTAATTGAGTTCCACATTTTTCGCTGGCATATCATAATTTTTCCAACATTTGGGCATTAATATTGAATGCCTTTGGCCATGATTAACAAATGCTTTGCGCTCCCCTATCCCACTTCTGCTCCTCGTCGTCGCCACTTGAAGGGTTCACATTTTTCATCATTCAAATGGAATATATTCAAATTGAAAGTCTTGTATTGAGTGCCATTTTAATTGGCCTTTCGTAACCATGCGGCATACAGCTAGGGACTATATATTTATTTATACATATTTATATATGGGCACAGTTTGTCAATTGGCTCAGCCATCACATTCTCAATTTTGTCACCAGCTCAAGTATCGCATCGATTTTTTTTAATGTCGATTCATTTTTTATGTCATCGCGAGCTATAAATATAAATTTTATTTGCCGCTGTTGATTGTTATACGAGCGAGAGCAGGCTAGAGGGAGAAAGATTCAGATCGAGGAACTGTACTCTATTTCTAGGCTAAGCTCGAGCGGCTGATGACTGCCGCGCTTCTCCATGAGATTTGCATGTGAAATCAATTGAGATTCACCCGTTGATTTGGTGGCTATGAGCGATAGTAAAAGCCAGAGAGGCAAACAAATATAGTCAACGCTGCTGAGCTGCTGACACAAGCCATCCTGCTGCATACCAATAATCCTGCTCATCATCATTATCCTCGTCATCATCCCCATCATCTGTCGGCAACATCATCAAAGTGCGCGACGACATGAGCTCGTCAAAACGTCAAAAAGCGCGTCTAGGGTTTATTTTTGCCTTTACTCATTTGGATTTTTATATTTAGACCTTCAATTTCATCTACATGACCGGCGAAGCTGATAGACGCGCGCCTAGACAACGCCTCGTCCTAGACCCATAGACAGTTTCCTCACTCTCTCTCACTCTCACTCTGTTTTTGTCTCTGTCGCTGACCCTGTTGCAGCATATGTTCATGCCCCGAGCTCAGCTCGCAGCGCAGCATGTGATAATTTCCAGCTGTTTGCATCTGTGAGTGTGTTTGTTTATGTATGTGTGTGTGTGTGTGTGTATGTGTATGTGTAAGTGTCTTTGTTGTGTTCTAGTTTTAATGATTTTCCACTACAAAAGGTCCTTGTAACGCCTCCTGGCGCCGCTTGCTCTTAACTCTTCTGCTGCATTTACGACTACGCGTTTCGCATTCCCCAGATAGTTAGCCCTAGTTAAATATTCCGACAGATATTATATGTATATATATAGTATGCACAACGGCATTTCTATCTATTTGGGTATTATGACTGCATATGTTTGCATGCGTGAGCAATGCTTATCAATCGTCGCTTATCAAAATTGATAACGTATTTTGAAGCTATTTTTGCGATACCATAAGCCGCAACACTTAGACAACAAACTTTAGTTAATATTTGAAAAGTAGTTGGCAATGAGAGAAACCACATAACTCATTAGACTGCTCCGACTATCTGTTGCTCATCGAGAATATTTATGAATAAATTTCTCCCTCTTAGGGCTATAGAGCATTACGGCTAAAGCAGCCCATTAGTCGTCAAAGCTATCAATCATTCGAGTTTTCGTTTGACCTAATTAGTTTCTCAAGAGTTTGACTACATTTCTTCTTGCTCCCATGATTTACTATATTTCTTGGGATATCCTAAGGAACATTGTTGCATTTCGTCTTCAAGTCATTAGCACTGCTCTTGAAGCATTGATTAGTCATTGCCGATTAATTACACATCCACAACTTCTAGCATTTGGGTGTACATATGTTTCAATACAAATTTCATTCTCAGAAATACATTTCTTATATTTGGAATCAAATTACGCTCAAACCAAACAAATGCTCGTGCCAAATGGTGAATTTCTAAACAACTTTTCAATATATATATACAATATTTATTGGTGGAATTTGCAAATATATCGAATTCCTCAAAGACACATTTATTATTAAAACAATGATATATGGCGAGGGGGCTTAGTAACAGATGTGAGCATCCTGCTCGATTGATTACCTTTCACTCTTATAAGAAACCTGAATTCGAAGTATACTTATACTTATACTTATACTTATACTTATACTTATACTTATACTTATACTTATACTTATACTTATACTTATACTTATACTTATACTTATACTTATACTTATACTTATACTTATACTTATACTTATACTTATACTTATACTTATACTTATACTTATACTTATACTTATACTTATACTTATACTTATACTTATACTTATACTTATACTTATACTTATACTTATACTTATACTTATACTTATACTTATACTTATACTTATACTTATACTTATACTTATACTTATACTTATACTTATACTTATACTTATACTTATACTTATACTTATACTTATACTTATACTTATACTTATACTTATACTTATACTTATACTTATACTTATACTTATACTTATACTTATACTTATACTTATACTTATACTTATACTTATACTTATACTTATACTTATACTTATACTTATACTTATACTTATACTTATACTTATACTTATACTTATACTTATACTTATACTTATACTTATACTTATACTTATACTTATACTTATACTTATACTTATACTTATACTGGTTCCATTACTCATTCCTATCCGTTTTGAGCTCATATCCTTTCACTTCAAACTCAAGACATATCAAATTAATTAGCCTTCGTTTAAGTACCGTTCTTCACGGTCATGCCTTACAGTTCTTAATGCTGGCCAATGGCGCACTGCACTGACAAAGCAGGCAGCAAAAAAGAAATGCCTCACAAAAGAGGCGAAATTCTGCTTATAAGCAAAAAGAATTCAATTTGCGAGCTCTTCGTGCATTGTGCGTTAAACGTTCCGTGTTATAAAAATATATTTAAAACAAGAACAAGAAAGAGAACCCGAACAAGTAAAACCGATAATTTTCGTCAGATCGAAGTTTAAATGCACTCATCTAAAATATTTTAAATTCTAGTACGTTTGTATAGATGTATCAAAGGATTTGATATAATAATTTAGTTATATACATATATTAGTAGATTTATTTATGAGTAATTGGGATCTTATAATAGAAAATAAACTACATTTTAATATAATAACTAGTAAGCCAATTCGAGCAAAATTGAATAATTTTAATCTTAATTAAAAGATAAAAGAGGAAACTTTTTTGATTTCAATTCTCCTTTGCCAAGACTAAATATACTTTGTGAGATAGTGTTAACGCATTATACAGTTTATGATGTCAATAATAATGCCATTTCGAGAGGGTATTAAAAATGATGTTTTTAAATATATTTTTGGGGGCATCGTGTAAGACAAAAAGCCCTGACGCGTGTGACATTTGGTAAGCGGCTCTGGCTTTTGTGCATGTGGAGAAACCGTTGATGCTGATGCTAGTGGCGATGCTATGCTGATGCTGCGACATCTTGGCTTGCTCTCTCCAGAGGTCTGGACTTAGCAGCAGTGGCTAAAATTTAAAGATATTTTCTTTTTTTGGGCTCCCCCAAATGCCGAGTTGCGTTATTGTTTTCTTTTTTGTTTTCATTTTACTGCCATGTGAGAGGCCACTTGTACCGCTCGTCTGTGAGCGTGCATATATATGTGTGCGTGAATGTCATGTATGTGTGAGCCCACGCATGTGCGAAATGTCTTAATATGTATCCGCAAGACACAAAAGCTAAGGCTGCTGCATGTCTGACAACACCGTCGGCTGCTGGTCTGCATTAATTAGACGTGTTTTCACATTACAGCAAGGCCTCGACAACAGTTCTTTATATATACACATATAGATATATGTATATATATACCTATTCTGTGTAGACCTAATTCTGTATCGCACATACTTAATTTATGAACTTGCTAATTTTAGCGCTGCTTCACGGCCATATATCACACATCAGTCATCTGACAGTAAGGGAGATGCTTGTCAAGCTGCTGCTGCTGCTGCTGTACTCGATGATACTTATGAATATCCATCGGATACAGATACTTATGAGTATCCATCAGATACTTGTGCATTTGCTTTGTACACTGTTGCATCTTATCGGGCAGCTGTCCATCTATGTAAACACGTTAAATGATTATGAGTCTCTGTTGGCATTTCTCTTGTTTCTTTTTCTTTGCTTTTAATTATGGGCTCAAGTTGTCAGCGTTTTGAGTTTGGAACTTAAGCCCATTTGAGATACCTTTCAGTCAGGGCCAGAGTGTTTCACTCACAGCGGATTTGTCATTGTCGTTCTCATTGTCATTGTCATTGTTGTTGTTGTAGCTGACTGGGTGTGCCCCCTTGGATAGACCAGATAGACAGAAATGTTAAACAATGTGTTTTTGGTCTAATTACAACTGTTTGGCTGGTAATCATTTTGGCATATTTATACTTACCTTTTCTTTCTGTTTCCATCCGTCTACTTGCAGCACACATTGGTGACTATTTTCCTGCCCTTAATGAGTTTTCAACTCACACTGTGATACGCCCCCAAGTGCATCATGGACGCACTAAGCGCGCCCTGCAGAGCACTCTGGATGCATCGGTAAGTGTGGGACTCCTTGCTGGCTGCAAATTATAATTATGAAGGCCAACTAAGGCAGCATCTGGGTCAACTCAAGAAGAAGAGTGAGACGCAAAAAAATATAAATAAATAATCTCTAATTCACCAGAAAATCCTGCTGAAAAACCAGAGAGAAAAGCAGATTAAGAAGTATAGGTAAACGCTAAAAGCTCGGAAAATGCCTTAAGAATTGAAAGTCAAGTAACGTAGAGAGATAGATAAATAATGATAAAATGGGAAGTACAACATAATAGCTAAACAAAGTGAATAAGGCTGAATGAAAAACAAAATTCAAGTAACTGAAGAGAGGGTATAAACTTAGAGAGGGAGAGTTGAATTGAGAAATAAATAGGGAAACAAAGTATAACAACTAAAGTGAGAACCAAAATGAGTTTATACTCATTTAAGGATCAAGGAGAGACACAAAGTGAGAAACGAGTTGAAAAGTAAATTAAGAAACGAATTAAGCGACAAAGTGAGCTGCAGAATGCCAAATAAAGCGAAAAGTAAATTAAGAAGCAAGTCAAGCAGTGAAGCAAGGAATGACGAATTGAGTAGTTAAGTAAGAGAGAAGCTAAGTGAGAAGCAAACTATAAAGTAAAGTAAGAAACAAAGTAGGAGCCAGAAAAAAAATTTAAGAATTAAGCCACAGAGTAAGAATTAAATAGAGAATTCAAGTAAGAAACAAAGAGAAGTAAAGCAGGAAGAAACTAAGTGAGAATCATATTAAAAATTTAACTAAGAAACAAAGTAGGAGCCAGAAAAAAAAATTTAAGAATTAAGCAACAGAGTAAGAATTAAATAGAGAATTCATGTAAGAAACAAAGAGAAATAAAGCAAATTCTGTAAACATAAAAAGGCGAAACAAGTCAAGTATGTTCGAAGGAAGCTTTTCTCACAGGAGAAGCGAACTAATAAATTAAGCAATGAGTTCAAGTTGCTTCAAAGTGAGAAGCAAAGCAAGAAGCAAGTGTTAGTAAAAGGAGCAAAAGCTTCTTCAGTTTGAATAGAATTACAACTAAAGCGAGTTTATGTTCGGGAACTGAAAGACAGTTTAAGGCAAGTTTGCGTTCAGTTTGGCTCAGTTTGGAGTTTTCAATTAAGCAATTTCAGCAGCCGTTGGAAATGGCATAACCATTGAGTGGCCGTTGACACGAACTTGACTCATTGCAGGCCGCTGTAATTAGCCCGGCCTGATAAAATGACAAAAAAGCGAGGCCGGCCGCCTAAGTGAATAAAAGTTAGTCGAACGCCAACAAAATTAAGCAAAATTGTAGAGCGGACAATTTGACATGCCACTGCGAGCCGCTGTCTGCGTGGGCCACTGGGTGGGCCGCTGGGCGTGCCAGGCTCAACAGAAATAATAATAAAACAAAATGAGCAAGCAAAATGGGAAAAAATGGCAAAAACGGGGAACCAGCCAACAAAACCCTTTTTAATTAGTCTCCACGCGCGGCCTGGCGCGCGCCATGGGACGCAGAATTTGACACGTTCGCACCTAGAAATTGTTTGTGTGGGCGCAATTTGGACTGTGCCGTGTGTGTCCAGGCTTAACTTTGCGTGCGGGGATTATATTAAATGTGGAGCAGACCGTTGAAATATGGAAATCTGTTTAATGCTTTAATCTGCTGCTATCTGCTTTGTGTGTTTCAGGACGGGCTGCACGCGCCGCAGTTAACGCTGAAGTACACGCACCAAGGACAACGCATCCACATCGAACTGCAGCGCAACGATCGCCTACTGCCCGACGCCCACTTCCTGCGGTATCAGAATGCCAGCAATCGGGCGGACGGCGCCGCCGGCTACGTGGTGCGCAATTTTACCAAGACTGACGTTGATTTATGTCATTATCAGGTGAGCAGGCGCTGCGAGTTGCTTTTACGGCAGTTTCATTTTTTTCTACCTCTTTTTCTTATTTCCACACATTTTGCGCTTCCGCAGGGACACATACGCGGCCAGCCGGACTCGAGCGTGGCGCTCTCCACCTGCCACGGCGGCCTCAACGGCGTTGTCTTCGATGGCCAACACACGTACTTTATACACCCCCATAGCAAGGCCAGCGGGCGGCTGCAGGATGACCACTATCTGCTCAGGTGAGTAGCTTGATAAACTGCGAATCAGGCAAGAAATTGTGCCTTAACTTTTCAATTTGAGATTAGTTTACAAGAGAGATGTATTATTAGTCGGGACTCGGTTTCAAAAAATATTACAATGATTGCTTTAAGCATGAGAATACACAAATATGATCATGCGATCATCAAAAATATTAACATTATAAGTAAAAGTAAAAAAAAAAAACAAAATATATATATATATTTATTTATATATATGTTATATACAAATTTACAATCATGTCACTTTCCTGCTTAATTTTGTTATGCACAAAAAATTATTTATTTAATTTATTACATTTCATTTTAAACTTTCATTATGAGTAAAAATTAATTTGTAATTATTATATTTCATTTGTATCATATACATTATTTATAATAATTAAAAATAAGTATTTTTTTATTGCTCAAAAAATAATTCTTATTTTTTAATTTTTTTCTATAAAAATTATAATCGTTACGATCCCGCTTTTATACCTATTCAGTTGAGCAGCGCTGTATAGCAGCAGCTGGCTGTTGTTAACATTGGGGCTAACAGTGCGCCTGTTAACAGCGTGTTTACATTACAATCGGTAGTTTATGTGCTCAGCTCTCATGTTTGAGCTGAAGTGCATATTGAAGTCATTTCTCTCTTCTTTCTTCGCGTATCTCTGCTGGGCTATCGTATTTATTCAAACACGTTCGCGTGAATGAACAAATATCACGCACGCATATCTAAGTAGACGGCGCCTACCCGAGCCCATATTTACTCTGCTGCGTATTGAGGCATGCAGCGTGAGCGGAGTTGGAGCTGGGCCAGGTTTGGCCTGGCCAGTGGCCTGCCTCAATGTTTGCCTTATTTGCGTTCAATAAATATGGGTTTTTTATTGGTTTGCCCATGTTGCCTCATGGCATGCCCTGGCCATCTAAGGCTCACTTCCGTTATTCATTTTTAGCCACGGAAATATTAAATTACCAGCAATATTTCGATTTATTTAGGCACGCCGATATGCTGCAACAGAATGCCACCTGTGGCTACGACAGCCGCAAAGACAATTATGAAAATTGGTCCGGTGAGAACCTGATGCAGGATGAGGATGACGCGGAGGCGGAGCAGCCCACAGTGCCGCAACGTTTAGATGGCGGGGAATTTCAGCGCATGCTCAGGCGCAAAAGACGCCAAACGGACGAGAGTCAATTGATACGGGGACCATACAATGCCAACAAGTACTCCAGCTATGTGGAGCTGGTCATTGTGGTGGACAACAAGGTGTACAAGCATTTCGGGGAGAACGCCAAGCGAGTCCATCAGCATTGCAAGGATCTGGCCAACATTGTGAATGCCGTAAGTAGCCGCCGTATAATGTTAAACTCTTAGTTACCAAGCCACTGAACCACTTGAACCACCTGCAGCTCTATGTGCCGCTGAACATCTTTGTAGCGCTCGTAGGCGTCGTCATTTGGAACGAGTCGAATGAGATTGAGTTCTCCAGCGATGGCGATGTGACGCTGCATAACTTCCTCAATTATCGCAGGTCGAAGCTGGTGGTGGATCATCCCAACGACAATGCCCAGCTGCTGACCAAGGAGACCTTCAATGGCAGCGTCGTGGGCAAGGCCCTCAAGGGACCCATCTGCACCTATGTGTTCTCCGGCGGTGTGAGCGTGCAGCATAGCCAGGTGTTGGCTGTGGTGGCCACGACCATGGCCCACGAGATGGGCCACAATTTTGGCATGGAGCACGATTCGAATGACTGCCACTGTCCCGACGAGAAGTGCGTGATGGCCTCGTCCAGTTCGGCCGTGGTGCCGGTGCACTGGAGCAGCTGCAGCATCGATCAGCTGACCATCGCCTTCTCGCGCGGCATGAACTACTGCCTGCGCAACAAGCCCACGCGCCTGTTCGATTCGCCGCAGTGCGGCAATGGCTTCGTGGAGCCCGGCGAGCAGTGCGACTGCGGACTGCCCGCCCACTGCGAGAACAGCTGCTGCAATCCGGTCACCTGTATGCTGCACACGAATGCATCCTGCGCCACTGGCGAGTGCTGCGACCTGAAGACCTGCCGACCCAAGATGGCGGGCAGCACTTGCCGTCCGGCGGAGAACGAATGCGACTTGCCCGAGTTCTGCACCGGAGAGTCGGAGTATTGTCCGACGGATGTGTTCCGCCGTGACACTGAGCCCTGCGACGGCAATCGGGCGTACTGCTTCTTGGGCACATGCCGCTCCCACACCAACCAGTGCCGCATCCTGTGGGGACCCACGGGCGACAACTCGGTGCATTGCTACGAGAAGAACCTCGAAGGCACCCGCCTGGGCAACTGTGGCTACAATCTGCTCAACCAGACGTTCGTCAAGTGCGCACCACAGCACATACACTGCGGCATGCTGCACTGCATCCATCTGAATGAGCGCCTCGAGTTTGGCATGGAGTCGGCAGCGGTGCTGTCGCACTCCTTCATCAGTCACGATCGGAAAATAGTTGCCTGCCGCACGGCCCTTGTGGATCTCGGGCTGCAAACCACCGATCCCGGCCTGACGCCAAATGGCGCCAAGTGCGGCGACCAGAGCATGTGCGTCAATCAGCAGTGCCTGCCCCTGGACCGTGTGCGCAAGATGGGCATGGGCGGGCGCTGCCCAGAGGACTGCAACGACAACGGCATCTGCAACAGCCGCGGACACTGTCACTGCGATGTGGGCTTTGGCGGCGAGGCATGCAACAAGGTCGGACACGGCGGCTCCGTGGACAGTGGCCCAGCCACAAATCCGAGCAGTAAGTATTATCTGAAGGGCGCAGCTCAAGTAGATTCATAACTCACTACTCTTCTTCTTCTTCTTCTTCTTCTTCTTCGTTGCTCAGGTGCTCTCAGCCTACAGCGCTTGCTGTACATCCTGTTCTTCGCAGTGCTGCCGATTCTGGTCTCCTTATATTTATTCTACCGCTTTGCGACCCGGAACAAGCTCTTCGCCAGTGGAAAACTCACCGAGAATATGTATGTATCGTCATCCACGTCCAGTAGCAATAGCAGCAGCAGCAGCAGCAACAGCAGCAGCAAAAGAAACAGCAGCAGCAGCAGCAGCAACAGCAAAGGCTGCGCCGCCGTTTCTTACTGCTCCACAGCTAGTTCACCCACAGCCAATTGTACTACGTCTGCACCGCCACCTACACCAATAGAACCAATGCACGTTACATCATCACTACTACCACCCCCACCACCGCCACTACCACCACTTAACCACACACAAACTACTAACACTGCAACAATTACTAATATACACGCCACACTGCCCCGCCTGAAGTCCAGTCCTGGCATACTCGCTGCAGTGCATCCGCCTGCGATGCCAAAGAGCCAGAGCCACTACGAGACGCTGCATGCGCCTCCGTTGCGGCGCAAGCTTTCCAATGCAGCTGTTGCAGCAGCCACTGTGCCACCGCCCGTGCCGCCGCACAAAAACAACAATAACAGCAACAACAACAACAACAACAACAACAGCAATGGCAACAGTAACTCAAATACAATGCGCCGCAAGCTGGACATAACGGCGCCGCGTCTGCATGCCACCACAAATCCCTTGGCGCTTACCGAGGGCGCCCAATACATAAAAAGCGAGCCCGCGAGGTGTGCCAAATACTAACAATAAGAACAACAACAATTCCAGCAACAACAACAAATACACTGCCCAGAGAAACAGACCACAGATTCTATTAGCATCCTTGCGGCATGTGGCGTGACTTCTTCGCTTGCTTTCCAATTTCCCTTAACCGCATTTTCATTTGTGTTTGTTTAAACTAATTTAAATCGATGTTTGCTTTATTTAATTTGTATTATTATATATGCTTAATAAATAATTGATTTTAATTCTAAATGTTGGTGTTGGTTATGTTTATGTTAAGTTTGAAATGGTTAAGTTTTCCTCTATAACTAATATTTTGTGAATTTTAATTTTCTAATTTATTTTACATGTAATTTGTAGTAAATTTTTTAAATCTTATTCGATTTAAAAATGTAAAAATATTTTATTGAATTACAAAAAAAAAAAACAATTCAATTTTTAGTTTCTGATATTTAAAACTGTTTGTAAAATTTGTGATATTTAGTTTAACATTTTATTATTTAAGCCGAACACTGTTAAGTTGCTGTTAACTGCGTGCAGCTTACAGCGGCTCAAACTGTAAATCTCGTTGTGTGTGAGCTTAACAGCGTTGCTGTTAAATGCATGTTAACAACGTGTGCATGTTAACTACTCTCTGTTAACTTTATTTAGCCTTGCTTCTTTCGGTGTTGGTTCCTATAACTGCCTGCCTTTTTTTGACCCTGCACTGGTTTCTGTTGGTATGTTATACAAACACAATATTCACATATAAATATATATATATATATACTTTATAAATATATATGCAAAATTATATACAGCTCAATTGCCTCTGCTTAAGCTGATAGCTAATTCCATTGCTTTGTCTTTGCAGCTTGAAGAGCGCCAGCGGGCACAAGCAGCCGTCGACGCGCTCCAATCAAAATGGAGCTGGGCCGCCCACGGGCGGGGCCAATGTATTGCCGAAATCGACGCCCAGCAGCACGGATGACATGAACTCGGCGCTGCTGAAGTCGCCCAGCGATTCGAGCGATGCTGCCGCAGCTGGGAATGGGACGAGCATGTTTGGCAAATTCAAGGGATTCACATTGCGCCCGCTGAACAATGCCAGCTTGCCGGCGAGCAACTACAGCGGACCGAATGTGGCCTTTGTGCAGCCGACGGTGCAGCAGGACAGCAATGGGGTACCACAGCGGGCAGCACCGCCCCCGCCCGTAGTGAAGCCATTGGCAGAGCAGAGTGCAACAAAGACGGCCAGCACATTGCCCAGAGCAGCGCCAGCGCTGCCACCGCCGAATCCCGGCTCGACAGCACGCCCGATTATATCGAAACCCAAGTTAGACTCTAGCACGCTGACCATGGTGCCGCTGAAAGGCGGCGATGAGGATCTGTCGCCAACGCGGTCGGCGCCCGCTCCACCCGTGCCGCTGCACACAGATCCCAAGCTGAACATCAAACGAGACGGCACAATCCGTCGCTTTGCCTCGTTTCTGAAGAAGGAGGAGAAGCCCCCGCTCAAAGAGAAGACCTACATTGACCGCGAACGATTGCGCACATTGGAAATATCGGCACCGATGCCGGCGGCAGTGCCGCTGCCGCTGCAAGCAGAGTCCTCCAACTCGGACTCGGAGACAACACCACGCGAGGAGGAGACCAAGAACCTAGTGAAGCGCACCCAGTCGATGCGGTCGCCCACTAAGAAGACGCAGGTGCAAACTTTTGGCTCTATGCGTTCGCCTCCCGGTGCAGCCCGGCCTAAGAGTTCAGTGAACACTGCCAACTCCACCGGCACACGGCCCAAATCCCCGCCACCACGACCCCCGCCGGTGGCCAAGAAAACCAATTCAACCACCTCGTCGGGCTATCAGCTGCCGGTAGCTACCGCTCAGACAACGACCGAGAATAGCTACGATGACTGCGAGTTCGTGGAGTCGCCAATGCGCGCCTCTAGCGATGCCATCTACTCGGTGATTGACGAGATTCCGCCGGCAGCGCAAACACTCAAGCGCAGCGATCTAGTGGCCAGCTTAGCGAGCGCAGGAGGAGGCGACGATATGGGATTGCTTGGTGAGATTGTGAATGAGTTTGAGAAACTCAATGGCGGCGAATCCATATACTCAGGAAAGGTATCAACAGCAGCAACAGGCGCTGCAGCTACAACAGCACTAGATCCGCCAGTGGGCGAGCCGGAAGCGCCACGAAGTCCACAGCGTCCGGCACCGCCGAGGCCGGCGGGCAGCAACAGAAACAGCAGCTCGACCAGCACTGAGGAGAAGCCTGCCGTGACGCCCACATATCTACGTGCACCTCCCATCAATGCGCCCGTGGCGCGTGTGGCACCTACACGCTCCGACATCTCACCATCACGCGCATTTTCCAGCTTCAAGCCAGCGCCAGCAAATGCAGCCAGCAGCAGCAGCAGCAGCAAAACGAATAAAAACAGCGGCGGTGCCAGCAGCAACGCCAGCAGCAGACCAGCTGCTGCGCAGCCGGCACGTATTAGCGGAGGAACGCGTCCCAAGTCCTTTACCAAGACAGCTAAAGCACTGCCCAATGGCGTGGCAGCAGCGCCCTCGGCCACCATACAGAAGCCCAAGCCGCTCTCGGCGAAGCCTTCGTTCAGCGGCGAATTGCCGAAGCGTCTATCAGGCGCACCGTCTGCGACGACCGCGGCCGCACCAACACCACCCACAGTGAAGGCATCGACGAATATAGCGTCACTGACGCAGCGATTCGAGCAGCGAAAGTAGTTAGGGGCGAATTCAAACCTATGACTTTATATGATGTAAGCTAGGCTAGGTACGATCAAATATCATTTTTGGCACTGATTATCGAAACAGTTGTTGATATTCATTCCTTTTTAGCTATCCCTCTAGCTAGGTCTAAGACGTTGCTTAATTTACGTGCTTTTTAGTATCTCAATGATGTTATTTTAAGCCTAATTTACGATATCGTATTGATATATAGCTATATTATTATATATATATATGCCTACTCACTAAATTTAAATGTATGTAATATTGTTTATATAACTTTATATGCTGTTTGCTTTTGTAAATAAAAACCAAAGAAGTCAAATTGTCACAAAAAAAAAAAAAACAAAAAAACAAAAACAAAAGAAAACGAAACAAAATTTTCGCTGCTAACTGAAAGCAAGTACTCAATGCAAAATAGTCCATGGTACTCTTAATTATAATGTTATAATGTTGTACAGTTGTAAAGCGCACTTGCGATATTTAAAAACAAATAAAGAACTATTCATTCAATACTAATCATATTTACTTGGGGAAACAATTTTAAAATGACGCTGAATTGAATCCGTTTCATATAATGGAACTGGGCAGCACTGGAAAATATTTCGCCGTACATTTCGCTGTGAAGTGGTGGCACGTCGATATTTATCCAGAATCTTCAAATATCGAAATGCTGTAATATCGATAAGTTGAATTAAAATGAGCGCAAAAAAGGTAAACAATTGTTATTTTGCTTTAAAGATAGAATAAAATCCATAAATATTGTGAACAGAAAACATGGGTGAAATCGGCATTCAGTCAGTTAACCATGACACCAAAGGCCAGCCCAGTTGCAGTGCCCTACAAACGCACAAGAAGCGGCAGTGCAGCAGCTGCAGCTGCAAAGGCGGCGGAACCAACTGTGGAATCCACTCCCCCAAATGCATCACAAATCGTAGACTTAACAGTAAATGGGGATGATGATAGAGAGGCCAATGCAGCGACACCAGTTGTGAGTGAAAATTGGATGGATTGCTTTGCACCAAGCACAAGCGAAGACCTGGCTGTGCACCCCAAGAAAGTTGGTGATGTGCGCAACTGGTTGCAGCACTGCGAAGCGATGCGAAAAAAGTATCCGGCCCAGATTTGTCTGTTGACGGGACCAGCAGGCTGCGGCAAAACGGCCACACTTCGTGTACTGGCCCAAGAGATGGGATACGAGCTGCAAGAATGGATCAATCCCACAGACTGTGAGGAGATCAATGCGCTGGGCGATCAACCTAACGAGGGAACTTATATGGGCTCCCAGCTACAGGCCTTCAAGAGCTTTTTACTGCGCGCCTCTCGCTACAAATCGCTGCTGTCCACAGGGAACAAGCGATTACTACTCGTTGAGGACTTTCCGAATTGTTTGTTGAAAGATGCAGCAGCCACATTTGAAGATTTGCTAGAGTAAGTTGTATGCACGCAATGACCAGAATCTGATCTATAGCCAGAGTTATTTTCAGTGAATATGCCAGCTATGGCAAGTCGCCGCTGGTCTTCATAGTAGCCGACAGCAAGTCCCGTGTGCTGAACATCAGTTACAAGCTGTTCACGGATCAACTGAAGGCCAAACTGCGCATTGAACACATTAGCTTCAATTCCATAGCAGCGACTATTATGCAAAAGTCCATGAAGCGTTTTGCCACCCTGATGCAGCAGCCGCAGCACAAGAGTCTATATAAATTGCCCACGCAGACGGTTCTGGAGTCGATTGTGGTGTGCGCCCAAGGTGACATTCGGAATGCGCTGATCAATCTGCACTTTGGTTCTCTGAAAGGTGCGCCCGGCATGGAAACCAAACAGCTAAGTGTTAGCGTTCCAAGCAAAGGACGCAAACGGAAGGCAACAAATACATTAAAATCCATTGGACGGGACGAGTCTATAACAATGATGCATGCGCTGGGTCGCGTTTTCAATCCCAAATGTATTAACATTGAATAACATTTTGCTGTTCATATTGAACTGAAGCCTTTTGCTATTACAGATACTGAAGCTAAGGACAAGTGTCTGCTGCACAATCCTGAGGACTTAGCTGAAGCCTTTTCCACAGAGCCAAGAAATTTTGTTAACTTTATTCACGCCAACTACCTGCCGCATTTCCAAGACATTGCCGATGTCAGTTCCGCGCTCAACGATTTTGGACTGGCGGACATGCTGCTTCAAGAGTACAGGGATGAGACGCTCTCCTTGGTGGGCCTCACTATAGCCGTGCGTGGCTGCATGGTGGCCAATGTGGCGCCTGTCTCAGGCTGGATGCCTGTGCGTGGGCCCAAACGGCTTACGATTGAGCCACAGCTGACGCCAACAGAGCAAAGGCTAATGGGCGTAGCATGTGGTGGCATCTCGAAGCGCCTCTATGCCAGCGAATACAGCTCGTTTGTAAAAGTCATAGCCGATAAACCAAGGTAGGCTAGCTAATTTTTAAATTATATCAACTATTAGTAAAAAATTTCAAATTGTATCTGCAAAAAACTTTTTAGCAATTAAATAAAATATTACAATTCAACGCTTTTATTCAATTACAATTCGGGGTTATCTATATAAAATTTCAAAAATCTCTTATGCTCGACATTTTAAAAGCGATTTTGGCGGTTTTCCGTTTGATTTTTTTCGGGTTTGAAGCATTTGATTATAGCACAAGCATATTTAAATTACATAAAAAGCATTTGTTCTTTTTCTTGTGATCAATTTGAAGTAACTTCAATTCAGTTATTTTCTCCAGGGGTTAAGTATATCATATCATTATTTCAAGGTGTCTTTTTAATAAGCTTATGGCTACAACTTAGGTGTTAAAAACTACTTAAACGTTAACGGAGTTTCCTAAATCATGCAACGTTTCTACCGCAAGTATTATTAGATCATTTATGTACAGTTCGAGAACTCAATTAATTTCACATGCAACAGTTTAATTGGGCTCTCCGTTGACGACATCGTTATTCTTGGCATCCTCACTGGAGTTGTCATCCTCTTCCATACGTTGGGCGTCCAACAAAAGCAACTGCTCCTCCTCGTTGGCATGCCCGTTCTGGTGTGCTTCGATCACCAGTGGGGGCGATCGCGAATGGCTGCGACTATGCCGATGGGCGCGGGGCTCCGCGTGGCCGTTGGCTATATTTAAGCCTGCAACGCCCATTTCATGGCCATCGCTGGTCGAGGATGAGCTGGATGTAGTGCTAGATGTGGAGCTGCTGCTGTCACTTTCGCTGTCCTCACTGGACGAGTCCATGGGCGTGGGCTCTTGGGGTTGCTGACGCGCCTCCAGTTCACATACGGCGCTCGCCGTTGGCGCGGATGCCGAGGGAGGTGATGCCGCCGCTGCGATTCCCACGAGTAGGGTCGGCGAACGCGATCGTATCATATGTGATCGCAGCACTAAAATTGATATTTTATTTTGAAATGATAACAGAAATGTAAAACACTCAACTCACTTTGGTTTTCGCGCGTTAAATCACGAATCTTTTCCTCCAGAGCGCGAATTTTGGCACCAAACTCCTTTGATATGTTTTGTGCATTGAGACTCAGTTGACGCTGTCGCCCTTGATCTTTAGCGTACCGATCCTCGATTTGCAGGCATTCCTGTATGAGCTCCTGTTTGCTCATCGTTTCCAGTCGCTCGACTCGCGCACGTTCGTAGACGTTTGAGAACTCCTTGGACAAAAACAATTCCTGATCCTCGGTCTGCGAACCGAAGCAATTATCTTCAAAATCGTCCCTGGGCAACTCTGACATATGCTCCTCCATCAGGAAACGATTCGTGTTGTAGGGCACCAACAGCGAACGCGAGCGAACGAGTTTGGTGCGAGCTCCACTGCTGCAGCTGGCATTGGCGCTGTTCATGTTTGCCACGGCTCCCATATCCATTTTCCAGTGCGGATACTGATTCTTCGTCTTCTTGGGCAACATTTTGGATTTCTTTCCTCGTCGATGCTTGCGCCTCTGTGTGGCGCCCGGAACGCCTTGGGAACTTTCTTCAAAGACAATGGAGCAAAATTAGTTTCTGTTTTTGAATAACGGCCGTTAATCGATTACAATTAAGCAACTCTGCCAACGAAAGCGACATCAACAGCAAAATTCTATCGATGCCTACTAATAAGATAGTCGCCATTGTCGCTTACATACGCACGAATGCAAATTTTGTTTGCACAGCTCTGCGGCCAATTTTTACCTGGTTTTGCAACTTCGGCCATTAGAAATTCACACACAAAACAGTTGATGTTAGATTTTAGCACAAGTATATGTGTTTTCACAAACTAAACACTTGTTAAACTTAATTTAAGACCTTAGCTCCGAGCGAGAGCAGCGCGTATGAAAAAGGAATGGCTAAAAACAATGTCTACACCGATAGTTGTATCTGAGTAGAATCGATTTCCATGACTGCATATCGATGTGTTGTAGTTGTAGCTGTATCGTAAAACACCTATAATTTGAATAAATTTCGGACTTGAGTTATTTTTTGCAACCAAGAAATGTTTATATATATTGTATCAAAATCATAACACCATATATAGTACTACATAATTCATTTCGTCAGGCCTTCAGGTTTCTATGTATCCATTCAATGTAGGAGGCCACACGGGTATAGATATCTGGCCAGCCAATACTTGGACACGGTACAGGACCGAAAGACAATAAGCCGCCAAGTAGATAAACGTCATTCTTTAACAACATAAGCGGACCGCCGGCGTTGCCATGGCATTCGTTGGTTTTGGCAGACCCGCATAACTGGGATGCCATAATATGTATATTTTGGGCGGCATATTGCTTCTGACAGGTTTCGATGGAATCAATGATAACTTCACTCTTTCTTAGACGCGAACTGGAGGTGGCCTTCCAGCCGGCGACTTCCGTAACCAAATCCTCCAGCTCATCGGCGCGCAGCTGCTGGTTAGGCAAACAAATGGGCTGCACGTAGTTGTTGAACTGGACTGCATCCTTCAATCGTATCATTGCAATGTCATTTGTTTGACTGAGACTGTCTTTGTTATAGAGCGGATGCACAATCGTCTCCTCGATGAGCACATCCTGGTAAGGAGGCGCACATTCTGTTTTGACAGGCACCCCACTGACCTGACAATCCGGATTTGTCAACGTATCCCATTCGCCCAACCGTACGGCACGAATTTGCCAGCCTCCGATGCTTATCGCCTTTCCAGAGGCACAATGAGCCGCCGTTAGCACATAGCGTTCGCTGATCAGAACACCGCCACAAGCGTGAAGTTTCTCTTGGCTTGCTGCGTAATTTGGGAAAAAAAGAATGATAAGAATTAAGCTGACATGTAGTGTGATTATAAATAATAAATTAGTGTAATTATAAATGTGATTTACTTACGTTTCGTATACTCAATCAGCGCCAGCCACGGATACTCATTTATTTTCGTTTCCGTATCATTGGAGCTCTGCCATTTGACCCCGCCGCATTCGCGAGGCAGCAGTGGATGTGTCAAGGCGCCCAAGCTATCTCTACTCAGCTGCCCTGCGTCACCTTGAATGGGGCAACACACCTAAACAAAACATAAATAGTTTGAGTTTGAATAAATCTATTGACTACTTACGTTAATATTTCCATTCTGTTGTCGATTGCATTGGTTGTCCCGGAGCAGATTCCTATCCGACTGGGAAACAGGCGGCGCAGAAAGTATCCCCATGAAGTACTCACACTCGCGCACAGGAATACATTGTCCCATGACCCGTCCATTGCGAGTGAGCGACAAGCAGTCTCCTTTCCGCTGGGCTGCAGATAGGTTCCAGTGTTAAACACACAAAAGACGAGTTTGTGGAGAAAACAAAAAAAAAGAACAACAACAATAATTACCTGATGCTGCGCATAATGTCACTGACCAGACAACAACGGCTGCTAACGTGACACGCACTGAATGTTTATTCATTCGCATGCCTATGCTGATACTATCTAGACGTTTTCACACAGTCGGAATATTTAGAATATTCGTTTATATGCAGGCCAAGCTGTTGAAACGACGCCAATCAAGTTGGTGTTATGACTGAACGATCGAGTTGTGAGCCGAGCTCCTGTCTCCCACAGACAGAGCGTGATTCGAGATAACATAAATCAAGTGGCTTCATTTGAGTGTCGGCGGCCTGCAGGGTGACCATAATATATTTAAATTGCTATTACGTTCAATTTGAAACTTTTAAATAATACATTTGGTCGTAACCGTTAATATCCGAGTAATATGAAATAAAATTCGAATTCAAATCAAGTGGGATAAACGTAACTGCTGTCTGTCCGGTAACTGTGAACAGAAACAAGTACTTGTGACAAAATGTTGATGTCTGCTAATAGTCTGTTACAAATTAACAGCAGCTGTTAAATTCAAAACTACAATTCATTTGCAGTGTTTGTCGCAAATTAATCATCAGAAGATCAAATTATTTTTGACAATCTATAACTAAAGCCATTCTGAAACACTCTAAGCACAAAATACACATATAGGTTTAGAAAAATTTAAATACGATTGAAAGATGATGTTCCAGGCAAGAGTAAATGTTCGCTGTTAATAGCAGTTCAGCAAAATGTTATCCATATGTCGTTGTATTTGTGTTAACATATTTTACACGTATGCGCACACACGCTCAAAGAGTTCGCAGGCGCGTGAAGAAATTAAATTTAATAAAATAATCGCATTTAAATCGATGCCTAAGCAATAAAAACACAATAAAGTGTATCAATAAAGATTTTCCTACAGCTTGACGATCGTTTTGAGTTGGTTATCAAAAGATTTCAAGGCGAAAATTGCATTTGAAAGTGTGACTACGGTGCAAAGAAAAAATTTTCTGCAAAAAAAATTCCCAGGTCTGTTTGCTGGCGTAATTGGCAATGTATCAGGTTGACTTTGTGTGCGTGCGTGCGAGAGTGTTGGTGAATTTCTACGAGCTATGGTGCATGAGTGTTGAGAGCGCTGAATAGCTGGGACTGGTGTGTATGTGTGAGCGCAAATGCAAACAGAAATAAAGAGCGCGGAAAAGCAAGCGTCTAGAGTTGTCGAGCGGCGGGCTAAAATTTAGAAATTGTTCGTTCCAAGCCAAATTTAACAGTACATTTTATTAAAATTTTAATTGTATTTTCAAAATAAATAATGTAACATTATTGCATGCTTTGCCCAATTTATATTTTTAATATTTTTGTCGAAATATTTAGTTAACTATCAGGTAACCCTGCTCTTGGGAGGGTACCTAAAACAACAAAACCAAGTTGCGTCGCTGCGACGCCAGTTTGACGTTTGACTCGTCATCAGACGGTTGGGTAAATTTTTTCTCTCAGTCGCTGCTGCCGCTGTGTGCTTGTTTATATATGTATGTGTTGTGTTTTTGAGTGAGTGTGTGTAGGTCTGTGTTTGCGCTGCTTGTGACGCATTCTTGTTTTGAGACAAATCAACGCTAAAAACAAACTTTGAACGACGTATTTAGCAAAGAAAGAAAAGAATCGTTGATAATAAAGAAATGCACAAAATTTAAAGATCATTTTGGTAATGTTGATAATTGAAATAAGCAGAAACAAGTATAATCAACATATGTACAAGGTAATAAGTGCAGCAATGTGGTGGTGTGCTGACTGCGCTGGTATGGGTGTGTCGCTCTCTGTTTAGCTGTTGTGTGGGGAAGTGAAAGATGTGAAAGAAAAAGAAGGCACAAAAAAAGGGCGAAGTCGCCTCGGCTGAATATAAAGCAAAACGAATAAAAATGCCGGCATTGTCGAATTTCAAGTGCGCTTTACATATATATGATAAAAAAAAAAGCAAAGGATTGTCGGCCAATATATAATAAAACAAGTGAAAAAACCAATACTGTGCTAAATAAACGCTGAAAGCATTGCTTGCAAAACGGCTTTCTTTTAAGTGTCTCAAAGTTCATTTACACGACAATTTCTCATTTGTTTTATTTTGTTGATTTGTTTATTATCACCCCCACCGATACGGTTGCAAAAGCATCTTATATACGGGTGCGACTGTGAATATATTGTGATGTACCAGGCGGTGATAATTACGTTTCGCAATAATCATGATTATGTGTACGTGTGTGTATGGTGTGAGTTGCCAAAATATCGTGTTTAGACCATGAAATGAAACTTACGCGAGCAAGACAGAGATAGCGTTTTCTGTAACGGCACTCATAGGTGCCGCAAAATACAGTCGTATATGTAGTGTATGTGTTTATTACATACTTATACCTGTGCAGTTACATTTTGGAATACATGTGCAAGAGTGTTGTGCAGCTGGCCAGGCTTAAAAACAACACCACAAAGAAAATAAAGAAGAAAAAAATAAAATAAAATAGTGTAAAATAATGAAGCATATGTTGAAAACTGAAGTGGGAAGTAACGGGCACGGCCCACACACTGACAGACCCGAGTCTGTGCCTGTTGGCGCTCTTTGCTTTGCTTACATCTGCCGTTTGGCACAGCGTCGTTGCGGTCGTCATCAGCAACAGAAATACATGAATACATCTACATACATATATGTATCCATATGTATATAAATATGTATATGCAGACATACATAAGTACTCACGTTTATTTTGTGCTTTTTCTTTTACACATTTAGCCTTCAGTTTCCGGTTATGAAGGAAACAAACGGGTTCGGGTTTCCTGCACTTGCAATAACTATATATATATATATATATATATATATATATATATATATATATATATATATATATATATATATATATATATATATATATATATATATATATATATATATATATATATATATATATATATATATATATATATAAATGTGTGTGTGCATTCTGTGTGCATTTCATTGTAGTATGTGAGTCAATAACCACAACGTGACTACGGGACGGATGCTGTTTCCATTCCAGCTCGTCCCTAGAGTTGCGCCGTTTCGCTCGGAATAAGTTCAATTGAGCGGGTCATTGAAAGAAACAATCAAACTGATTCTACTCATTGGTGTACACATCGAACCGGTTGTTATTAAAATGCTTAGAAAGAAAACAGGATAATGTCATTTCCATTCCCATTTTCATGTAAAGATCTATCTATATCTTATATGTTGATCATCCTTCGTATACCTGATGCCATTCATTGAATCGAATCAGTTCATTTATTAAATTGCTTATGAATCAGGATAATTTTATTCCATTCTCATTTTACACATGTAAAGATCACAGATAGCTCGTATTTGGATTATGTGAACTTTCATAAAGCTGAACTAGAATTTCCAGGTCTGCTCTTCCACCGCAATCCATACATAATTTACACAAAGCTGTCACAAAAGAGCGACAGTTCATTGTTCACTCTTCAAGCGTTGCCAACCACAGACATGTACATATGTATGTATGCATATACATAGGTACATATGTGTAGGGAATTTGTATGTGCATAAAACATTTTAATTTGATACTGCTAGTTAGGCTATTATACTCTGTACTGGAAACTATTTAGTAAAGAGTTCCACTCGCTGTTGCTGCGGAGCGTTAAGCGTAACGATGCGAACGCTTTGCGCTCTCAATTAACCTCTCAACCGGCTTTCTGCCTGCCTGCCTGCGTGACTGTCTATCCGACTGTTTGTCTATCTCTCTGTTTGACTGCCTGCCTGCCTCTGGAGCTTGTCTAACCAACAGACCTTTCAGCCTATACAACCTTTATAATTCAACAGAGCAACATTTTCTATAAGGTTTTTCATTTTACTGCCTCTTCTTGAAAAAGGTCGTATAATTTAAGACACGAGATTTGTGTTTCAAGCGGCGAAAACATTCTTTGTGAAAGCACTTCAACAGCATTCAATATAATCCACACCCACGACACTCGTCCATCCAGGTTATCTACCTTTGAGGCCTCACTAACAGACCGGACGTCTTAGTGTTTGGTGTATTATTGTTAGATTTATGAGAAAGCAGCATATGTTTATTTATATATCACAACTCTAAAAGACGGCAATGCCCTATTTATGAGATGTTTGATATCCGTCTAAGTATCAAGCTCTCAACAGCTAACTTTTTTTAACACTGGTTTGACGGTATTTACTCCTGTATACCTTAATCTTAGAGAGATATAATTAGTACAATATTAGCATTAACAGCTTTACGACTAATGCTGCATACTATATATCTATATATTGTTTTAGCTATAGTCTGAGATACATGCATATATGCTATGTATATGTATGTATATACACAGACAGGCTCTACTGTAGTTTGTAGAACTTACAAGTTTTGTATTAGTTGATTTGACTTCTTTTGTTTAGGTATTACGGGTTAAGAGTTTGGCCTGTTCTTTTGTCATTTTATCATCATTGGAGCGTTTCCAAACGCTCAGAGAGAAAAAGAAAAAAAAAAAGCAAGAAAAAACCAGTTAACATTTAACTCCAAAAAAGGCTAAAGCCGTTGCCGAGTCTCGTAAAAGATGTTGATGGACATTGGGGCAGGGTGTGAAGCGGCGGAAACCACAACAGAATACGGCAACAACAATAACAACAGCAGCAACAATCACAACAACAACAACTTCAAACTTCACTATAGTCATTATTTGCAATTATCGGAATGTTTCTTTGGTTCTTCTCTTTTTATGTGCACGCTAAATCCATTTGTTGTTGTTGTTTTTCTTGTTTTTGTTATTGCCATAGGTTTCTCTTTGCGGCTTAGGATCAAAAACCTTTGCCTAGCTTTTAATGTATATATGTATGCGTGCTTTTATATACATACATATGTTACCTGTGTATGTATTTATGTATGTATGTGTGCATGTATACAAGCGTGTTTGCTTTTGAGCGTATTTTTGTTTGATTTCTGTTTTGAGCATATTCGCTAAATTTTAACCTTAAATTTTTCAATGCCGTCTTCGGGCATACATATGCATGTGTGTATGTATATATGTATGTATTACTGTTTAGAGTTTTGGTCTTTGTCTACTTCTCAGCACAGTAAATAAATAATAAACAAAACTATCACGTCGGCGGCACACACACAACTACACACACACATTCACTCATCACATCAACTCTTGCATACGTAAGTGTGGGCGGGCTATGTAGCTTGATTGCCCGTCTCATAATTTCCTTCTTTCTCGGAAATGTAAACAAAAAACATATGTATGTATGCATGTACAATGCAATTCAATCCGATGTGAACTGTCAAATGCAAAATACCTACAAACTTTTATTCACTCTTTGGAAATACGAGTTGAATTGTAAACAAAGCAGCAACAGCAGCAGCAGCTGCAGCAGGCAGACAGGCAGGAATAGCAGGAAGAGAAAGAGAGGGTCTGGGGGCTATTATAATCTTTATAATATTAATCAATGTGAATGTATACAAACTGTTATTGCTTTCAACTTGTAACTAGCCAAACAAGTAAATTATTACAGTTCATTAAATTGCATTCAATTTGCCATATGGTCAGTTACTTGTTGATATTAGCAATTACACACACATGCCTATATGTATATATACTCATATACACAAATGTTAATATGCAAATTCATTATATACATACATACGAATGACGATCAATCAACGTATGCATATGATAATCATATAGTACTTAACAGGTGTCTTTTGGTCTAATATTTAAACAATTGTCACATAACATTTCTAGCTATACTCTACAAATTTATTTAATAATTTATCAGGCATATAGTATTCATGTTTTTCAAGCTCTTAACACAGTTATAGTGAACATTGTATATTGAGTATAGGAATGAACTGGTTAAATAGAATCATGACGTATTTTTAGCTCATTTCGTAAGAAACAGTTAAATTGAGCGAGATTAGTCAAGAGCATGTTCACCCAAAAAATGATAACTAAATATACCTATGACTCAGAGAAGACTTATTATCAATTATATATTCTCTGAATGTTTTCGAGTTTCTAGGAATTAGCCGAAATTCATATTTTCATCTTGTAAATTTGGTATAAATATATGTACATATTTTAAGATTTGGGTCAATAGATATTATCTATGCGCTAATGTCGTATTGCCATCTTTTTGATATTTTAGAAACTGATGTTTTGAAGCAACATTTTTATTCGATATATAGAAAACGCAATTGAAAACGTCTCTCAGTTTTGATTAGAAGTATTTAATTTTTATGAACTTGATTTGTTTTGCTTTCTTGATTTTGTTGTTTTTATAGTAGCTGCGCAGTCAATAATTGTTGCTCGCTTTCATTTCGTTTGATTATACGCAAACGAATGCGCATATCTGCATACATACATACAAAGGTATGTATATATATGTGTGTGCATATCATATGTCTATACTCGCAATTGTTTTTGTTCCCGTTTTCAGTTTTCGTTTGGCATGCAAATTTGTGTACGCGGTGTGTTGCTATTGCTGAATTCGCTTGCGACAATAACAGTTTCTCTCACTGCACTCGTATACGTGCTTACGTGTGTGCGTGAGCGTATGCGTATGTGATAAGCTATAGTGTGAGAGAGTTCGTTATTATTATTATTATATTTTGATAATTGCAAATTTCGCTTTGTGTTTTTATCAGCACTTTGTTTTTCCTTCGTCTTCTCTCTCTATTTTTCGCGCTGCCGAAGCGGCAACGTTGGCAAAGAAGAAAGTGCGCGATTCGCTTGAATTGGTTTTCAGCGAATCGCAAGCAAACCGATTTATTGACTGGGTATATACATACATACGCAAACAAACATACATATGTATGCACGTACATATGTGGACAAATATTTTGTTTTCATACCCTTTTATACTCTGTATGGGGTATATTGAGGCAATGAGCAATAATGTTATATAATATTAATGCAAATATTGATACGTCCATATATTTATATTATTATTAGTATTATATTTATAAATTAATTGTTTGAGTACAGGGTACTCACAGTAGTCGTGATTATTTTTTGATAACGGTTCTATTCTCGCTTGAGTCACTTTGTTTATTGTTATTGCAGCTTGTTCCACATGTGCGCCTGTGTTATGGGATGTTTATGTTAGCGAGAAAGAGAATGAGAGAGAGGTATTCTGTTGCTCTGTAATGAGTTCAGTGCAGATGTATGAGAAAACGGAAAAGAAAATATATCCGATATCATTTCAAGTCATAATATGGCTCGATATCGATATCGATTATCAAGTAGCTCCTCTGAAATAAAAGTTCCAATGCAATTAAGCATTAGTTGATGGACATCTGTGACAAGGGTATCTACTAGCGATTATTCTCGAAAACAGATCTTGCAAATTAAGCAATTTTTTCTTGGTTTTTTCGTGTGAGTGTATGCGTGTGTGTTTGTGTTTATGTGTGCGCGCTTGGAAAGAGCACACGTGACAACGCCCATTGAAAATGCCGCTCTTTGCTTTATCAGCATTGGTGATTTTACCATTTCAACGACTATATTGTTTGTTATCTATTGCAGATCAAATAACAAAAGCCAGGCGGCGGATATAAATATAAATATACACTCACTCACTTACTCACTCCACAAGCAACTGCACAAGAACAAGAGGAAGCGAAGAAGTAGCAGAAGTGGAATCGGAAGAGCAAAAATAGCTAATACAACGGCAACGGCTGCAAATTGGACATGTCATGTCAGCAAGCGTCAAGATTCATTACAGCAGCAGCAGCGACAGCAACAGTAGCAACAGCAGCCAAAAGCCCAATACCAACAATAACAACAGCAACAGCAAAGCGCACATCGACACCAACAGCAGCTAAAACAACGCCGAGTTCAGTGATTGTTGAGCATAACATTGGTGTTGCTGCCGCCAAGACGAACCCGCCTGAGGATCCCTATGTATTCACAGAGACTATTGCAGCGACACCGCCAATTTTATTTAATGCACAGGTAAAGCTAAAGCTGAGCCAAGTCATGTCAAGGCGAAGCCAAATTAAACCAAAACAATGCCCTCACTCACTCACTCACTCACACACCCACACGCATCCACACCTTTATATTGTTGTAGAAATCGCGAGCCCGCTTAAGTGAAGCGCAGCACGGCAGAAATTGCAACAGCAGCAGCAACAATAACAACAACAATAACAATACCAAGAGAGTTGCAAACAAAAAAGCGAGCATTGTTGCTGCAACAACAGTGCCCATTGCTCAGTTGAATGGCACTGCAACAGCAACGGCAGCAGCGGTAGCGCCAGTGCCAGCAACTGTAGCAACAGCGCGTGCAGCAGCAGCAGCAGTAACAACAAAGGCGCAGGCGTCTTTGGGTGCAGCAGCAGCAGCAACAACAACAACGAATTTCAATAATGTCACACAATCTCAAAGGCAGCCAACGTCACAGTCGCAGCTGCAATCGCAGTCGCCGTTGCAGTTGCAGTCGCAAGCGTCGCCGAAACGTGCCACCAACGTTTGTGTGGTACGTCCACAGCAGCAACTACAGCAGCAGCAGCAACAGCAGCAGCAGCAACAACTAAAGCAACAGCAAACTAAATTGATTACAAAGCAGCCAGCACCACATCCGCCACCACCGCCACCGCCGCTATATACGCACACGCCTTCGCTGTGGCAAACGCCGCTCATATTGGACACCACACAGAAGCAGCAACAACAACAGCAGCAGCAACAGTCCAACATTGCCGTTGCCACAGCGCTGGTCAGCCCGCCCACATCGCCCGCCTCGTTACCCTCACCCACGGCTAATGCGCCGCCGACAGCAGCTGTTACCGCCATGGTGTCGCCCATCGTGGTACCTCTATCAGCTGCGTCTGCGGCGATGTCGCCGCCCAAAGGCGGCTCTTTGCCGCCGTCCAAGTTCCATCACACGACGCTAGCGCAGCACTTGCAGAAAGTGGAATGTCTAAAGAAGAAGAAATCCTCGCCGCTGGCTTGTCAGAATTCCAACAACAACAACATTGTTGAGTCGCTGCACAAGGCGACAACGCCGTTTGGCGTCTACAATTTAACGCATCCACCTCCGCTAACGGTTTTCAATACTGCAGCAACAGCAGCATCAGCAGCGGGAGCAGCATCACCTGCAACTGCTGCTGCAACAACAAAAAAACATTCCGCCGATGCTAGCGATGACAACAACGATCTCAATGAGATTCCCGTCAATGTCATCTTTCGAAAGCCACCCGAGCTTTTGGGTGGCGCTGGAGCAGCCGCACAAAAACCGCCACGTCCAGCGGTCGCCATTGGCCAGAAGCAGTCGGCAATGATGAAGCTGGGCGCTGTGGCGCCATTAACACCGTCAACGCCGCCTACGCCGCCGTCAACGCCACAGTTGAGCAATCTGTGTGCAACGCCAGCGACAGCAGCAGCAGTGGCAATGACAACAGTTATCACACCCGCCCTCACAACTGGAGTAGCAGCAGCCACAGCAGCAGCAGCAGGAGCAGCAGCACCTATAACCAGCATTCAATATGAACAAACGTCTTCCAAAGTGGCCAATTCTGTTGTCAGTCAGGCTGCGGCGCCAAAACGCAAAGCGCAGGCAGCAGCTGGCACTGGCTGCAGAAAGGCCAACAAAACCAATAATAAAAATGCTGCACTAGCAGCTTCTACTCCACCGTCAGCTCCAACTCCAGCTCCTCCTCCACCGCCACCGCCACCGTCACCCCCGACTACAACAGTCGATCAAGCAGCAACAGCAACAGCAACAGCATCTGCATCAGCAACGGCTGCTTCGGCAGCTCCAGCGTTAGAGCCAACATCGATTAACACCGTGTCGCGGCGTCGAAAAGTGACGCCGCCAGCGATCAAGCGGAATGCAGTGCTGTTCAATGAGAACGAACCTTTGGAGTTCGATGTTCCATACAGCTTTCAAACACGTTGGTTCCATGCTGGTAAATATCTGGTCGAGGAGTCACAGTCTGGGTTGAGCAATCGCGAAGAGCGCATTGCTCTACGTAAGGGAGTACTGCGTCGTCAGGCGCTGCAGTTGCTTTCGACGCGCACGCTCCAGGAACTGCCAATGCGTGCGGCACGTCAGCGACTGCAATGTGTTCAGAATCTACTGCTTAAGTACGGGGACCATGCGAGCCAGGAGCAGGGCATGTAAGTACACTCAGAAGGATGTTATCCAAAGGAATGTAAACTAAAAAACCTTTTGATCCTTTGCAGCGGCGTTGGCAATCGCTGCCTGGTGGCTGCGTGCAAGCAACCCACGCTCAGCATGGCTGCCCACTGCGAACGACACATTGTCAACAATACGACGCAGCAGCTGTTCCAGCCGTGCGCCGCTTGGCGTGTGGATGGCGTGGCCTGTCAGGCGCCCGTCTTCGATGTGCTTCACACACTGGCATTGTGTCCGATTCACAGTCATCTGCGACACGGCATTGAGGTGCAGTCCAAGGTGCAGAAAACTCAACAACGGGCAAAGGTGGTGCAACAAGTGCCCAAGCCGGCACCCACGCCTGCTGTGCCGGGTCCTGTGCCAGCGGTGGCTGCGAATGCATCAGTGGTTAACAAACGCAAGCGCAAAACGAATCCAAATTCCAATCCGGTTGGTCGTCCGCAAAAGCGTGCCAAAAAGCCAGATGTAGCCGCTAAAACCACCTTACCTGTATTGCCGCCAGTGTCGGCGGTGCTACAGCGTAAGAGCAGCACCACCTCGCTGGAGTCCATTGCGAGCAATTCGCAGTCGTCGGCCATGTCGCACTCGGCCTTGCCGCCCTACACACCTGCAGCGCCTGTGATGGCGATGCCTCAGTTGTCCATAATACCTCCAGCGTTGGCACCGCTCAGCGACTACCAGCAGCAACAACAGCAGCAGCAATATCAGCAGATGCTGCTGCCTAAGAGCGAGGCTGAGCAGCAGACGCAGCAGCTAGATGCTAATTTGTTGGCCAATGCTAATTTCAAGGCCGATGAGATTAGCCAGATAGTGGCACAGCTAGCGGCTGCGAGTGGCGAGTTGCATCATAACAACAACAACAACTTGCACTTCAACAACAATAACAACAACAACATTAACATGAACAGCAACAACAGCAATAGCGTAAACTATTGCAGCAACAACAACAGCAACAGCGGCAGCAGCAGCATTAGCTGCGGCTTTCCCTCATTCAATGCAGCTTTTGGCAATGCCATGAGCGGCCAGAGCCAGCAGGTGGCATCGCATCATGCCAACACAGCGTTGGCCAGCACAGAAAATCTGCTAAGCCAGCATATGTTTGGCATCTGCGAGAACAGTTCGGCCTATGCCAGCTCCGAAGATACGGGCCTGGGCGGTCTGAGTGAGTCGGAGCTGATAGGCGCTAATGATGCTGGTAAGTGGAGAAAACATTCGCATTATATTGGAAATTGGTCAATTGCTAACTGTTCCCCATGAACTCTTTCAGATGATATAGCATTGAATGGCGCCCATCTGCTGGAGGAGCACGATTTGGTAAATGTGTTTGATACGCTGCCGGAGGACGCGTTCAACGAGTTATTTCAATCTGGTGTGTATTTCATAATAACAAAGTTAACTCTGCTTTTCATTGTACTAATTAATGTGTGCACCTCTCCGCCAATGCGCCACCTGTGCTGTGCTCTGCTGCAGTGCAACAAGCCGAGTGCGAAGCCATGGATCGTGCGCTCGAGATTGCCGATAAGAACCTCAAATGTCTCCAGCAGACAATCGGCAATACTGCGCACGACAGCGCCTTCCTTAACGATTTCCTCGACGTGGACGATGATCTGCTTGTGAACGCTGTAATGAACTCGCCGAACGCATCCGACATTGATGCATCCACGCTCTTTGTCGATAGCAGCGGCGGCGGAAACAGTAGCAGCAACGGTGCTGCCGGATCCAGCTCCAACAGCTGCACGCCGGCGGCCTCCGTCGTGGATATACGCGGCCTGGTGCAGACTTAAATTGGCCTAAGCCGCACTTGCATACGCTTCTTCCGAGTCTGCGTAGCTCGTCGTTTTTTTCCAAAAGTTCTTTCGACAAAAATCTTAGATCTTAAATGAAAATTGATAAGAAATCACATTGAAAGAAAATTGAACTAAATTTCTCAACGAATGTTGACACTATTTATGTTTTCTATTTTTGCCAAAATTTTCGCGTTTGGCCATCGGAGAAGCTTTGCAATTTCACTCTACTCCAATTTCTTGTCTAGAATATATTTCTATATGTTTGTATGTATAGTATGCTATACATATATAATATAACTGAAGCAACATATAATTAATTCGTGTTATTGCAAAACAAATTCTAATGAAAAATTCAAAAAAAAAAAAAAAAAAAAAAAAACAAAAACCTATAACAAAAGAAAAAAAAATTAAAAATACAAATAATTACAAGAAAGTAAAATGTAAATTCGCGTGGAACCTTAGCGTTAAAGTTATTAACTTAATTTGATCAGTTAGTACAACAAAAACATTTAAGAATTAACAAATTGTGAAAGAAATGTAGAAAGCAGGTAAACACACACACAGAAACACGCCCACACAGTAAGAGAGGGAAATCAATGAAGCGAACGTAGGAAATCTTAGCAAAAAGTTGAATTTGAAAGCGTGAAAGAAATGCTAAATATCGCATAGAAGACTTAAGTTCTAATAGGCATAGAATTTGTTTAGTTTTTGTTTTATAGGCGCATTTACATCAAAACCCCTTCAAATGAGAAATGTAACAACAGCAGCAGAAGCAACAAGAATTTAGTTTTTTACACACTTACACATACACACACACACACACAAAAAACGTACAAGGGATTACATAGTTTGAAACCGCGAATCGTATTACTAAATATACATACATATACATACATATATGTATACATATATATATATATATATAATACACAGACCTATGTAAGCTTTAATTTAAATGAAACCAGCTGACAAAATCAAAATGCAACTTGACTTAAGTTTGCAAAAAAAAAAAAAAAAAACAAAAACAAAAAAACAAAACAAAAATACAAATGCAAAAAATGATTTTGTTCGTAGTTTATTTAATGGATTAAGTAATTCAATTTTCAAATATTTGAAGATATTTTTTACTTTTCGATCTTTGGTCTACGTACTACATACATATGTAAATTAACGATTACATATTAAATAGAGTTATATACATACTTTATATACTGAAATGTAAAATTATTTAGCCTAAGTAATATACAAAACACACACACATACACATGATGTATCCACAAATACATACAAGAAAACTGTTACGCTTTAAATATAAATCATTTAACGCCCCAATCTACACGCCCACCTCGCACATACTCACTCACACACACACACATACATACATACACGTACACATACCCATACACGTTCATTGACATCGACTTACCCACATCCATTGTAATATTTCATTTGTCATCTTTGCAAGTATTAAATGAGAGAAACCGTTTAATAAAAACAAAATATGAATACATCAAATTATATAAACTATATATATGCATGAAGCATTCAATTTACATCATGCCTCGGCATCGCACATTGAGGATCTTCGTTATGGACGTGTACAAGAGAAGGGAACCACTCGTACTTTAAACTTAGTAGACAAAACTGTAATATATATACATCCTTATATATACATACATATATAACTATATAGAATTATCTTAAACACATGTATATTAATCCTCTCTCTTTCTATCTATCTCTGTCTCTTCATATGTACTCTTTTGATTTGATTGATCTTTGGCATTAATTTAGTTTACCTTAATTAAGTTCACTTTAGTTGGCAACTAGCTTACATATTACGATAGATATATGCATATATGCAAACAAACTTTTTTTGCTGTGCAAGTAGCGCGAACAAAATTCATTGCGAAGCTAAAAAACAATGTATTCATTTCAATATAAATTGAATAATTATTATTTACTTTTTGTATTCGAACGAGTCGTTTATACATATATATATATATATATATATATATATATATATATATATATGTCTTTATACGGAATATGTAAAGATGTATTGGTTAAGAGAAGATAGAAGCAGCCCATCCATCAAAAACTCCTCCACGTTGCAAATCGGCCAAAAGCAAAGATTGGTTCGCAAAAAAAAAATTTTTTATTTTTATTTTCGGTTCGAAGTTCAAACCATTTTTTGTAGTTTACATGCATTTTTGTGATCTAATTTGTGTAATTATTATAAATGAAAAAAAAAAAACAACAAAAATATTAAACAAAAAAAAAGAAATACATATATTATAAGCAAAAGAAAATAAAAAAAAAAAAAATAGAAGAAAAATAAAAATATTGATTTTATGGCAACTGCAACAAAATGTTTTACACGAAAATTTGTCGGAATTTGTTTGGTTAATGAAAGTGAATTTTCAATTTTAGTTACCATAATTTAGATAAGTGCCATGGGCATGGGAATCAGTTCGACTGGGTCTGGTTTAAGGCTCGACTAAAAATAAGACTTCGGAAATCAGACCTTTTACTCGGTATGGACTGAACTTCTAATTGAACTTCATTTACAATATTTAACAAACGTATAAATTTTTCTTGACAATTGAACATTTGCTTTAGTTTTCATAGGGGGTGCCTCGTTACGGGGGGGTTTCGTAGCAAGCTTTTGCAGACTGTCAGACGAGCTGACGAGACAAAATAAATCAAGCAACACAAATTTCTGACAATAATCCAGTTCCTTCGTCTAAACACACACACGCATAGTTCCAATTCAAAAAAACAGTAAAGCCGCGTTATAGCGATCTATCAAAGGTTTGCCTTTCTTCGTTTCGCGGTCGGCCAACTTAAATTTTGGAGTTGCATTTGAAATTTTTGCTTATTAAATTTTTGATTTCAAAGAAAAACAAAGAAAAAAAGAAGAACGTCATATCCTAACTGGACAGCCAATTCCCCAGCGAATTTGGTCTGCTTTTGGCCAAAAAGCAAGCCAAACCGAACCAAGCCAAGCGAAGAAGAGATAAGAAAAACCAAAAAAAAATTTACAAGTTTGTTAATGATCGCGGAATAATAGGGCATATATTCAGTAAATAGTTGATGACGGTATTGATCATTTTGTTGCTCAGTAGGCAAGGTTTTTGATGATTACAAATGTCTGAATGTTAAAGTAGTCGTAACAAATCAAAATATTTTATATATTTATAATCTTCGGCCAATTGGAGTACAAACACGGACGTGGTAAGTGCCTTAAACAGCATCCAATCTTTCAATTCTTAAGCAATTCTAATGAGTTATCAACTATCCATGGCTATCGCGCCAGCACAGCTATTGTGTTATATTTTATATGTCTGGAAATACGAGGGAACACTAGGATTATAAACGAATTCTTAACAACAGTGCAATATCTCAAGCAAGAAATTAAATGCAGTAAGTACAGAAAGTCTTCTTTGCCAAAATATATATATTTACATGGGTCCAATCTTAAGATACGCCTATGAACTAATCTTAAGCCTAAGTATAATAAATAGTTTGGCTTAGCCTAGAGTGCGGTCGATGCATCGGCTATAACTCTGTAGTTTCCAGTTTCCGCGCTAAGATTTGAGCATTATTCGTTAGTTTGTCGATTTGATTGTATAGATTGAAATGCCGATTCAGGTCATTCGTATTGTTGAACAATTTGGCAGTACCCTTGAGGGTTTCGCGTAGATCTTGTGTTCCAATGGCCAGGAAATTATCATCTAACGAGTCCTCACCGGCAACGCTGTACAGAAAATTCAGTTAAAATCTGATCTGAGATCTGGCTATGTGGAACTTGATTTCAGTGGATGCTCACCTTATAGTTTCCTCGGCCTTGAACCATTCGTTCTCGTATCCCTTCAGCCAAATGGGATTGGAGCCCTGCACGCTGTGCTTGTTGGTGTTGGGCACTCGTGTCGCAGGCTCATGGGGATGCTGCAGCGATGTGGAAGAGTGTCCACCTGGTGGCAGTTTGGAAAGATTAGCACTGGCTGGGATTGTAATGATATCTCAGCTTACGAAAGATGTTCACTTTGGCAGCGCGCAGCTGCCTTTTGTAGCCTTTGCGCTGTGAGGCGCAGAGCGCCAATGTGACCACCAGAAGGGCGGCTAGGAAGAGATTCGTGAACACCAGCCACACGAACATGGCGCCTTTTGTCGGGCTAGCCATGAGCAGTTGGGCCTCGGCGGGCTGTGTGTCCAGCACGTTGAGATCCTTGAACAGTTCGTCCAGACTCTCGATGTGTGTGTCGATTAGCTTGAGCACCTCCGATACTTCGTATATGGAATTATCCTCGCGCTCGACTAAATGCATATATAGATCCGTCTTCGTCTTGTCCACTGAACCATCTTTGTTTTCGTGCACCTTAATTTCATCAATGTTGACAATCGATTCCGTCACGTTGCCCAGGGTGCTAACGAACGGAAGTTAGTAAGGAAAGTAGATATACATATATGTAGCTGACTTACTCTCTAAACGTATTGATTCTGGAGCGCAGCTCGTCCGGCTGCAGTCGGAAGACAATGCGCACCTTCTGATCCTCGCGCAGCAGGTAAATAAAGACATGGGCCACATCACGCATGCCCAGCGTGTCGTTGGCCAGCACCATAAAGTCAAAGTAGCCCTTCATGCCCTTTTGTGGATCGAAGTTGAGCTGGACGTCGCCAGTGTTGCGATCGATGAGGAAGGGCTCCTTGCGCACGTTCTCCAGACCTTCAGACAGTGTCTGCCGTATGTCGCCCACCTGATAGTAGGTGATTTTCGCATTTTCGCCCTCGTCCGGGTCAAAGGCCTCCACACGCATGAAAATCTGGCCAAAGTCAGCGTTCGTCGTGATGCCGCCGGTGAAGATCTTCGAGCGAAACTTGGGCGGATTGTCATTGATGTCTAGCACACGCACCCGCACACACACAACGGTGCTGTCCAGTTTCTCCGCACTGTTCGCATCCACATAGCTGTCGTAGGACAGCAGCGCCTCCGGCGCCTCGGCTGATGTGGATATTTCGTACTCCAGACTGAGGCCATGCAAATGACGCGAGTGCTTGAAGCGATCGTAGTTCATCTGTGTCTGTCTGCTGTTCACTTTGCCGTCGATCTCAATGCCTCGGCCCGGGAGGCCATGCTCCAGCGTGTCGTTGGCGCAGTTCTCTGTGGCCTTTACATACAGCGTAAAGTTTGCAATCAGTTCTCGGTCCAGTTCGCGCTCCACAGTCAGCACATGAGTCTCCGGATTCAGGTGGAAGTAGCCTGCTTCGTTGCCATGCAGTATAAAGTAGCACACCTGGGTGGGTGACTCGTCCGGATCATCGAGATCCATTTCATCCTTGTCTACGGTGTCAGGCAGCTTTATACGCTCCGCGCCCGGATCAGAGTGCTCCGTAAAGTTAACCGAAATCTCGTTCACAATAAACTGCGGCTCGTAGTCGTTCACATTCCGCAAGTAGATGGTGAGATCGAGATCTGTGCTCAAGGATGTGGGCAGTCCCTGATCGTAAGCCTCGATTCTGATCTGAAATGGAGGATTGTTTAGTCTTCAGGTGTTACCAAGTAATCCAGTCTGACCTCATGCATCTTTTGTTTATTTCGATTTAGGCGCTCCTTGAGCAGCAGCTCGCCCGTGTTGGGCCTTATTTCGAACAGCTTATAGCTGCCCAGAGGATCGGGCTTGAGGCGATAGCGCACTAACGCATTCTGTCCAATGTCCGCATCACTCGCATACGCCTGCAGAATCATGGTGCCCACTGTTGCATTTTCCGGTATGCGCACCGTCGTATTGTGTAGGGGCCTCACGAACACCGGCGCGTGGTCATTGAAGTCCGAAACACAGATGTCCAGTGTGTTCAGTACCACATTTGCAGGCACACCCAAATCCCTTGTCTTAATGGTCAGCGTGTAGTTGCCAAATTGATTGCGCAGGGTCTTGCTGGCATAGATCTGAGCGTTCCATGGATCCAGTTGCCTAAGCTCGAACAAACCGTCTCTGTTGCCCTTGCTAATGGCGAACTCCAGTCGGCCATTTGGTGTGGCCGGGTCATCTGCATCCTTGCCCACAATGCTGGCAATGCTCTCGTGCAGCTCATGATACTCCGTGATGAGAATGCAGCTGGTGGGCAGGCTGACTTCAGGCTCATTATCGTTTTCATCCAGTATGTTTATGCTGGCGGGGCGGGGAAATGTTATATTATTAGATGGAATCCCTATGGTTCTATTAGTTTACTTACAAAACTTGCTTGAACGCATTCCGGCTCTCGCCGGCCAAGAAGCCAAACTGATAATTGTCCCAGGCCTCGATCACCAGATTGTACGAGTCCTTGGTTTCGCGATCGAGCTTATCGGCCACGCTTAAAGCGCCCGTATCAGCGTCTATGGTGAACTTGCCCTGTGAACTGATGCGATCCATTAGAAATGTGATCTTGCCAAAGTCGCCCGAGTCGGCATCGGCCGCCTGCACGGTGGCTACTCGGGTGCCTGGCGCAGCGCTCTCACTGATCGTATAGTTCTTACTGCCACCTATGAAATAGGGATTATTGTCGTTCTCATCCAGAACGCTCACGAAGACATCCACCAAAGCAGATCTGGGCGGCAGACCCGCATCAGTCGCTCGAACACTGAAGTTGAGCCACTGATGCTGCTCATGATCGATCTTATTGGCCACCACAATCTCGCCAGTCTGTGCATCCAGGTGGACCAGACTGCGATAGATGGGATTACCCTCCAGGGCGTAGCTAACGGTGCGATTCTTGTCCACATCATAGGCCAGCACGTTGGCAATCAGGACGCCGTTGATGCTGTTTTCGGTGATTGTTTGTCTATAGAATGGTTGCCTGAACCTGGGATTATTGTCATTTTCGTCCTGGATTTGAATAGTGAGGAAAGCTAGGGATTGAAATGGTTAAATAGATTTCATTGAACTATGCCTTAATAACACGCACCTTCCACAATTTGTCTGCCCTTGGCAGCTGCCAAATCCTCCACAGTTATGGCCAGCTTGATGTGCTCCACTTTCTCACGATCCAATAATTTGACCACCTTCAAATAGCCTTCTATAGCATCTAGATCGAAAGCTCCCAGATAATCATATTCAGTGATCTTCACCAGGGCGCCCTCCTCATTGCGAGCCTCGGAATGCGCAGCGTTGAGCTTATAGCGCAATATGGGATTCTGGTCGGGATCTGTAGCTTTGACTTGATAGACTAAGGTGCCCACAGGCGTATTCTCCACTATCTTCAGTGTTGGTAAATCCTGCAGCATTGGGGGCTTATTATTTACATCCTTGATGCTAATGTTAACCGTTGCCGTATTCATCATCTGAGAGTTGCCCAGGCCACCGTCTAAAGCAAGCTAGGGTAGCAAAGACTTCATTAATTTCAGGACACTTTAGTATTGGATTGCTTTTAAAAACTTGCCACATTCAGAGTGTAGATCAGACGTTTGCTTTCGGTTAGATCTGGATCCAGATTGGCGCCTTGAGCCACAGTTATAACACCCGTCTCCGAGTTTATGATAAACTTGTCACTGGCGCCCGTTTGTATGCGATAAACGATCGCATTGTTGGGCGAGGAGCCATCGCGATCGATGGCCAGCACCTGCAGCACAGAGCTGCCGCCTGGCAGATCCTCGGGCACGGTCTTCGCATAGAAGCTCTTCTGAAAGATGGGCGGATTGTCGTTCACGTCCTGCAAATAGATAAGAACTGGAACAACTGTGGACAGCATGGGTATTCCTGAGTCCCGGGCGCGCACGAGCAAATCGATCTCTCGCATATCCGCATTGGTCTGGCGTACAGTATATCGATGACTGTCCACCAGTTCCTCATAGTCAAAGTGGTGTAGGGGCCGTATCAAACCAGTTTCCGGATCAATAGTAAAGTTCATGCGATAGAGTCCTTCAACGATTTCGTAGGTTATCTGGCTGTTTTCCGTGCCATTCAGATCCAGATCGCGAGCTTCCACCTGCAGGGGCGTCTCAAACTCGGCTTTGTTCTCCAAGAGCTTCGCCTCATACTGCCGATGCAGAAATATGGGCGCATTGTCATTAACATCCTGAATGTCTAATATGATCTGTGCGGTATTTCGATTGCCCTGACCCACATTATCGATGGCCTCGACTGTTAAATAGTGACGGGAAATGATCTCCCGATCGAATGCAGCACTGCCCGGAGTCTTGATAGTAATTACACCCGTTATGGGATTCAGCTGTAATCTGTGCGTTTTCGAAATAAGGCCCAAATTTAGATTTAGCTTAGCTTTAGATTTTTGTGAATAGACTTACAAGTGCGCAATGCCGCCTCTTAGATTCGTATATCGTATACCCATAGTTCCGAAATCTCCGGAATCAACATCAATCGCTTCCACCTTGCTTATGATTGTGCCCTGTTCGCTATTCTCGGGCACGCCTGCATTGTAGATCGCCTGGGTGAACTCTGGGAAATTGTCATTCTGATCACGTATGAAGATCTGTACGTGAGCCGAGCTGAGAAAGGAAATATGATTAATGAATTTTTTGAATCAAATGTATTGGCTTTAGGCCACGCACCTCCAGCGTGTCGGCTCGTCAATCTCTCGCGCGAATATGGTAAAGTTCACTTCAATGAAATCTTCAAAGTCCAGAGATTTGGAATTCTTAACGCGCAGCATAAAGTTCGCCTCGTTGACCGCCAGTTCGGGCACAATTTCAAAGAGATCGTTGGGCGGATCGAGAAATAAACGAAACGTGCCATTTTTGCCCTCATCGTGATCGTAGACGATGTTCTGCACCTCGCCATCGATAAAGTTCAGCGGCGTATTGGTCTGGGCATTCTCATTGACCTCACAGCGATAGATGATCTCACCGAAGGTGGGTATTTCATCGTTGACATCGGTCACAATGATTGTGACCTCGGTGCGCACCGTTGCTGGCTCTTGAGGCTCTTCGGCTGTCTTAGAGAGTTCCGTGGCACTGATCCTCAAGATGTGGGCCCCATTGACATGATCGCTCTCCTCCTCACGATCCAGCACTGCTAGTGTGTAGACCACACCCGTATGCGTATCAATATCGAACAGATCATTGCCGTCCAGCGTATAGGCAATGGGATTGTTAATGCCGCGATCCCCATCAATGGCACGTACGCGCAGCACCTTTGTGCCCACGGGCGCATCCTCGGCGATACGTGCCACAGCCTGCACTTCCACGAACTCGGGCGGCTGATCCTCAACGTCTTTGACCTTTACCAAGATAGCCGCCGTGCCGGTGTTAACTGGGCCCTGATTGGCTCGATCGATGGCCAAAACGCGCAACTGATACAGACTCTTCCTCTCGTAGTCCAGCTCACCTTGCAGTCTCAATATGCCCTTGCCCTGATGCGTGGAAATGCTGAATATATCATTGTCGCCATCCAGCTCCTGCAGATAGTAGACCACCTGACCGTAAGCACCCTCGTCGGCATCGGTGGCCTCCAGGGTGCTGATCACGCCCGGGACACTGCCCTCGGGTATTTCGATGGCATTCGGATAGGGCAGAAAGATGGGCGTATTGTCATTAATGTCCTCGACGAGCAGCAGAAAGCTTTGCGTCACGTAATTGTGATCGCTGTAGTGACTGTCCGTCAGGGTGAGCACTATGGCATATTCGTCCTGGGTCTCACGATCCAGCTCCTTGGCTAGAAAGACTTTCGCCTCGTTGCCGCCGGTGTTCTCGATGCGTATGATCTCGCTGTCGTGCGAATTGCGTTTGCCAAAGAACAACGGATCGTTGTCCGGATCGTAGCCCTTGAGCGTGTATATGTGACTGCCCACCCTTGTTTCGGGACTCTCCTTCAGCCTCAGCACAATCTCCGATTGCCCATCGATGGCAAAACGCGGCGGTCGATTCGCAGCCACCAAACCAATGAATATTACGAGTATTACGAATAGGACTTGAGTTGAGCTACACCTGTGGCTTTTTAAGCGCACCTTTTTATAGTCCAGGCTGGTAATGGCTTTGGACTGTTTTGCTTTGTACATTATGATGTGAGCACCTGAAGACAACTGCTGGCGACAGCTGCTACATGACAGGTCGCACTCGCCCATATTAGACCGGCACCTAGAAAATAGACGGAGTGTTACAATAACAACAACACGACTGTTAACCCATATTTATCTAACCCAAAATGTCATTAAAAAATGTGTCCCAAAATGTACTCTCTGTGTGTGCTGTGTGTGTGTGTGCGTATGTGTGCTCTGTGCCTTATGACCTTAAAAGAGTTTCGCTTGAGAAATTTCAAGTACGTAAACCGAACAAAAAATCTACAAATGAGTGCGACTAAAGACAATGCCGACAACTGGAGCGACAGCTTTGGAGCTATGTATCTGGAATTCTGGAAGTACGGCTAGCTGCTTTCTTCTGCGATTGCCGTTGTCCGTTTCTGGTTCTGGTTCTGCCTCTGGCTCTGGCTCTGGCTCTGCTTCTTGTTGCACGTTGCAACACAACACAATTGCCCAGAAAGCTCAGTCGTACAAAACGTTGCTCAATGCTACTGGACACACACACACGCACACACACACAAACATACCCCCTCCAGATGGTACAGCACGTTCTGGTCTTTGTGGGCTGCGTGAGCAGCCTGTGCACAAGAAAATAAAAAAAGATCTTGCGAAAGTTTTATGGGCAAATTAATTAAGCGTCGAAATTTGTTTTCTTTCATTGACTTCTTCTTTCTTTTGGCATTAGCCCGGAATTCCGCTTTGGAAAATTTCATTTGTTTTTGGGTTTAATGACCGTTACATTTTTGCAAAATTACTCGGCTATCATTAATTGTATATGGCTTCTATATATTACTAGCCAATTAATTGCATATCTAGTTAATCTAAGTGAAAACTGCAAATTATAAAGGGAATATAAAATATTCAGATATACATATATATGGATTATAGATGGATTGAGTTTGTGTTGATCTGAATATCTATATTAAATATATATCGTAGTTTAAGCTCAATTTAAGAATTTACCTTATGAGTTTCTATATCATTTTATAAATTAAGATGGATTCAAAGTATAAAGTATATAGGTTCAACATATATATATTTACAGGGTGTTTGCTAGTCAAGAATATTATTATATTTTAATTCCTTAGTCAAATTTCAGTTTGACATTTCGTCAACGCGAATGCAAATTTTGTCGTTGGTATATCTCTTCTGTGGTTTTTCCAGTTGTATCTGATCGGATTGTAGTGCGTGTGAATATCTCAACTGTGTGATGGATGCATTTATCAGTCATATGTATCTCGTACTCAGGTTCGTTGCTTTCAGCTAGTTTGCTTGCTTATTAATGCAAGGCATTACCATTGTTCAAGTTGTCTTGAACTCGCTGTTTGCTGATTGAAAGCAGAGCAATTGCCACGCCCCTTTGAGGTGTCAGTTCATTGAATTCACAATTATGACATTTCATAAGTTGTGAAGCAATTTGTGTTTAAGCTTTTTGCCCGACAATTGATTTGTAAGATTCCGATACAATTACAGGTATAATTAGCAGATACAACATGATGTAGATATATATATATATATATATATATATATATATACAGCGGGAGATAGAGAGGTAGATACAGATACAGAGATACAGATACAGATACAGATACAGATACAGATACAGATACAGATACAGATACAGATACAGATACAGATACAGATACAGATACAGATACAGATACAGATACAGATACAGATACAGATACAGATACAGATACAGATACAGATACAGATACAGATACAGATACAGATACAGATACAGATACAGATACAGATACAGATACAGATACAGATACAGATACAGATACAGATACAGATACAGATACAGATACAGATACAGATACAGATACAGATACAGATACAGATACAGATACAGATACAGATACAGATACAGATACAGATACAGATACAGATACAGATACAGATACAGATACAGATACAGATACAGATACAGATACAGATACAGATACAGATACAGATACAGATACAGATACAGATACAGATACAGATACAGATACAGATACAGATACAGATACAGATACAGATACAGATACAGATACAGATACAGATACAGATACAGATACAGATACAGATACAGATACAGATACAGGATACAGGATACAGATACAGATACAGATACAGATACAGATACAGATACAGATACAGATACAGATACAGATACAGATACAGATACAGATACAGATACAGATACAGATACAGATACAGATACAGATACAGATACAGATACAGATACAGATACAGATACAGATACAGATACAGATACAGATACAGATACAGATACAGATACAGATACAGATACAGATACAGATACAGATACAGATACAGATACAGATACAGATACAGATACAGATACAGATACAGATACAGATACAGATACAGATACAGATACAGATACAGATACAGATACAGATACAGATACAGATACAGATACAGATACAGATACAGATACAGATACAGATACAGATACAGATACAGATACAGATACAGAGATACAGAGATACAGATACAGAGATACAGATACAGAGATACAGATACAGAGATACAGATACAGAGATATAGATACAGAGATATAGATACAGAGATATAGATACAGAGATATAGATACAGAGATATAGATACAGAGATATAGATACAGAGATACAAATACAGAGATACAGATACAGAGATACAGATACAGAGATACAGATACAGAGATACAGATGCAGAGATACAGATATAGATACAGAGATGCAGATACAGGTACAGATATATCGTCTCTTAAATATAGAAAATATAAAGATACACACACATACACAAACACGTGCATATACATATACACACATATACAGACAGCGCTAGAGGTGAAGACATAAATTGTGATGCTCTTGGCGCAACATTTGCAGCTCATTAGCAATTGCGTGTTACATCAACCTCTTGGAAAGCCTGATCTATCTTGTGTTGAAAAATCGTAGACAAGGTCGTTTATGAATTTCAAATGCTAGTTAATGCCGCCTCGGAGCGAATATTTTATTTAAAAATGATTTCATTTGCGTCTGGAATAATAGCTGATTTCGCTTTCAACCGCCGCATGCAACAGTTTCTTTTGCATTTTTAATGTTTTTCCAAAAACAATTTTCCTCAGTGGTATTTAGATGCTGCTTAAGGTAATTATGTGTGTACCTGCGTTTGTCTGTGTGTGTGTCTGCATTTATGGCCAACGCTTTTATATGAAGTACGGCAATTGGGTTGTTTGGTCAGTGGCTCGAACAGCGCAGGTGGGCGCGGACGGTGGCAGCCACAGATTTATGATAGGTGTATGCATGTGTAGATGCTATGTATATGGTCGTGTGTACATCTATAATTTCATGCTGCAATGATTACGACTGCTGCTAATAACAGCCAAATATGTTGGCTATTTGGGTTATGAAATGCGAAGCTCTCGATATTCTAGCTATACGATAAACATATCATGTTCTATACACTTTTGTTAAATATTTACAAATATATAGTGATATATAATGACTATACTCTCACTTGCAGCTGATACAGCTTACAGATGGTATAAAGAGTTTGGCTTAAATTGAAGCTTTAAGTCATATTAGAGATGCAAAGGAATACAAAGCTAACTGTAAAGTAGGTTCTCAATAGAATCGTACTCAAAGTAATTTTCTAATTACCTTAACAATGCATTTCGTTGAAATAACCTCACATATATCTGATATACTTATTATATTTGCATGGTAGAAAACTACTCAAATATTTCGTTGTAAACTTTTTAGAAACTGCCTTAGATTTCACTTGAAATAATTTATATAGTTGACGTTGTTAAACATTTTAGAAAGTGCTAAAAAAATGCAAAGTAAAAGAAAAATCGTAAAATGAAGTAAACTAGAATATTTCAACATAAGATTTCGCACTATTGTCAACAATTGATTTCGATGGGAGCTACAAACCAAACTAACCGCCCTATAAAGAGTCTTAGTCATGAAAGGTAGATGTAAGTAGGCTAACTTAAAAAACGTTTTATAGGAAATAAGCTCGACTTAATTACACACATTAACACTCATTGCCTCAATTTGGGGCTTTGATATAACACTTGGTGTATTGCTTTCATGCAGCCAATTTTCGAAAAACTTGGCGAATTAGAGCAAATTTATGAGCCAGGCGCGCCAAATATCAGATATACGCATGTTTTATAAAAGTATTTCCCGAAATTTACTTAAGTGAGGAAATACCAGCGACTTGCAGTCGTTAGTTCATATAGCATGACGACAACGTTGAAGCCACTTTTCCTGCGACTCAGCTTTTTGGTTCGAGTCTGTCCGAAACGTGGCTGACAAATGGATATGCCACTGGGAGTTTTTGGCCAAAAGGCGCCCATTTGTGGTTAACGCTTGTTCTCGGACAACAACAGCAGCAGCTCCAGTTCCATCGATCAGTGTATTGGGAAAAAGTGAAATTCTGTTTTGACAACCAGTCGAGGCGGTGCAATGTGTGTATCCCATAGATACGAATGTATCTTTTCGATTATGCGGTTTCCCATGTAACCACAAAAAAATTTCAAACATCATTTGAATGCCAAGGAAATGCCAATAAACAATAATTTGGTGGCTAACTTCCAGCTTGTTGTTTCCAGCTCTATTGACAGCCGCAGACGGCTTTCCATGGCAATGGCATCAAGCGCAGACAGGCTTTTGGGGATAATCTGTGTTCACACACTCCACACACACAAACACAAACACAGAAACAAAAACAAAAACAAAAACAGCTTCATTTAATTAAAAGTATGCCGAGGCGTTGGAGCTGAAACTTGAAGTCGCCGTTTGGCATCTCCAGCTCTGGCCATGTCTGTGTACTCCATGTTGCCTTCAGTTTCCGGCGCACGAGCGAGCGAGTGAGCAAACAAATGAGCTTATGGCTCGACTATTCCAATTTAAACACTTCCTCCCCCATATTAGAGCCCTTTTTGTCATGCACATCGATTCCGAAACGTGGCTCTCTTCTGACAGTCAAGTTCAACGCCAGCAGCAAAAAAAAAAAAAAAAAAACTATTGTTACAATATTTGTTGTTGTCGTTGTTGTTGCTGACAAAACAAAAGCATAGTGCGACCGCGGGAGCGGCGGGGCGCCGCCATTGGGACTGGGGAGCTGTATGCAGCTTCGTTGCGGTAGCTTGATTTTTGAGTCATAGCCCCGGAGTCAGCCAAGAGTTCAGCTGGAGAGCCCCGCATCCGCACCGCTTTCATGGTAATGCGCATAATCGTGGCTTATGCCGGCAGCCAACGCGTAGCTGCTGGCTGAAACGTCGACGAAGCCGGTGTCGAAACGAATCCGTCAGTTACACTTCGTCTCCTTTTCTAGGTTTCCCTATTTGCATATTCCACTAATTGCTCGAATTCGCATACGAATTTATATCGCTGTGCTACAGCTGTCAAGTCCTTGGCTTAAATAATCGACCTTCTCTAAGCCTTGCTTTTGGATATTGGTGCTTAAAGATAAGAGATTGTTTAACTATCCAAATATAAGTACAAAATGGAATGCGAAGATACTAATCCGTTAGTTACACTGCGTCAACTTTTACAGACTTCATCATTTTCATGTTTATATAATTACTCGAATTTGCATTCGAATTCATATTCGTCTCTGCTTGGCTTTGCTAGAGCTGGCAAAGTCCTTGGCTACAATAGTCTTGATATAACGATATTTTAACTACCGAGAATACACATTAGTACAAATTCGAGTTCGAATACTGTATTCCAGGCATTACCATTAGTATATGTTAATAGCTGCACGATATTCGCATTCGAATTCATATTCGAATTTGCATAGTAATTTCTAATTAGTAGGGCTTTACTTGAGCTGGGTTTTCAGAAGCTTAGTTTGTCAAGTATAACTACAAAGCCTGCAGAGCCGGTAGAGCCTGCAGAATTCTGCATATTCCTGTCTTTATGCAAAACTAATACCCACGGCCTGCGACTCGACTACATTAATAACTGACTCTTCCTAAAACTTAAGAAGTTCCTTTCAGTATTTTCATATGCACAAAATTGCTTATAGGGTTATACACTACCCCATCAAAACTTACCCTCTGTTCTCCTGCTGAATATCAGGTATCCTGCGTTGCAATGCGAAACCCTCTCGACGTTTGTGTTAATTACATTACAGTTTTGGTTGTGAATTTGCATTTGCATTTGTTGGGCTAACACATTTTGAAGAACCCTTCGCTAGGACTTAAGTACAGCACACGAGACGTCTCTGGCGAAGGGGCAGATGTCAAAAAAGTGTCTCACATGCTCACACGCGCGCACAAATTAGAGCAGAGTAAGAACGTGTCGCCGCAATTGGGCAATGCACGAAGCGGAACTTTTATGGGACGCCGTCGCTCGTGGAACTTGTTCAAGAAACTTCACTTTAATTGCATTTCATGACGCCGCGGGAACGTGCTGAAAACAAAAAGGTTCTAAGCGATCTTCACTTTTTATTGCCTGCACACACACACACGAAAATACGAGCAATTCGGAATTGCACTTTCGAAACTGTTTACCGTTTATTGAAATTCCGCCAACGCAGCAATAGCTGAAACGTTTTGCTCAACTGTCGCTCTACGACTGACTGCAGGCCAGGCTCAGGCGGTTGCGTCTGCCGGCGTGTGCTGTATGGGAATTGAAACATCGCTGTCGGCGTCGCGTCGACGTCGTTGTCACCGCACTGCAAAGTGGCGTCGGCGTCGGCGTTGGCGTCTGCGCTTGCGCCTGCGTCGGCAGCGAACGCTACTGCTGCACTGTGCGGGCACGCGAGTAATTAACGAAGCGTGAATTCCAGTGCTGTGAGCGAGCGCATTGCGTGTATTGGATTGAAGGGGCAGAGGGGGTGGGTTTGTTTACAATTCGCAAATGCGGGAGAGCCTAGTGGATGGCTGGAAGAGACGGCGGTTGGAAATTCAAAAAGTTGAAAACGGAAGTGCGTTCAGTTTACATAATTATGAAGGTTAAAGTTCTTAATAAATTTGCGTGACAATAAAATGAGTTTTTGAGATCAACTTTGATTTATGATACTAAGATAAACAAAATTTTATAACTTTTGCACCTTCTATTTCAAATGATTAATTGCCGTAATTTTTTGGCTCTCACCTTGATCTTTTTTTCGTAGAACATGTCTCTTTTTGCACGTGGACCCGAGACTAAAAAGAGAAACAGTGTGGTGATAACGGTCCCTCCGCTGGTCAAGAAATCGAGCAAGAGCCGTTCTTTTCATTTCCGTTATCTAGAGCTGTGCCGTGCCAAGAACCTGACACCGGTGCCAGACATACGCTCCAATCCGAATGCAACCACATTTCTCGATCTGCTGGGTGATAAGCTGGGCGTCAGCGAGTGGCTACTGATTATTGAGGCACTGCACTATGATCTAGTGCTACAGACATTGGCAATACGCATGCGCCGCACCAATGGCAACAGTGAGTGGTATCTGCATCAATAATATATATTTATATTATATATTGCTATATTTTGTGTAGATATTGTTTTACCAATTGACACTGAAAACCGTGCACGACTCTTCCGCCAAAAGCCGGTCATATATACGCGTTTTATTTTTAATAGTCTCGTGGATGCGATCTCCAATTGTGTTAAGCTCAACAAGAATCTCACCGTATTGAAGCTTGAAGGTCTGCCGCTGCAGGATGGCTACATTGAGTGCATTGCCAAGGTAAGGAACTGCCTGATTGATGAGCTATGTATACAAATTTATCGTATAGACTTGAGTACTTATACCCTGATCCCATTGAAGATGGGAAATCAGGGTATAATGGTTTTGTTGAAATGTGTGTAACAGGCAGAAGGGGGCGTGGCAGAGCCCATATAGTATAAATATTCTTGATCAGGGCAACGAGCTGAGTCGATTTGGCCTTGTCCTTCTGTCTGTTCGTCTATCTGTCAGTCTGTATGAACGCGTCGATCTCAGAAGACTTTAGTTTTTTTTCTTAAATTTCCGTATACTGAGCGCGCATATCGAGCTTATCACTAAAAAACGATAACGCATCCCGTTATTTAGTTATCGATTAAAAAGCTTATCGAAAATCAGTTATAAAATTGTATCTCCCACATCTTTAAGGCTAGAAGATGTTATAAGCCGAGTCGAGCTGTCTCGACTAGAGCTTTCTTATAAGATGAATAAACCACGTTCACCTGTTCCTATAGGCTTTAGCCTCCAATGACTGCCTCAAGGAGGTCAGCTTCCAGAAATCTTACATTGGCGACAAGGGCTGTGAGGCGGTTTGCAGCACTGTCAAATACTTGAATCACGTGGAGATATTCAACATCTCCGAGTGCAATATTAGTTCAAAGGGCGCTGACTATGTTGCTGATATGATTAAGGTATGTCATTGGCTTCAGATCTGAGATCTAGGTTAATCAAGTCTTTGCAGATGCAAAAGATAACGCGGTACTCCGAGGGCTGGGAGAAGTCGTTGCGATATCGCAGCGTCGATGTTGATTCGATTGCGGGTCTACGCTACATCGCGGTGGCCAACAATCCGGACTTGGGCGACAATGGAGTGCGGCCAATAGCCGAGGTGCTCAAGGAGGATGCCTGGGTCAAGAGTGAGTAGAGTGAGGGTAAATTTGCAATCAACTCTGAACCTGAGCACATTCATCCAGCCGTTGATATGGAGAACTGCGGCCTGACCGACTGTGGTGCAAACATAATCCTCGAGTGCCTCAGTCTAAACAGTGCCATCACCGAGTTCAATGTGCGCCACAATGCTGGCATTAGCAAGTTCCTCATGCGCCAGATACGCGATCATTTTGGCAAGGAGGACGAGGAGAAGATGAACGAGCCGAAGTACGATCTGAGCTGCATCAATGGACTGCAGAGCCTGCCGAAGACCCAGAAGTACAGCATCTCCCAGCTGCTCTCGCATACCAAGACGCTGGAGGAGCAGCTGTCCTTGGAGCGCACGTTGCGTAAGAAGGCCGAGAAGCTCAATGAGAAGCTTAATCATCAGCTGATGTCCATGGATCATGGCGCATCGGCTCCGTTGATTCCAGCACCGCCGTTGCCGGAGAAGGTGGTCGAGACCACAGCTCTGCCCAAGGGCTATGTGCTAGTGAAGAACGACTACATGCAGTCCTTCAACAAAACGTAACTATCCATCGAATACTTAGTCCATACAACCTTAATTGCTGTAGTCCTCGTCTGCCCAGCAGCTATAAGAATGGGCCACCACTGGCCATCCCCTCTGGGCCGCTGGTCAATAGCGCTGTCACAAGCTCAGACTCCACGCCACGCAGTGCCAATGCAACTCTACGAAAGCAGCAGCAGCAGCAGCAGCAACAGCAGCAACAGCACCATCTGGAGTTGTCGCCTGAGGATCTGGAGGTGGACGTGGAGGATGAGGAGGAGGACGAGGACGATGAGGAGCAGCAGCTGGCGTACCAAGCAATGGCCGATAATCCACAGTTGCGTCAGCAGCTGCAGGTGCGCAAGGTGCGCAGCGAGATGAAGTATGTGGAAGCATGTGCCAAGGAAGCCAAGAAACGTGAATCCAAATCGGATCACGAGTTCGCCAACGAGCGCGATGTAAGACCTGTCAGATAAACCATTCAAATATTTTATCATTTCTCATGTCTCTTGCAGTTCAAGCTCAACCCGAATGTCCAGTTCGAGGTGGACATTGGCGACAGTTGCCTGGTCAATGAACAGCAAATGGAGCGCGAGCGCTACGAGAGCCGCGAGGAGATCGAGTACTACGAGCATCAGGAGATGATGCAGAAGCAGCACAGCAACTCCCACTATGAGCCGGAGTACATTGGGGATTGTGTGCGCAACGATAGTCACAACAATATAGCCAAGATCAAGAAACAGTATAGCGAAATAGGCAACAGCCAGATGGCCTTGTACATGGCCGAGCTGGAGCGCAAGATTAATAGCAAGTCGGGCAAGAAGCGTCACAAATCGAAGCAGTCCATGGACTCGCCGCACGGTCGCGAGGTGAAGAACAGCGACTATATGCATGTGGATACCTTTATGGCCAATATGGAGCAGTCTTCGCAGGAGTCGCCAAATAACGACTCTGAATCCGAGGGCGAGAAGACGGAGAGCACGACCCGTGGTGCCCAGTCGGATGACAATGGCAACGAGAGTGGCAGCGGCGTGCAAGGTATGAAAGTGTTCGTACGCCGCACTTCCCACTACAAGGAGGAGCAGGAGGAGATCATTCAAGATAATGGTGCTGGTGATCAGATTGTTTCGCCGCGCAGCGTCTACTTGGAGATGCAGAGAAAAAAGACTGAGAAGAATCATTGAATACTAAGCTGGGGGCCGCCACAACACAACACCTACAAACTGGAAGTATTATTAGTAGTCCACACAGCTCGAAATGAGAAAGGAAGAAACCAAGCGCCCCACCCCAAAGAAAACATTCAGAGCGTAGGACCAAATTTTCAGTTACCATTGAGATCCATTCTAACGCTTGTAGATATTGATTTTGCACGTATTGTTGCGATTATTATGTACATATATAGACAGATATATATATGTATATATAGATATATTTATATATATATATATATGTATGTATATGTATATATATTGGGATATTAATCTATTCAGCAGTTGAGTAATCCAAAAAAAAAAAAAAAAATTGAACACGAATGCCAAACGCCAAGATTTATGCAATTTTGTTACTAGCAGAGGCAGAAGAAGAAACATGAAACAAAGGAACTGCAGAGCGGCTGCACGAATGTTACGAACAAAAACCCCCAATTTAGCCCCCCAATTGAAATTGTTAATAAATCAGTATTTGCGCCTTCCTCGAATGATTTATTGGCCTTTTGATTTAGTTTCCGCTACTGTAGAATGTTATAATGGAATAATTACTTATTTGTCAATACATTGTGTAGTTCTGCTACTGTTTAAATTTGCTCAAATATAAGAGTACAAGTTGATTGAGGATTAAATATGTATGCTGCATTTATATCATATATATATAGTATATGTGTATCGATTATTTTCAATCCCTTTCAATTGATGCGTCATTCAACTCTTACTACTTGTCGTCTGCTCCTGCGGTTGCTACTGCTGCATTTAACCACCAAAGCCGTACAGAGTGCGTCCCTGGCGCTTCAAGGCGTAGACAACGTCCATGGCGGTTACGGTCTTGCGCTTGGCGTGCTCGGTGTAAGTGACAGCATCACGAATGACGTTTTCCAAGAACACCTAATGGAAAGTATTGGAAATTAGGGTGTTTGTGCTTTTTGAAGTATGACTAAATGACATGCCTTGAGTACACCGCGTGTCTCCTCGTAGATCAATCCAGAAATACGCTTGACTCCACCGCGACGGGCCAGACGCCTGATAGCCGGCTTGGTAATACCTTGGATGTTATCTCGCAACACCTTACGATGGCGCTTGGCACCTCCTTTGCCCAATCCCTTACCTCCCTTACCGCGTCCAGTCATTTTGCTGATAGAAGTTTAGATTTACGTTGTTCTGAAAAGATACACACATTTCATTATAAGACGGCGCAATGCAAAAAAAAAAAAAAAAAAAAAAACAGGAATCGCCATTTTGATACGACGCCATGTTTAAACGCAGTTGAATGCAAAAATATTTAGAAATAATGTGTTTTACGTGCATGCACATAGCAAGTGCAGTTTAATTACTTGCTAAAAGTGCAAGTCAATAAAAGTTTTGATGCTTTTTTTTTTTTTGTAAAATTTGTTGAAATTGCTGAGATGCTCACCAACCAACCTTTCGAGAAGTTTTTAAAGCAATGTGCCCGTGTTATTGAAAGCGTTAGATTCCAAAAATGACATAGTATAAAAAGTATACCAGCTATTATATTAGGCACATAAAATACTAAAACACAGGGTGACTTGTTTTGGCGAAGTTTTTTTTTATTTAAACTTACAAATTTAAAATACAAGTAATTTCTTACACTGTTATTTTAAATACTTAAATGTTTAGCTTATCTGCCGGCAAGACTCATAACTGTACGATGTAGCTGCTTTTTCTGGTATTTAGCAATTACTTGCATAATTTCTATTTTTGCGTCGATTTTTAAATTTTCATCCAGTTCAAAAACATCTTGTGCAACGGCCATGCCATAATGAAAACTTGGCGTGCTTTGTACATCATCTATTACAGGCTCAATGGCTATAGGCGTTGTCTCTTCGACTTCGGCATCATTATCCTCCATTGGCACATTCAGCTCTTCAATTCCAACTTGTTTTGGCGTAATTTCTATGGAACTGTTGCATTGTGGAATGTGTTCGATGGTTGACTGTGTAGGACTTCCAGAATCGACATTATCGACATTAGTTTGCCTTTCTTCAACCACACCAGAGCTGACATTATCGGAGTCCTCTGTGTTGGCGCTATCATATAGATTTTCCGCCTACCGTTTATATAGTTTACATTTTAAATTAGATATGATAATATATTAATACCATTAAATTTTAAATACACTTACATCCACACTGTTCTTATCGTACACCACGAAAGGCAGAAACTTGAGCTGCTGAAAGAACTTCCAGCCTTCCAGGCGCTTTATTTCCTCAGGCTGTGCTCCTCGCGCATTTGCATCGAAAATGGCTTTTTGCTGCAGACGGTAATACGAAGCAAGATTTAGCCATTTCCGAGCCAATTCATTTGTGTAGGCACGAAACTTGTATCTCTTTTCCAGTGTCCATTTCAGGTTTTTCCAGAAGTTGTGTTTCAAATAACGGATGCTATAATCTTTGTGCGTTTTGTCCCACATATAGGGTGTATTGCGAATTGTTGTAATAACGAAAATAATCACTTCATCGGACCAATATGGTCTCGTATTATCGTACACATTTGTCATTTCGAATGTTTAACAGTTATTTGATTTTTATTTATTTTTAAGTTCGTTGGATTGTCTACACTTAATCCAATTTTCTTACAAACAGCAGCTGTTTTCAATAAGAGCGAGACAAACATACATATGCTTAATAAAATACTATCCATATGCATATGTGTGTGTGTTTATCGTCTTTAAAAACTACCAAAACAATAACCGTTATGAATGACTAAGTGAATTGTATTGTATGCAACAGCCTATTCATAATTATAATAGCAATAAAGGAACACTTTTGTTGATCATAACCTTTACATCAAACAATTAATCAATTTTTTCTGATTGTTGAGTAAATTGACCATTAGTATCGATACTTACTTCATTATTTTCATAAATATATGAAGGTTTGGTATCGATTTATCGATAGCTGAGCTTAGTATTTTCATTAGAAAAATATTGGCATTTTAGCGAGTGGTACTGTTGGTCACACCACAAACAACGCAAGTGCAGTCGAAAAAAAAGCATTGAGTGTAACAGACGCGTTTTTAACGCTAGTTTTTTAACCAAAACAAGTGTAAGTGAAGCGGAGCAGAAATGAAAAATCTAATTAGATCTAAATAAAATGCACATGCTCGGTTATATAATGCAATGAATGCAGACACAATTATGTCGCGTCGACGTGTATTTATGCGAGTGCAACGAAATACTTTGGTCGCCTCAGTCTTCTGCTGCTGCTGTTGACCAACAGTAAAAAAGACCAACGCGTGTGCCGCTGCCGCTGGTTTCGTCGTCGCCGTCGTCGTCTCCGCAGCCGCTGCTGCTGCTGCCGCCTGCAAAGCAGAATTTGTCGCCGCCGTGAAACGAGCGCCATCGCAGCGCAACGCAAAGAGCTTCGCCGTGACTGCATAAAGAATTAAATATTTTACTATTGAACCGCGTGTCTGGAATTCTAAATAAACGCATATATATGTATAAATAATATGTAAAATCGTGTTCAGCATTTGTGTGCGTGTGTGTCTGTGTCTGTGTGTATTCGCGTGGGTGTATATGCGGCCGCATTTTGCTTTATCTTTATATCTTTCATCAACACAGGCGCAGGCCAGATGATTCATTTGTTACACACTCGGCGGCCGCTCAGCTGTCGATGTCTGCCTCTCCACGCGCATCCTGCTAGCACACACACACACAAACACACACAGGCAGACGCATATACGCATAGTCGGATGCTCGTATACGTGTATTCGCCTATTTGTTAAATTAACCGTAAAACTCAGTCGCCAGTCAGCTCTGTTGTCTGCCTTCTTTTCGCCGCCTTCGCCTTCGCCGGCTGCTTTCCATTTCCATTTCTATTTCTATTTTTATGCGTGTTTCAGTTTCGGTCCATTCCCTAATTTTAAATCGGTTTGCTAAAACTATTTAATCGTGTTTAAAATTTTATGTTTCTCCTATCGAAACACTAGCAATTGCATTAATTCAACAGTTATTCAATTTAAACTTCAATTTAAAGGTAAGTTTTCATTATATGCACTGCATGTAATTGTTAATTGTTATTCAACTTTTTTTTACTGTTGTAATTAAACGGGTCTGATCTGAAATTGAAGGGCTTTAGATGAAATATAGAGAGATTACTAAAGTTAAAGTTGAAGTGGACATCAGTCCTCTTCTCTTATATCAATAAGAGAACCAAATTGTTTCGGGTGCATTTATAGAGTTTGAAATTTATATTTTCTACTTAGAAATTAATAAATCGGTTTTATATATTAAACTCAGATTCTTTGTGAATTAGTTAGGTGCAGCCGACATTTAGCTTTATCTCTGCTTATATTTTGCGTAAATAGCATTCAAGTGCTATACTCCAAGATATTTGCGTTTCGACGACCTTTTGAATGATTAAAGATATTATTTTTATTTTTTATAAATATTCTTTTAAAAAGAAAAAGAAATAGGGTATTTTGCTAATAAACTTTTGTTTGCTTGTCAATTGCATTTTGCATAAAGTTGTCTCGCACTTCAACCTACAGTTATTCTTGTACAAAGACTTTTCTATATATATATATATATATGTGTGTGTGTGTTGTGTGTGACTGCGTGTGTGTGTTTACACTGAAGAGCTGCGAAACAGAAAAACTAGACCATAAACATAAATGTCATTCACGGCTGCCATTAGCGTAAAACAGAAGAAGAACGCAACAAATGTAAATCCAGGGCAAAAGAAAAAGAAAAAAAAAAATACAAACAATACAAAAAGAAAAGAACTCAAGGAAAATCGAGAAAAATATAGAGCAAAAAGATGAAAACCCTGAGCCGATAAGCAAACTGCAGTCAAATGTGCAAGCAGAGAACTGAAACTGAAACAATTGGAAGAGGGCAACTCCCAGCTCTAAGCTCCAACACTCCAAGCTGCCAACTGGGAATCGGAGGAAATGGGTTTTGGCAAAAGCGCAACAAAGTCAAAGATAAAAGACATTGAAAAACAATAACAATAAACGTCAGAAACTGGAGCAATTTCAATTGAGAACAGAAGCTATGGAATTTATAGAATATGACATCATTTAGGGCGTAACAAAAATATGCTAATTTCAATTCGATGTTTGAAATTGAGCCGGAAAGCTGCCAAATATATGTATATAATACACTATATATATACTATACTATACCATCTATGCTGTAATTACTATAGATATTTAAATTGAAATTGAAAATGCTCTTCAGATAATGCAATGTGCTTGAGCCACTTGAAAGCATTGAATGATGGCAACAAATACAAAGCAAAGGAGAACTGATAATCAAACTTGAGATAAACGATAGTTAAGGGTATTAATTCATGTGTATATAGACAATTCTAGGGTCACGGAAATTATTACGATTCATCTTTCACATGGGAATAGGCAAAGGCAGCCAAAAAGTAGATTACGCGTTATCTCTGCACACTTTTAGATAATCTAAATTTAAATAGAGCATTTGCTAACTTTCGCTTTAAAATATAAATAAAGATAAGATTTATGTTGCTTAATTATTTATTTTTATCGCATATGTGGGAAGAGCCTAAAAATGTTAAACAAACTTGATCCCAGTTCTATAAGGCATATATCGAAGCTTTTATGCATACAGGAACAAACAAAGGGATGGATAGATACACAGATAGCAAAGGAATGGATGGACAGACAAAGGCAAGGCTAGACAAGGGCATAGATAGACAGGTTAAGGGATGAGTGGAACCGAAGACACGGTTAGGTAAAGAAAAGTCTGGATAGACAGGCATACCTATACGAAGGGCTAGATCTACTCAGCTGTGAATTCTGATCAAGAATATAAAGACTTTATTGGCTCGTTCATGCCTCCATCATAAAACTTCCCTCGATTTCAAATTTCCCAGGGTATGGAAAGAGAGCTTTCAGCTTAAAATGCAAATGAGCAGAGATAAAATAAAATAAATCTCTATCTCTACATAATTTGTATTTAATTGCCTAGACGATGCATCGGTTGATGAACTCGTGCAACAGCAAAGCAACAGCGACAGCAACAGCAACAGCGACAGCAACAACAATTGCAACTGCTGCTGAGTGTGGCAACTGAATGACAAGAAGCAGACAAGCGACTGCATTATGCATGCTGCGACTCAGGACAACAACTCGTCACGTCTGATAACAATAACTAAGTGCGCGAGTACAAGAGACCATGATACTTCATATATACTATATATACTACTATATAGTATATATTTTATATATAGTAACTGCATTTAAACTGCGATGCGATGCGATGCGGACGTTTTCTTGAGCTCTGTGCAACGTAAGTTGTTGCTGTTGTTGCAGTCAGTCGGAGTTGCTGACAGTCGGAGAGATAGATGGACATTCAGACGGACGAGCAGAGAGCGTGAAGCTAAGTAGCTTTCCTTGCCACTTTTAGCTGTGTGGCAGCAACGACGAGGACACACACAGACACAGACAAAAACTCAACGCAACTCAATTCCGTTTACCTCTGTTCAAATAAAGTGAAAAACTTATTTTTCATGCCAAAACTTTTTGCTTTCCTTTCGTTTTTACCTTACATTTGCACGGTCGGAAGACTTTGCCTATTGATAAGATAATTGAAAGCCTTCACAATAAAGAAATACCCAAATTTAGAAATAGCTGCTGACACAATTGTAATTAACAATTCCCATTTGGAATTCCTTTTGTTTCCCAAAGTCTTCGACCTGCAGCTTAGCAGCTTAAAGCGTTAATGAATTGGCTAATTATTGATCAGGGAACACGCGTTCGAACTGGTTTTTAACACAGAGATCAATTAAAATGCTCGACGATAAACAAATCAGAGACTCGTAGAATGCTTTGAACTATCGATTTGGAGCTGAGCTAAGGGTGTTCAAGAAATAGTTGTTGCTATTTTTATGCGATGAATTTGAAAGAGTATAGAAAGAGTAATAGATATAAATAACTAATTAGGTATATAGATTAGACGAGCGAGAGAGAGGGAGAGCGAGAGTAAACTATAAATATAGAGATATGTTTATAGCTAAAATGGGCAAGATATGTTTAGATAAAGATGGAGATGGATAGTTGTCAATTGAGTGAAGAGAGTGAAGAAAGAAAAGTCGATGGAAAATGAATGAGATGAAAAAGATTTCCAGAGAAAGAGAGTGATGAGTGAGTGATGAAAGGACCACAAAAAAGATAAAAGATAAAAAATATAGCGGAACAGACAGGCAGAAGCAGAAAATATTGAGAAAATCGAGAAATAGAGAGTAAGATAGAAAAAGTGAGGTAGACAGATATATATATATATATATATATATATATATATATGTAGATTCATGTAGATTCTTGTATTGATCGACAGATACAGAGATGATGAAATGAACGAAGAATTTGATATCAATAGATATATACATATGCATATAGAAAGATAATGAAATAGGCAGAGAGAGGTTTGAAGCGGGACAAATGGAATGAACGATATCTGATATATGTGTATATTGGTGTGCAGAACTACGAATCATTGATAAAAAAGTATTTAACAAATTTTGAGGACTAAATAAAGATAACGCATAACATATTTTAAGTCAGATATCGCGTATGCAACACCATTTTGTAATTCCAATATCTCTGCACGCTGCAGGACTTCATTTCACTCTGCACTGTTCCAATTCCCGATGGGCCGCGAAGCACTTGAAGATCGAATGGCTTCGCCTACACCACTAGAAGCGTTGAGGGTGCCAGAAATTTGAGTACCGGCTCGATACGAACTCCGCCCTTAAAGTCAACAAAAGGCAAACGTGTGCGCATGAGTAATTGATATACGCAACAAATTCTAATGCAATAAAGGCCTAAGCAATTGGATAAACTTTTCGCTGTCCGTATCGATAGTTGCCTCAACTGTTAGCTACACTTTTTTTTTAAATTTCTTTTTATGCCTTTTTTATGAGCCGCCAAATGAAACCGCAAAAAATTGCTTATCGCTCAGTCGCTCATTACATAGAGTTCAATTTTTGAAGGCCTTTAGATGCCTATTCGATTTCTTTTGCCTTTCACGTGACGCTGTGAACATATATATATATATATATATATATATATATATATATATATATATATATATATATATATATATACGTATTTATATTTATGTGTGTGCGTGTGTGTGTGCCTTTTCATTCATTATTAATCACATTTTGATCGCCTTAGCATTGGGACAAGTGAAGGCGTCAATTGGCTGCCGTCTTGCGTCCAAGTCTGTCAAACACTTTCACACAACTTTTATCAAAGAGCTGACATCAGTAAATGGCCATTATCCATGTCATATATTTCGCTGTTGTTGTGGTCAGCTTATCGGGCAATAAAAAGGGGATACACCTCCTACAGGTGAGGCTCAGGCATTATTAATTAAAAAAAAAATACTCAAGTCTCCGGCTGTCACTAGTGGCCCTGACCCCTAGCTAGCTGCTCTTTTGTTTCCAATTGAATTTTCACAATTTTCCCATTGAAAAATTAGAGAGAAAAACAACAACAACAAACACAATCGCTGTTCACGTTAGCAGCGCCTGGCCTTTAATTCGAGCCCATTTTTCCAGTTTGTTATGAAAATTTGATCAGGTTTGCCGCCAAAGCGAGTAAAGCATGCAAATCAGCCAGGCGTAGACGCTCACACAGCTACTCACCAATACACTCACGAGCACTCGTGAGTATTCACACCAGCACTCACACATACCTATTCCGCTGCAGCTACTCATTCACTCATTTAGCTCTGTTCACTTGCCTAGTTCTGTTAGCGCTTTGCCGCAAATATGATTAAGTTCTTCTATCTCTATCTTTTTTTTTTTTTTGTTTTTTATGCTTCGACAGCTTCTGGGCTCGAGTCTGGGCTTCGGTTCGATGATACGGGGAAACGTTAGGGCTCGCTGGAAAGTGTTGCCAAAGCTAATGTGCTTAGAGAACGAACAGTTTATCAAATGTAGGTTGCACTCAACTGGGATAAGCTGAAGCAATTTTTCGCATTACCTTCTAGAACTCAGGTGTTGGTAATGAAAAAGTTGTAATTTAGAAATGAAGATGTTGCATTAAAAGAAAATGCAAACTCATGGAACAAGTTGCATTCAGAGAAGAAAAAAATTTCACAAAAAGAGAAGCAGAGTATATTGAATTTTTCAAATTGTCGTGAGTCTATATAGACAGTATCTTTTATACATAATGTAGCCTATCTAAATAAGTTGAATGCAATGCTAAACTGGTTAAACTTAGGTTATATTTCCTCTATACCTTCTTTGCCTTTCGATTGCAACTTAATCACATAAATTGCTTTATTGATTTGCTCTGCGCACATCAATTACCATTTAAAGTTCACGGTTAGACTGAATCTATTCAGTTGCCCATGGGGCAAACGCTTTGCCCATTGCATTCGCTTAGCTTATGCCCCGTCGCCTGGCAATTGTTTAAAGTTATTGACAAAACAGTTTGTGATTTATTGCCATAATAGATTTGTATCTCTAACGTGTGGGAGCTGTCAATTTCATGATTGCATTGCATCGTATTGTTCTATGTTGTTTTTGCATATTGCATTGTCAATTGGGATGTCGAGTGAAGGCCTATCAAAACAAATGCTAAAAATTCGAATTTCTAATTTGAGGTGTTGACAGGTCGTCATATACCTATATATATATATATATCTGTGCCACATGGACACTTTGAAGTGAATGAAAAGTGTTTATAAATAGTCATTTCTGAGTGCATGTCACGCTGAATTCGACAGCCGTACAATTTCCGCCGGAATCTTCTAGGAATCGTTTTGTTTATAAGAATTTCTCTCGTTTTGCTTTTGCTTTTGGGCATATGAATCACATGCGCTAATTATAAACAACGGCTAGAGCCTCGCGATATATGACGTACTTAAACTAATACGAGACCTTGGCAAGCACACGAAATGTGGCATAAGGAAAAGTAACTGGCCTAAGTAGGAGCGTGCTGGACTATAAGATATTCTATAATTTTTACTACAATTTGCCATAAATTGACGCAGCGAAGAGAGATAAATAATAAGAATAGAGAACAGCACAGAAGAGAGAAGAGTATTGCAGAGCACACAAGAACGAGAAAGAGATCAAAAATGAGTAGAAGAGAAAAGACAAGAGAAGCAGGAGATAATACGTAAAGAGAGGGAATGGAATAGAATGTGAGAACACAATTCCAGATAGAATATAAAAAAAAAAATATAACATAAGAGCAGGGGCAAATTCATAAGATTAAAAAAAAAACTAGAAGAGAAAAGAAAATAAATGAAAATTTCTCTATGATATATATAAAATATATAAAATAATTCGAAATATTATAAAAGTCTGTTTTCAGTTTGTAAGACTTAACAATTTTTTTCTATAGATTGTGAATTTATATAATATTACAACAAAGAATATATTGTCACTATATACCTCAACACACAATTTTTTAAATATTTTGACTACCTTATTAAATATGATATTTTTATCTTTTTGCTTTCAGTAATCGACACGAAATTATAGCTAACAAAATTGCGGTTTCTTCTATTGTTTTTATTTTTATTTTTAACTATCACAAATGTTGTTGGTCGTAAATTTGGCAATTTAAGGTGAGTTTAACTGCTTGCGTGTTGATTTTTGATTAATTATTTTCTTTTTTCGACATATGTACATATATAAATATGAGTTGTTTCTTCGTAGAGGCAAGTAAAATATTTTTTTTTAGAGATTCAAAAGCAAGCTTAACTGATTATTAATTTCATTGTATACAAATTTAATATCTTTTGGATATCGCAAAAACGATAGTAATACAAGATTAACTTTCTGTATTTACACCGTAATATAAAATCGTCTCATTTAAAATAAATTGTTTTTAAAAAATTTAACAAATCTACTGCTTGGATCGTAAATATTTCATTTATTCTTAAAAAGCACGTGCCAAAATTTGAATATATAAAATCTGAGTTTTATTTTATAGTCTACAAATTCACATGCAAAAGTATGTATATATATATATATATATATATATATATATATATGCCTATATGCCTATAACAGGTATGATAGATTGACTAAACTCATCATGCTGAGTAGTTATATATTTACACTTACAATGCATTCAAGGGTATCAAAATAACGAAAGCAATGAAAACTCGACCAATTACCCTTCTACTATAGTATGTGAATTTACTGTAGGACAGTGTGGGAATTGAGTATTAACCGTGCTTAAGTTGCGCAGCAATTTATTGATTCACTGGCTTATAAATAATAGATAGCAATAGTTCAAATTTCTAGATATACAAACATATATCTAAGCAGTTATATAAGCTCAGTAAACAACGTCAGGCAAGGTCGCTTCACGCTGCAGTGTTGCATAGAGTTTGGTGTCGATTTCGGGTTGACCTGCTGCAGCTGCAGTTGCATGCAATTGATAAGCAGTTGCAGTTGACTGAGTGCCTTCTGTGTGACATTTGACTGTTATCAATCTGTATTCGATTGTCAGACGCTCTGCCCTTTTGTGGGCTTTCGTCGCCCGATTTAAATTAATCAAATGCTGCGACGCTCTCGGTTGGTCGCTTGCCAAAATCGCGAGGTGCAAAGTTTATTGGGCCAATAATACATCGAACGAAAATAAATATCTATTTGCTGCGAAATCGAAACTGGCCACAGCGAAGCGCAACAAATGACAAATACTATTCTTAGTCACTCACTGTCATCTACGAAAGTTTTTTAGTTCAAATCGATTTGATGGCATTTTAATCGATTTAGTTAGTGCAGCGCATGAAAGCCTTGGGCGGCAAAAATAGGCAAAAACTTTAGTTAGTCGGCAAAATATAAAATTATATTATATTATATTATTTATGCCACTTGCTCTTCAAGACGGTAAACAAATGCAAATGGCATTTGAAAATGAATCAAAAACTTTCCTCACAAGTGAAAATTTGAAATGACGTGTTGAGTTCCTCAATGCTGAATACCCTGTATAGCGATGGATATGGTATATTGTGTAGATCGTGTGGTTTAGAATATTATTAAAAAAAGAATGTATATATAAATAAATATATTGCATATAAATGTGGCCTAGAAAGATATTTGAATTTGAGAATATATATAAAATAAGCAGAATATACATTTTATTTATTTAATTTTATTATTTTATATAATAATAAAAGCAAATTATCCACTTAATGCTATATGATATTTGACAGGGTATCTCCTAGTTATTCCAACCCATTGCTTGTCTATCTAGCAGATATTGTTTGTATATTTTAAAGATATATTTTAAGATATTTCCGTATCTATTCAAATGAATAACTTTTTAAGAGGTTTCTAAGACTTAGAGGGTATATATTAGTCATTTCAATCCATCTATTAGTTGTTATTTGTATATTTGTATATATAGCAAGAAATACTATTGCTTGCTTATCCTACGAAAATTCTCTTTGAGTACAAATGATTTACAGGGTATGAGCTAGTCGTGCCAGCACACTGCTTGCCTACTAAACAGTTATCACTGCTATTTGCTGCTAATATTAGCGTGAAAAGCGGCGCAGCTTGCGATTGCATGCGACTGGGTCCGGCGGCAGGCAGCGGGGTGTGGCATGGGCGGCTGGGCTGGGGAGCTGCGGACTGGGGCTGCTTTTGTGGTTCTGCTGTGGGTTGAGTTGTTGGTTCTTGCTTTGGCGCCGTCGAAATCCAAGAGATATTTGCACCACTTTTCTATACACAATGATATTAGCATGTGTGTGCGTGTGTGGCATGCGTGTATGTGTGTGTATATTTTATTGTTGGCTTTGGCTCTCTTTGTGCTGTATGCTTTGCTTTCTAACATTTCCTGTGGTTCTTTTTTTCATCTATTTTGCTGCTGTTGTTGTTGTTGTTGTTGTTGTAATTCACATTTAATTGTACAATTTTCCGCGCTATATTTGATTATGCGAAACTATTTTGGTTGCCGGCCGCCATTTTGTTTTGGGGCGCATTTCTAGTTAGATTTTTAAATTCAAATTTCATAATAATTTCTCTTTGCGGGTTGTTTCTGCTGGCAAGTTTATTGAACCAAAAACAAATTGCGGCACACATTAACGTTAGATTGTTATTGTTATTTTGATTACTGTAAACCGCCCCAAAAAGCTTGCTTTGGCTATTTATGGTCATCAGCCCGAAAGTAAAATATCTATGCGAGAGTGAGAGAGTATGTGGTTCGGTTTAATGCCTCGCATAGGTCATTGCCATCAGCAGCCGCAAGTACAGCATGTCGAATGTAAACATTTCAGCTTGTTTTGGCTGACTTTGTAAGGGGGGTGGTAGAGCATAATACGGTCTATATATATATATATATATAGAGGTGTATACATATCTATGCTAGCACGTCAGCCATTGACTGCAGAGCGCCCACCTGTAAGCGAAATGTAGGACGGCCCCATGCAATGGCACCCAGCGGACAGCAATTGGTCTCTGCGCTTGACTCACCTCTGTCTCTTGATATATGTGCATGTATGTTTTTACTCGATTTGACAGTTATCGATGGTGCTTAGCATCATATTACTTTGCAGCAGCTGCCTCAAGTTACTGTAGAATTACGCGACAATTACGAATATTATATAACGTCCGGCTCAAATTACCTCATTTTGAAACCAGATCTAGATCTTGATTGGAATATACAAATTACTATAATATATATCTATATATAAATATCTAGGGCAATACTAAATTGTAATTCAGCAGCGAATAGATACGGTAATACATTTAGTTTTTATTGCAATCCTCAAATTGTTTATTGTTTACTGATTGCTGCTTTTTGATTTTTATATTTGTTTAGATTTGAATTTCCTTAATAAAAATGTTGCTTAAAATAGATTTCTAATTATATCCACTGCGATATAGATGTACACTTTACTGTATATATAACATCTGATTCATGCATTAGAGTTCTTCTGATCTTCCAGAATTCTTCCATGAATACCCTTTCAATATTACGTTTACTTACATATATGTAAATCTATTTTTTTTAAATTAATTTCACTCCGTATATGTAATTGTTTTCGTAATTAAAATTACTTACGCGCACAATTACATTCGGTATCAGAATTACAATCGCAATCACCTGGTGTTCATGAATGCCCTTGCTAATCAATGCCTCGACCTTATCGCTGTTTGTAATTTGTAGTTAATTTTCGTCCCATGGCGCCAATGTTTCCATACAGAGCTGTGCCATCTGAGTCGGAATATTTGCACACCTATGCACGATGCGACCGACGGACGATAAGGCTAATCAAAATGATATTCAAAGGAAATACTAATAAAATGCCGCCGGCTATCAGCGGTGGGGAAATGGGGCACGATAAGCGTGTTGACCAAGCCAAATTGGGTCTATGGGTCTGAGGGGCTCTAAGCGGCATCAGCTGTGCGCAAACCATATCAAATGCTGCCTATATATGGCTCGAATGCAGGGCAGAGAGCCAGCCAAATGGTGTGGGGCTAGCCAGTTGTTCGGTTGATTATCAATTGGAAAGTCGACGGCAACCGCAGCAAAGCCTCAATAAACGGGGCGTGGCCATGGGCATTATTTTGTGCAGATAATTGGGAAAGCATTTGTAGAAGCTCCCAGCGGAGCAGCTTGACCAATGCCTCGAGCCATCAGCTCCAAGCTTCAGCTGGAATTGCTGCAGCTTGGAGTCGAGCTGTGTAATAAACAAGTTCTAGTTGTTATTGTTGTTGCTTGTTGTTGGTAATGTTGATGTTGCTGGTTGGCATGAATCACCTCTTTTTGTTGTTGCTCGTGTTGCTGTTGTCATGTTGCTCAGTGCGTTGCTTTTGAGAGTTAACTAAACTATGTACACGCGGGGATTTACAGTTAAAGGGCAGCCACTGCCACAGAGCGAGAGAGCAGCAGAGAAATGGAGAGAAATGGAGCGACTCCAACAAGTCCAATTTCAACTCCAACCAACTGCGATTCTGTCCCGTTTATGACGTTTGCACTTAACCCCGAGCATGGCACAGTTATTATTCTTTTTTCATGTTTTGTTTTGCTGTTGTTTTCTGTTTGCTTTTGTTTTGTTTGCTTAGTTCTGCCCGAAGCTTTTGCACATAGCGGAAGCAGATCGGGCGGGCGGTTAGCCAAGCGAGAATCATTCGAAAAAATGCTCCATTTGTTGCATTCTGTTAGTTTTGTTACCCGCTCAAGAGCTGAAGCGAGTATATTGGTTAAGTGAACTGGCTGTTGATCTGTCTATTATATATATATATAGAATATACTTTACAATATGTGTGCAAAGCTTTGTTAGTATTAAAATTATTTCTATACAAACACTGGAAACATTTCAAGCAAATAATCATTAAATTTTTATTGACAGCGCTGTTAAGCCGAGATATTTGAAAAACGATAGGCGGAGTTTATTTAGAGTATATATATAATTTACTATGTTGTAGAATTTATCAAATCTATGTTGCGGCTATAATAATTGTAGTGCAACTACAACAATCCAATCTCAGCTATTTCAGAACCATAAGCGCGTATTAAGCAGTCGGTACTGCCCCACTGCAATGTTCTCTTACGAGCTCCTCTTTGCTGTTGGTGTCTTTAGGTAGGTTTCCATATTATACACATCTAGTTTGTTTTTTTTTTTTTTATTGCCGCTTGAATGCATTGCCAACGGATATTGACAGTAGTTAAATGCAATTCACTGCGAGCTCCCCAATGGGCGAAGCTTAGGCGTGTGACGTCAGCGCGTAAAGCAACTGAAATATGTGTATAAAATATATATATGTGTGTGTGTGAGTATCTAAACTAGCTTTAGACCTGCCAGTTGCGCAAGCTGCAATTCGACTTATAACGGTTTTCCTATTGCTGTAGCACAATTTCGCAATCAATCAAATTAAATCAAATTTTGATAAGTTGATTCTTAAGCACATAATTTGCAATAAACTTTTATATTATGCCCGTTGTAAAAGTAAAGTTTTAATTGTTGTTGGATTGTTTATTGAACGGAATTATAGTTAAGCTGCTCCACTTTCAATTGAAATGATTCTTAAATTAAACAGGAAAGAATAGAATGATTACATTAGTATAATAGTATTAGGTGATGATGCAACTTTAGGGTATTTCATAGTCGTAGTAGCCCACTAGAGCACTTTTACTTTATACTTTTGCTAAATTTGTTGTGCTGTATATAAAACACAAATAAAACATAGTTTTTGTGTGGCTAAGCAAAAGTATTTATTCAACTCGTGTGGGGGAGGGGAGGCAGTCACTGGTTCATGGCCAACTCGTGCGCCTAATGGCTGCAAACGTAAGCAGTGGCAGTAATTACAACAACAATAACAACAAAAGCAGTAGCAGCCGCAGCAGCAGCAACAGCAGTAACAACAACAACAACATTGTGCAGCACCACGGAATCTGGCCAATGAATCAGAGAGCGCTACAGAAATGGGCCAACACACGCCAACGCAGCCAAAATCTGCACACGCGATGCCCAAATATCGAATACATTCATTCATATGAGTCTATCTATTTGTGTGTGAGTCGGGGTGTGTGTATGTGTGTTGGTGTGCTCGACTGATTGTGAGTGGTGGGCGCCTGTGGTGCCACGCCCACGCGCATTGTAATGCCTATTATGGCAAAGTAGCTGACAATTTTATGGCCCAAGCGAAAAAAAGCTGGTCTAGTGTCGGCCAAGCTGCCAAAATGTTAACAATTACAAACAGTTTATAAAAAAGACAAGTAGATCAACTGGCCGGTGGCAAGGTGAACAGAGCTAAGCCACTTCAGACGCTGCACGTGCCGTCCAAGTGGAGATTATGTAGAGATTGTGGAGATTATGAAAATAAAACCGAAAGCGCTTAAAAATCAATGTGAACACAGTAGAAATATTAAAATTTTGCAATGGCAACAGCTGAAATTGAAGAAAACAGATAAACTTAAAAATTAAAAATATAATAAATAATAATTCGTGAAAATTGTGCTAAATATAATTAAGCAACTTTAGCTTAGATAAAAATCAGCTTAAGTTTAGCTACGATTGTCTCATAGGTGAAATATTGTAAAGATTTATGGCTTTTAATCCATTTTAAAATTAATTTTTATTAAAGCAAAACATTTTTAAAAATATGAATTATTAACAATATCCCTATAACTTGTTCAAATGTCTTCGATTTCAATTTCATTGGCTAATCAAAAACTTGTGCAACATGTCGTATGAGTAATGCGCGCGATTCAATTCTATAAAAGAACACAACAGAAATTAACAGCGACAGCAAATTCTTGCGTGGATTGAAAATGCCAAGCGCTGGGCAAATTGTGCCAATCGCTTCAACTAAAATACGACAACAGCAACAAAACTAAATGAGAAAGAGAGGGCAAGAGGGAGCGAGAGAGACAGTGAGAGCAATTTATCGATTTCGATGCTAGAAACTTGTTCTTACTTTGCAAACTTTAGCCAACTACTGAGTCTGTCGGCTAATTTCATTTGAAATATGTGTAAATTGAATAATTCTATTGGCACTTCAAGTAGCCAATCATTCAATCACTGAACCAGTGAGAGAGACAAAAGTGCCATTGCACGCACCATGAAAATCTGACCCAAAAAAAAAATATATATGAAATGGAATTGTTGGAAAATTTCTGCTGTGCGACATGGAGTGATGTTTGTAGGCTAGAAAAATTCTGTCATGTGACTGACAGCAGCAGAAGCACTCGAAGCCGAAGCCATAATAATACAGAAAATAAACGTAATAATAATAGCCATAATGATGATGATGATGATGTTGCTGATTAGATGATCGAGCAGCGTGTCGTCCACTAAATGAAACAAAATTTATCGGATTAAATTTATGACAATTTTTCATGCTGTAATGCGATAAAGTGCGCTGATGCCGCAGCTGAAGTTGAAAAAAATATAGATATACAACAGTTAGATATATGCAGCTCATATTAAAGTCTATTGAGCATTAAATGCGTTGCTTTTGAGTTATAATAAGAAGTATATTTACTTTGTATGTTGTTTATATTTAATCTAATTTTTAAGAAATCTCCTTACATGAGTCTTCGTTTAGTTAAAAAGTTTCCAGTTATAGGGTATTTGAGCGTTCAGTCTGCGTCTTGCTTATTGCCTTATGCTCGTTTAATGTGATCTTAGGCACTTCCTCGAAGTTTATAGCATCTGCATTTGTGTGTGTGTGCGTGTGTGTGTTGCATGCCGCAATTGCAGCAGGCATAACCAATGCAAAACCAAATTACGGCAAGCCGCATACGAGCACATATGTTGCCCGTCTGTCCGCCCGTCCCGTCCGTCCGTCTGTTCGTCTGTCTGTCCGTCCGTCACTCAGTTAGATGCGAGACGGCCCATATAGAAGCTCGTTGCATTACATCTATTGTAAAACATGTTGCTGGCCTCGTCGCGTTTTTCATTTCTCCTCTGAATGGCTGACTGACTGACTGTCCGACTGTCTGAGTGGCGTGTGCTCACTCAATTAGCGCCCAGAGGACCGAAACCGAAACCGAAACAAAACAACTAAAAGCCAACAGTAGAAGCAGCTACAGCTGCTTCTTCTTCGCCCTGCCAGTGGGCCGAGGATTGTGCAAATATTTGCCGCTAACTAACTACAAATGAAATTGTCTTACACAAAAGTACAAGCATTTTCGTATGCAGCAACAAAATAAATAAATGAAGACTGAAAAAAAAAAACAACAACAACAATTGTTGCAGCTTTTCTTCTGCTAACGATTCGACGGCTGCACGGCACGGTGGGCGGGGAAATTTGTTTAAAAATATGCCTAAAGCGCTGCCGTCGCTGCTCCTCAGGCAAAAGTCGAAAGAAAAAACCAAATCCAAGTATAAATAGAAAATGAATAAAAATACTTTTGGTTTTCATTTGGCTGCACTTTAATTGTTGCTCTGCCGCTATAAATTTACTTTCGATGCGAAATTGGGTAAAGTAAATGGCAAAAGTTGATACGAAGAGCTAAGACTAAAACAATTATCTGGTATTAAAAATAGAGCTGTAAATGAGGTATTTAAAGGCTTTCGATAATGTATAAAATTATAATTAAATATAATATCAATATCAAATGGATAATGGTATGAATGAATGGAAAGTTTCTCAGATTTTCTCAGATTCTAGCACAAGTTAGTAGTCAATTTTCAATATATTTTGAATGTTTTCCAAGTATTACATTTGCTGTTTATGTAGCAATTTTGTATAATTAAATATTGCTCATACGCAGCGTCAGCCACAATTGATGGCTGCTTTTTGGCGATTAATAAATAATTATTAGCGCAATTACAGTGGCAATTAACATGACTGCTAGATTGCATATATAAATATTTATATAAGCGTCTACGTATGTGTAATAGTTTATTGCTCATACGACCTGTTTGGCCGTGAAAATGTGGATAGCTAAGTAGCAAGCCACATGTTCGAATGTATATATATATATATATATATATATATATATATATATAAATATATATGTATGTATATATATATTTATACAAAATAAAAAACCTATTACTGTGTAGCTGTATATGCATCACAATTAAAGAACAATTATTATTTGCTTTGGCAAATATTTGCAGCATGTGCGCAACTTAAATGAGGCGTGCGGTGCAGCCAATGCAGCGCTGCCAAAGACACGTTTCACTTTCATTACACACACACACATGCACACGCACGCATGGCTTACGCACTTGGCCAAGTCATAAACCTGTCCAAGGCATCAGACACAGAGAATCAGCCGCTTGCCTCGCATCTCTTTTATTTTCGTTTTTTTTTTTTTTTTGCATTTGAAAGTGAAATTTGTGTTTAAGCAGCGACATTTGTTTGCCATTTGTCTTGAAGGCGGCGACGCTTGCACACCACTCGAAGCAGGGCAGGCGAGGCGCGGTGGGCGGGGCACTTTTGCAGATCGAGCTGATGGATTCTATGTCGGCGTTTATTTGTCAGACTCTGAGATATCAAATAAACAAAAAGTATTGCGTTTAGTTGCGGGAGTTTGTTTTTACTATTCTAGAAATGTGAGTGTGAGTGTTATCGATGCCACATGGTTGCGTGTGTGTGTGTGTGTGTGAGTGTGTGACGAGGCGTGGTTTGCCTTGCGGCAATTTCCATTGAAAAACGACAATACCAATTTGGTCGCTCGCTTTCCGGTCTGTACAAAATTTGTGCTTGGGCATTCCAGCCTTATATGCTATGCTACTCGCTTTGATGTGTCTCATTAAAGCGCATTTTTCAAATGCAACGTGACATTTTTCAAGGTTGTTTTTGTTGCTGTTGTCGCATCATTCATCAACATTGCTGACCAACACCAAGAGATTTGTCATGCGGGCAGACAGGCAGGCGCATAATTAAATACTTTCACCTGCACACACACACGTGTGCATGTACATGTACTTAGTGCATATGCAGATATATACATGTATGTATGAAAACATATATTATGTACATGGATTCATGGCCAAGCACAGCCCCAAAGCTGGCAAGTGCCAATGCACTAAAAATAGGCGCATTGCCTTTGCCAGAGACAAACATTTTTAATAGCCGCTTTTCACGCACGGTCGTTGAGCTGCCGCCGGTGCCCCCTGTCAGTCCCCCTTTCAGTGCTCCACTCCCCTATCCTAGTTTTAACACCCGCCAGAGGACATTAAGACATCAAAGCAACAGCTATAACAGCAGCAGCAACAGCAGCGGCTGGCATGGGGTAAATGCGTGAAAATAGCGATTTATGCACCTCAGGCCTTGTCGCCATTTCGGGTCGGTCAAGTAAATCTCAAGAGTTTACACTTTCTCAAATTCAAACAAGTACACAGTGAGAAAAACTCGCTGCCAAATGTCTAAATTTCTTCTTAATCTCGAATACACATCAATGTATCGACGATGTGTCTCTTTATCTATGTGTCTATGTGTGTTTGTATTTCGATATCAATGCATTTTTGTATCTAAGATCTATATATCTTAGTATCTATATATAGATATCTATATCTAGGTATTGCATTGATGTATATTTATTTATTTATTATATATCAACTACATTTCATCGCTTTATGTTTCTGCATAGACATTTATCTAGGTATCTATATCTAGGTATTGCATTGATGTATATTTGCATCTACGTATCTAAGTATCTATATAATATATCTTTCTTCAATCAACTTCATTGCATCGCTTTATCTTTCAACATATACATCTAGCCATGTTTCCACATAATATATCTTCTTCAAGTCAACTTCAGTGCATTTATCTAACCAAAAATCTTGAAGATATTCAATAAGCAGCAGCCAGCTGCAGATACAGATACTTTTGTATATTTTTGCCTCTTCTAAAGATGCATTTGCCATGTTGTTGGTATTTTTAAAAGAAATATCCGAATTTCTGGCACTTCTTATGCATATGTTCAGCATTTCGGGCTGTGTTTATGTTCTTGCATTTGTTTGTTTGAGTTACAATGTGTGTCTAACACTCACACATACTCGACACAAAACAGGGCCAACATAGTCGGAGTCCGTCGAGTCCGTCGAAGACGGCCATAAACTGTTGTTGCGATGCTTTGCCTTTTGACATGAAGGTATCGGGGCGTTGCCGGCATATGCCATTGACTGTGCATCTCCATCGCCATGGGCCAACAATGAACCCACCAATGAAAGTGCAATCAGGGCGAGGTGGCTGGCTGAGGCTGAGGCTGACGCTGAGGCTGAGGCTGGGGCTGGGGCTGGGGTTGGGTCTGGGACGCAACGTCAATGACTGCTGGCAGCGCTAATTGCATTTATCGTTGCTTAGATGTTAATTATGACAGCGCAGAGTGCACTTTGTATAATAAACGTTGAACACACACACACACACACACACACATACACATACGCATACACTCATTCACACATTGTTGCATGCCTAGGCGTATCTGCGCTGAAATGCCGTTGATGTTGCTGATTAAGCAGGAGTCGCTCACAGCGAGGTCAATGCTATTGTAGCTAATAGATATTTAACAGCCGCGCAACCCGCACGTTTAAAAACACATTTGCAGATAAGGCTTGCATAACGCTTAAAAGAAGTCTAAATACGTTTGTTGTGGAAAAACTTTTGGCTTTTTTTCAACAATTAAATCTTCCTGTTTAACTACTAATAAAACAACATTTACTCATGTTTCATTATCTTTAATTTTTAGTGATTAGTTTGACATTTATATATGACCATCACATCACATTTATATTTAGATTTTCACTTGATTACTTCCTTCGTTTTCATAGTCATAAATTGGTAGAGTACGCTATTAGAGTTGATTGCTTATGTCAGATAGACTATGGAACAGGATATAATATCTTGAAAATTTACAGCAATGTAAGAACTTGTGGTTCTGATTCTACGAATCTGAATCTTGAGCACTGATTACAATCAATTTTTTGTTATTAGCGGAACTTAATACTTTTTAAAACAATCTTGGGAGTGTAGTATAAACCCTTTCTTCTTATTTTTCTCTGTGTCCTTTTCTCTTTCTTCTCATTTTCTTTCGATCTTTCTTACTGTCCTTTCCTCCTTTTTATTTCTATCTATCGCTCTATTGCACCCACCTTTTGTCTCTCCTCCTCCTTTCTCTGTCGTTTTTTCTCTTTCTCTTTTCTTCCGGTCTCCTTTATCTCTCTGTATCTCCTTCTTTCTCTGTATCTCCTTCTCTCTATATCTCTTTTTCTCTGTATCTCCCGTCTCTCTCTCTCTCTCTCTCTCTCTTGGTCTCTATCTCATATTAAATAATGTAATTTGAAGCCCTTAACTACTTACAAACATTTTACTGCTTTTGGCTACATTTCGCTTGTTGCTTTGACCACTCGTTCGTATCTCCATCTCTCTCTATCTGTATCTGTATCATCAAATTGTGTCTAAGGTCACACTTGCCATTGCCCCTGGCTGAGGTCTAAGGTTATGACAGCGGCCTTAAATGGACGTTAGCCACAATTTGTGTGCGTCTTTGGTGTTTTCATTGATATATCTGGCTTGTTTACTAGCTTGCTGGCGAGCATGCCCATACTGAGCAGCATTTAGCAAGACAAGAGCTTGATCATGGTTTTATCTTAATTTTTGAGCCATCTGTGTCAGTAGTTTCCTTAGTCCATTTCCAATTGAAGACTAAATTATGGCTTAGCTAGCTTGTAACAAATAAATATGCAAAGCTACTTTTCTATATACACAGTATAGGACAGGTGTTGAATACTATATTGAGCATACATATAAAGAAGAAAGAAAAAAGAACAAGAATAAAGAAAAGACAGCTAACGATATTTCAATTTAGACTTTTGGCACCTTCACCTCAACAGCAAATAAACACTCAGCTCCATCTAGTATTATATCATCGGGGCGCATAATTATTTATGCAAATATTTGCATAAATATATAAAACTCTTGCCTCTCCATTTGACAATAATAAATTAGGCTCGAAAAGCATATATATTTATATTGTTAATAAGAAAGAAATGTAAATTGTTGCTTTGCATAGATACAATGATGTTGCTTGGCTTGAATTTTTTTGCGCCTTTTTGTTTTTTGTTTTGGGTGTGGCCAGGTCAGTATACGTTTAATGTATAAAATTCAATTTGTCGCTATTGCTGTTTATTGGGACAAAACAACAACAACAACAACAACAGCAGCAGCAGCAGCAGCAGCAGCGGCAGCAACAGCTGCAAGCAATAATAACAATAAGTAAGGCGCAAGCTCAAAGAGCAAAGCAAACACGTTTCGTTATGCTGGAAAAGTCGCCGGCGCAAGTGAAAGCGCCGACGCCGACGTCGACGTCAACATCGCTGCCGACGTCGCCCGTTGTCCCGTTGTCCAACAATGGGGAGGCAGTTATTCGCCAGCTTTAAGTTTTCCTTAAGGCGTCCCAGCAATCTCCGCCAGCTTTGCCGCGCACGCAGCTTGCCATCATATTTCACTGGCTGCACTTGTCGTGTTTATTGTTGTTGTTGCTGTTGCTGTTGCTGTTGCTGTTGCTGTTTCTGTTGCTGTTGTTGCAGCAGTGGCTATAACAACAACTGAACACTTGCACATTGCACACTTGGCCAACTTTGGCAACTTGACGCGGCAACAAACGAGTTATTGTCGTGGTTGTGTTTGGCTGGCTGGCTCCATTGCCCAAAAGTCTTAGCCCGGCTTTGCTGTGCATTTTGCCAGACTATCTCTGTGTGTGTCTCCTCGTTGTCTCTGGCCTGAAGGGGCAAAACATTTAATTTCATTCATTGGCAACGGCAGCCAAAACTGCCAAAAATGGCTAAGATACACAGACTCTCATGTTAATTCTATTGTTATTATTATTGTCTACTCTATGAGCTCGGGATGCTATTGGGCTTGTCATTAAGTTTGTGACATGCGCAGCTGCGAAATAAGGAATACATAAAGCTAATTACATTTGCTAGCTGACCACAAATTATATGGGAGGGGAATCGCATTTCGAAAAGAAAACTAATTATTTTTCCGCTTGAGATAATTCCTAGCTCTATACTCTGGGAATTAAAAACAAATATTATGCATAAATTTAAATTTCCAGAAAATATTGTAGTGTTTTTTATTGTTATCACAATTAAAAGATGTCATTAGTAGAAACTATCAGATTAATTACGCTGTTCAAAATCCAATAATAACTTTTTCGAATCAGAATCTCCAACCAAAATAGCTCTGTCATGATGACAATTAATGATTTATAAGAAATATAAAAGAGGCTTTGGAGTAGCACTTTCTTTTTGCGATATTTCTTAACTGCTTTCTGATTTAGTTTACTAAAATTAAAATTAAAATTAAATTTGGTCGAATTCAAAGTAATTATTAACTAAATCCATTGAATGTTTAATTGAGATTATAAGAGTTTTGTTTTAATGTATATAACAGAGAGGAGGAGGCGGGGCTCTTAAGTAAAACAACAGCCGATTTGATTTTCCCCTGTCCGTCTATCTGTCTGTATCTATAAAATATCTATATCTATGATCGACTTGATCTCAACTTCTCAATATATATACGTATTTATATATAATTACCCAATAGCTATATATGTATGTTCAATCTATATCTTTGGAGTTTAGGCTATACAGTTGTCAAATGTCAAACCAGTTGTTAGCCAAAGCTCGAGCTAATTATAAATATAATTAATATATTTACGTATATATTATTGATATAGTATTTCACTATTATATTGTAGTTGATATATAGTGTATTTAGTGATCAAATTTCTATTTAGTCATTTTTTACTTACGGTAGTTTTCATTGTTTTGCTGTTGATGTTTGGCCACGTGAATTTGCGCCTAGGCTTGAATTATTTTACGGGCCAACTTGCTACGTTATGCACCTTTTTGAACGGCAGTTGCTGGTGCTGCTGCTGCGGCTGCGGCTGTCGATGACTGTTGACTGTTGTTGGTCTTATCCATCGCCTTACGTCTGCTGACTTTAATGCCATGTTCGTGCCGGTAACGGCTTGGAAAAATCTTTTTCGCTATATTGTTTTGTTGTGGTAGGTACAATGCGCTTCATGCTCGACGCCTGCAAGTTAGCGTTTGAGATTTTTATGCTCTTTCGAGAAATAAAACGAGTATATTGGTTTTGTGTCATGTCGGACTGTTTATAGCTGCAATGATCAACTTTTGTTGAGCTTCTCTGAAGAGAAATTCGAGAACGATTTGGGCCAGTCATTTTTGGACAGTAGGCGAGTATTAGGAAGTTGATTGCCCAACTATCGGTTAGAAAAGAAGTACAAGGAATGGCATAAAGTAAGCCTTGATGACAATAGGCCAGAGTTAGCCAGTTGCAAGTGCGTGCAAAGTTTTCGCTCTAATCGAATTCCAATTGGCAGGCAGCAGAATTACGTTCAGCTGACTTCACTTTGAATGTCGGTCACACCTGCTCAGGTGTACGATGAAAGCTACCAAATGCTCAAATGCCCAAGCGTGTAAATGTTGATTTGTTCACATATTTCTATATGAGTTCAACATGTTGATTTGTTCACATATTTCTATATGAGTTCAACATTAAACGATTAGCTATAGTTGATACGAACGCGAAACCTCTCAATCAACAGCCCACATAAACAATTATTTTCATGTACAGAGTTGCTGGAGGACAAGATTTGCATTATTATTCTTTGTCTGGCGACCCACGCAACGCTGCCAAAACCTGAATCGAATGAAAGCCAAAAAAGACCGAAAACAATTGAATTTTTTCTCTTCGCCTTCTGTCTGTGCGACGTCTGATAATGGATAGTGTCATGTAGATTTATATATACTTCTTTGATTGGCCTTCACATTGAAATGTCAATAATAATTATGAACTAAGATTTATAAGCCTTATTTATATACTTGACTAATTTATGTTTGAACACTTTGTATCTTTTACAGTTAATGCTGCATGTACTTATGAGAAATCTACAAGATAACGCCTTCGACTGAGAGACTGAGTGAAGTAAGTACGGTGCGACTTGGGTTCGACTTGTAGTAGCCCACGTTCGTATTCATTCTGCAGCACTAGTCTTGTAAATTTATGCAAATTGTTATTAAGTTTTGCTGAAAACAAACCCCTTTGCCTGACCCCAATCGCAGTTGGTAACTGGAACAGGCTCTCTCTGTGTGTGCAGGCGGCATAAATTGTATCCAAATGTAGTTGCATGTATAATAACATCATAGTGTAAGCCAACAACCGGAAATTGAAGCAAAAGATACTTTTATAGAGCACTCGGCACGCTGTGCAAATGATGTCAGCAGCTATGCCAGGACCCACATACAAAGAGAGAGAGAGAGAGAGAGAGAGAGTGAGTAAATGTGACAGGACTACACAGTCCTGAAAGGATGCTGCAAGTTGAATGGGTTGAGTAGCGCCGGTTCGTGATCTCATTTTGCGGGCAGAGCAGCCCAATGGCCCAATGCGAGTGCAAATTATTTTTTGCTTGTAATTCGATTTTTCTGCCAATACACTCAGTATCAATTAAAATGCCATTTAAAAATATATATGTATATATATATGTGTGTATATATAAATATAGCAGAGTTCACTCGTGTACAGATAGTCTGTCTCGATTGCTGTCTCATTCTATCTCGCTTTTATGCTCAGCCTGCCAAATGTTTGACCCAATTTTCCATCTGTCTAAGAATAGCGAATTTTCAAATACAACTTTCTTGTGTTTAACATTTTGTTTGCATTTTTAACAATTTTTAAAAATATATTCAACAATATCTGAAAGTTTGCAACAAATTGCAAGAGCCATTTTGGGCGAAATAAACATATATTTATTTGCATTTTTAATGTTCCTTAATTATATCTGATTTATTTGTTAATGTCTGTCGCTGTCAAATGAGATTCGTCAGGAAGTTTATAACAATGGGCAAATATTTGGCTCGTGCTCAAAATAGGCGCCAAGTTTCATGTAATCAAGCTTTTCAGCGTATTTAAATTTGTATTTTCTCTTCTTATATTTGGCTGTCATCAACGTGACAAGCCGCCTCTCGTCAAAAGTTGTTTTTCTTTTCTTCGTTTCTCTATCTTGAATGCCCCGCATGTAAATGTACAAAAATATATTTATATATATATATGTAAATGTATATATAAATTTATATACTAATGCCCAAGCCCTCGGTCGGTCATCGGCTGCGTATCCGCATTGTTGTTCGCATCTGATCAGGTTTTTGTTTTGTTCTCCTCATTTTGTGGCTCTTTTTTTTCGTCATAAATCAATTTGTTGCAATTTGAATACATTCGCGACGCGCTTGCCGCCCAATTGGCGCAATTGGCTGCCAAAATTAGAAAGAGAAACATTTGGCGCAAACAAATGCGAGCCAGCATGCGAACAAATCAATCAAGCGTTCTGAATCGCTCTACCGCTCCCGCTCAGCAGGAGCCTCGACTATTTATAGAAGTGCGAATAATATTGTAAAAAACTACGGATTGATATGGAAAGCCACAAATTGTGGCTATAGAACTTATGCACTACAAGTGGAATTCTGTTAGATGAGAGGGAGAGAGAGAGAGAGAGAGAGAGAGAGTATTTACAATACTTCAAAGTATATAGATTTTGCTCTCAGCACAACAAGTTTTGTGACGAATTCCATGAGGACGATTGCATTCTTTATGCAAACTAAACTAACATCTGGGCTTTACTTACTTCGAACTAAGATTCGTATAAACAGGACGGCGAACAGAGCTCATCTAATTATGCTTATCATGAAGTATACCTAGGCATTTACCTTATGCAGTGTTTATTTATTTATTAAAGATTAGAATGTATATAAAATTAAAACTAACTTAAGAATTGGGCACTGGAAACTCGGGCTTTCGGCTCTTTGAGTTCTATTCTATAAGGAAGGTGGGGGGTAACTCATAGTCGGCCACTCCCGATCAGAGCAGTGCTACTTATTGCTCCTCTTTGTAAGCCATGCTGGGATTGTTGATTATTTAGTTTAATCTTTCCTTAAGTTTGTTTCGACAAGGCCAAAATTTTATGAATAATTGGCTTACATACAGATGAACAATAAGTGTATATAATGCAGCATCGAGTTTTGCTCATATTCAATTAGTAGCCTAATAAACTCAATTCATATTTGCCAATGCATTATTGGCAGGACAACTGCTAATTATTCAAAAGTTTCTTTGTTATTAATAATCAGATAAAATTCTTTGTCCTTCAAATGCAGCTAAAATTCCTATCTATTTTAGTTCATTAACAGTAATTTATAAGTTTTTGGGAAAGCTTGTCAATTTTAATGTTCTTCTTCTTCTTTAAATTTGAATTATGTTGAATTTCTCAACTGATTTTTCCCCTTGCTTATCTACTGTGTTTAATTTCTTCACGTACTTCGCACAGTTATTTCTATTGATTTATTCTTGTTTTATGAACTTAACAAAATGTGAAATATGTATGTTAATAACGTGACTCACATGTATAAATGCAGTCCATTTAGGGCTCTCTGGACAATGTTAGAAAGTGTTGAGAGCTTTTTGTATATTGTGGTTCCGTCACTTTCTTATCGACACGTTGTGCGTTCTACGTTCATAAATCAACTTATCTCTAGGTGCAGTGCGATTGTGTTGATTATGCGTGTGTGTATGTGTGTTGATTATGAAAACATTTGTATTACTCGTTGTTTTTTGTTTCAAAGATACAATATCTACGAACCTATAATTAGAGTTCACTTTTCGCCTTATATGTCATTTCAATTACCGTGTTGTTGGATGGATGGATTCCCACAGCTTTTGTTTACCTACTCAGGAAGTGTTTGTATTGTAGATTCATTGTGTGACTATAGAGCTATATTCTGTATCGATACGAATATAATTTTATTTAAATTTCCATCGGCCACTGAGATGTTTCATTTGTGAGCGGGCGGCTATTGAATGCGCAACGAAACGAGAATATTTGTGAAATAAAAACAACTATAGTGAAAACGAAATTGTGAAAAGCTTAAGGAAAACAAGACAAGAGATTTGACAAACGTCTGAAAAATAAAAATCAAAAGAAAACACGAAATTCGCACAGGTAATCAGAGAATTTGAAAAATTGACAATAATCTACAACAGCAAAAACCAAAAAAAAAAAACATGTTTATAAACAATTTGAAAAATTAATGTTGCGCGCAAAATATTGTATTTTAAATAATTATGAAATGTGCTGGCAATTAGCCAATTCGAAATCTCTCTCGCTGCCTCTCTTCTCTCTCTCCCTTCTGTGTCTCTAGAGAAATGGCTCGTATCATTTATAAAACCTTGATCTTGTCCGACAGCCATGTGCAATACTTCATTTATAATTATTTTTTGTGAATTGCGATATAAAGGAGATTGCAATTTGTATAGACTCTATGAGTCATCATCGTGCGGCCTTATGCAAATAACTAGACGAGCATCCCTCGTACTTATTTTTGGCCTTAGAGACCGCCACGTGTTTTGGAAATTCCTCATACTTCCTGCCTCAACAAACAAAACATTACGCCGGGCTAACGCGATGAGCAAAATCGATAAGCATTTAGCTTAGCCGTTACTTTCGACTTTAATTTCCATGTTGAGCTTTTCCATCCAGTTCCAGTTTCTGCCCGCCAGTGACATAATATGCTCAGTGCCCAATGTGTCACACGCCAACTCAACAAACTGTGAGAGAGTGAGAGAGAGCTAAACAGCAAACAGACTGAGGGAAAAAGGGACAGTAAACGGCAGAACGTCGCCAGGCCCAAACCTCTAGTAGGTCCTTTTACATGCATATGGGGGTATATCAAGCAATGGGTATATCCAATAATGTGTATATCAAGCATAGACTCATGTCCTAGTGGCAGAAAGCAGAAATTCATATAACACGTCAACGAATTTAAAAAGTTTATTAAGTTTATTTGTTTATAAACTTTTTTTATTTATAAAGTTTATTTTGAAATAATTTTCAGTAAGATAATAGTTTTGTATTCTCAAAATATATATGAAATTTTTCATTAAAGTAGTAAATTAGTCAGTTGGTATATATATATATATATATATATATATATATATATATATATATACTTGTATGTAAATTAATTAGTTGGTATATATATACTTGCATCTATATATTCATTTTGTAGCTGCCTTGAGCTAAAGATTGTTATAGCCTTCTGTCACAAGGGTATATTGTCGTCCATCATTTAGCTCAAGTGTTCATTACTTGTTTTCCCTTGACAAGCTTTTCCATGGACACTTGACTCCGAGCACGGTGCGTGCGCTTTTTATGGCTTTCATGGCGCCAATCGAATTTATTTATGTTTTCCTCACCGAAGAGCAGCTTTAATGGACGATGAGCAGGATAGAAATTGAAAATTATACAACATATATAGTTGGAACAACAATTTGTCCAAGTTAGGGTCGAGCGTATTTGTGTAGAAAAAAAAAGAAAACAAGGAGTTCCTGTTTCCATTCTTCTTCCTGCTCATTTTTGTTTTTGCTGTTGAAAAACTATTGTGCTTTGGTGGAGCTGACAAGGGCTGTGTTGAGTTTTTGCTTGAGTTGTCAAACATTTCTGTTGATTATATTAGACACATTTTAATAGTTCAGATTGTTATACACCTTACAACTAGCGAGAGCATACAAATAATTTTATAAAAATATTTCGATTTCCTTTTGATCGCTAGCCAAAGCATCGTAAAGCGTAAATTTCTTGTACATATTTAGAAGTTAATCCCAAAAAAAAACAAAACCCAATCACACTTATTCGCTATGAATCCATCAAACTTGGGCAAACAGAATGGGGCATTAGTATTAGAGGTACTACAGGTGCTTGGTCGCCCGGCCACCATTGAGGAGGTGTCTCAGCGTGTGGCCAATATATATAAAGTGGCCCGTAAACGCATTCAGCCCGTTGTTGGAGATATTCTGACGGCTGGTGTGCATCAAGGCTTCTTTAGTTGCCGCAATTACGAATATTCTATCATTCAGCCAACCATTGATCAACTGCGCCAAGATATTGACAAGTATGTGGATGAAATGTTATCGCTGGACTGCACAGATGAGAAAGTGTTGCCGCAGCCATCACCGTTGATGATCAAGCTGGAGCAATTGGACGGCTCACCGCCATTAACGCCGTCATTCGTTCTGTCACCTTCGCCATCAAGCGGAGAGTTGCGCGAACGAACGCCCCCCGGAGATGCATCATCGGCGGTTGCTACGTATTGATTGATCCCATGATTGACACTGCTGCCCTTTTGACTAGTTTCTTCTATGTATTAATCAAGATATATCTCTGTTTTTAAGTGTAAATTTGACAGCACATCGGGAAAGCTACACAACAAGTGCAGTGGAGTTCAGCTCAGTGCAATAAACCTGCGTCCAGGGCAGTCCAGTATACGCAGTTAACAATGCGTTTATTTTTCCGGCTCATTCGATACGTGAAATGAGCCGGAGAGCTGCCTGGTGGCAGTTGCGAGCGCCAGCTCTTCCAGCTGCTGCAGCTCCTTTGTTCATGTTGTTGGTGTTGGTGTTGTTGGTTTTAATAGCTTGTGGGATTCCGACGTTCTCTAGATTCCACATTCCTTGCAAACAAAGGCCATGCTTTGCCCTGTCTCGTGGCTTACTTTTCATTTTTTATTTGCAAACTTTCAACGCTTTGAAGTTCATTTTCATAAGCTGCCAGCCATACATATATATATGTATATATGTATATGAATATGTGGGAATGCTTTGTCGGAGTACTCAGCACTCGGTACTCGGTTCGTTCCTTGGACCCATTGCCAGGTTGTTGCCTGTCTAGCGCCCAAGCGCGGGTTCAAGTCTGTGTACCACAAAAAAGTTTAGCTTCTCAGTGGCTCATTTCTCCATTGGGTTTTGCGTTTTGTCTGCTCTCGCTGTCAATGCTGCCCGTCCGGGCAACGCAAATTTTCCTTTCACTCCTTTGTTGTCCCGGTCCACAGACACACACAAAGCTGAGCAATTGCCCCGCCTCGTTCGCCCGCCTGCCTGGTGGCTCTTGTCATTCATATGAGTAATCGTCGCCTGACTGCCCGCTTTATGCTCTTCTTTAATTTTGATTTATTTTTGCTTTCAATTTAATTAATTGAAGCACGCGGCTACGACAATCTCTTCCTTGTTGTCAACGACAACAGCTCCAAGGGATTAGTCAGTCTCTAGGAAATCTTGAAACTGCGCAAAACGATTCCTAACTCTCTGTGGCAGAGTTTTTAATACTTTGGAAACCCCTGGGGTTACTCTTCTCCTAAATAATTCACAAAATGCTCTTAATTTGTAATCTACATGCCATTTTATATGACTAAAACCAGACGATATTATGCTCGACTCGAGAAGATACCCGGTATCAAGACTCAAGTTAACTCAATTGAAGAATCTTGGAAGTGTTTGAGAACTCTTAGATAAGGTGACAGTGATATTGCATATATGATTTTTACTGTAATCAATTTAGGTGTTATGCTCTTAGACATGAATATATATGTAGAGCAGTAAGCCTTGAAAAGCAGTTGCAAAATAATCCCATAAACATAACTTTCAATAAGGTATAGCTAAAAACAAGAGAACAAACTATATAAGCCTTACTGCGAGTAGCTCTGTTAATCAAGACCATAAATCGGACAGATATATATGTGTGTGCGCATATATGTATATATAGAAAAGTGGTATATAGGAAATGAATCAGACGCACTCTCACTCTCAGTTCGAGCTCAACCTGCTGAACTGGCGCGAAAAGCTTTTCTTGGTTCGTTGACATTAGCTCATGAGCAGAGGAGACGTTCGTAAACATGATTTTAATGTTTGTTGTTGTTTTTTTTTTTTCTTCTTTCTTTTTGTCATTAATTAATTAAATTGTGACTGCGCGCTGGGGGAAAATAAAATAAAATACGTAAAGACAAAGAGCTGGGGTGGAGCCGACCCAAGCTAGAACGTTGAATCAACTGCAGAGTATATAAAGATATTAAATGAAGTAGCCTAATTAGGTTAAATGCTCTACTAATTATTTGAGCCAAATTAGCGTCTCATTAATTATTGAAATCAGCATAAAATGTCACTCAATTTTGGTCTAATAAAAATGTGAATTTCTTCTAATTGCAGCATGAGCCGCCAGCATCAGCGGCACCACCAGCAGCAGCTGCAGCAGCAGCAGCAGCAACAACAGCAACAGCTGCTGACAGCACAACAGCAGCAACAGCAGGCGCTGTTGATGGCCGAACATGCCGCTGCCGCGGAAGCCGCCGAGCTCTTCGATCTGCTCTGTGTGGCAACAACAATGCGTCAAATATTGGCTCTGCATCGGGCCATGTGTGAGGCAGTGGGGTTGCGCTCAGCGCCGCTGAACGACTTCTACCCGAAGCTCAAGGCCAAGGTGCGATCGTGGAAGGCGCAGGCGCTGTGGAAGAAGTTCGACGCACGCGCCGCACATCGCGTCTATGGCAAGGGCAACGCATGCAGCGGCACTCGTGTTCTGGTCATTGGCGCCGGTCCCTGCGGCCTGCGCACGGCGATTGAGGCACAGCTGCTGGGTGCTAAGGTGGTGGTGCTGGAGAAGCGTGATCGGATCACGCGCAACAATGTGCTGCATCTGTGGCCGTTTGTCATCACGGATCTAAGGAATCTGGGAGCCAAGAAGTTCTATGGGAAGTTCTGTGCGGGCTCAATCGATCACATTTCCATCAGACAGCTACAGTGCATGCTCCTTAAAGTGGCTCTGCTGTTGGGAGTCGAGATACATGAGGGCGTCAGCTTCGAGCATGCCCTAGAGCCGACGGGCGATGGCACCGGCTGGCATGCGGCGGTCACACCCGCGGATCATCCGGTCTCAAATTATGAGTTCGATGTTCTCATCGGCGCCGATGGCAAGCGCAACATGCTCGACTTCAGGCGCAAAGAATTTCGCGGCAAGCTGGCCATCGCCATAACTGCCAATTTCATCAACAAGAAGACCGAGGCCGAGGCCAAGGTGGAGGAGATAAGCGGCGTGGCGTTTATATTTAATCAGGCCTTCTTCAAAGAGCTGTACAGTCGTACGGGCATTGATCTCGAGAACATTGTCTACTACAAGGATGAGACGCACTATTTCGTGATGACTGCGAAGAAGCACAGTCTGATCGATAAAGGTGTCATTATCGAGGACATGGCCGATCCCGCCGAGCTGCTAGCATCCGCCAACGTAGACACGCAGAAGCTGCATGACTATGCACGCGAGGCCGCCGAGTTCTCCACACAATATCAGATGCCTAATCTGGAGTTTGCCGTCAATCATTATGGCAAGCCGGATGTGGCCATGTTTGATTTTACCTCCATGTTTGCTGCCGAGATGTCCTGCCGCGTTGTGGTGCGCAAGGGCTTCCGGCTGCTACAGTGCCTTGTGGGTGACAGTCTGCTGGAGCCGTTCTGGCCCACGGGATCGGGGTGTGCCCGTGGTTTTCTCTCCAGCATGGATGCTGCTTATGCCATCAAGCTGTGGTCCAATCCGCAGAACAGTACTTTGGGCGTTCTAGCGCAACGTGAGAGTATCTATCGCTTGCTCAATCAGACCACGCCGGACACACTGCAACGTGATATCAGCGCCTATACTGTGGATCCGGCTACACGCTATCCGAACTTGAATCGCGAGTCAGTCAATAGCTGGCAAGTGAAGCATCTGGTTGACACCGATGATCCGTCAATACTGGAGCAAACCTTTATGGATCCGCATGCGCTGCAGTTGCCCCATGTGGAGACGCCGGGCAAACGCAAACGTCGTAGTGGAGGTCAGTTGAAATGAACTTAATTTATGTATCCAATGTTAACCATTTGATCCCGCACAGATGTCCTGCCGCAAGGTGCCATTTTATTACGCTGGATCAGCACACAGCTGTGTGCCTTTCCATTTGCCTCCGATCTCAAGGAACCCTCGGATGTCTTTCGCAATGGTCGTGTGCTGGTCGCCCTCATCAGCCGGTGAGTGGATTCTTGAAATACTCAAACATTATTTATTTATGCGGTCCACCTCTGCTTAGCTATCGACCTGATCTTATTGATTATGCTGCTACCAAGGATATGAGTCCGCTGGAGTGCAATGAGCTGGCCTTTGCCGTACTGGAGCGCGAGTTGCACATCGATCGTGTTATGAGCGCCAAACAGTCTCTGGAGCTGAGCGATGTTGAGTCGCGTATCTGGCTAAATTATCTGGACCAAATTTGCGATCTATTCCGCGGCGAGATACCCCACATCAAACATCCTAAGATGGACTTCAGCGATCTGCGGCAAAAGTATCGCATCAATCACACGCATGCGCCGCCAGATTTCTCCAAGCTGCTGCAGACGAAGGCCAAAGCCAAGTCGCCCATGCAGGATGCCGTCGATGTGCCGACAACAGTGCAGCGGCGGTCTGTGCTGGAGGAGGAGCGGGCCAAGCGGCAGCGTCGCCACGAGCAGCTGTTGAACAGCGGCGGTGTGGCTGCCGGCTCAGCTGCAGCCAGCAGCACGGGCAGCAACAATTTGCAACAACAGGGTGTGTTAAAGATAACCATAATACATAAAAGATCCAAATCCAGAGCAACAAATGTCCCAAAGCTACCTCTCTAAATTGTATAGCCCAAATAAAAATCAAGTTTTTACTCAGAATATATATATTATATAAAAGTCAAAGATCAAAAAGCCAAGTCCAATTGTTAATGTAGCACCTGCATATATAATACGGTGCTTATCCAACGTTATCAATGTAGAAATCCCATAATCTAATTCATAAGAATTTAGAGAGAGAGAGGATTTAAGCAGTTTCACTATATCTTTTGTGATATATCATGTAATAACTATCGAAGTTATAATAATTCACTTATGTCTTTGATGTAGTACAAAGTTAGGTCCGTTTAAAAATAGAAATTGTAGGAGATAACAGAATTTTCAAAAGTTAGGACTGCTGTTTCTGGTATATTCACAGTCAGTTCACTCTGAAGTTTTCTCTTTAACATTTCGGTTCTAACTTTACGCATCTCTCTTGTCTGTTGCAGCTCAAAGTGATACACCGCGGCGCTCGAAGAAACGTCGCCAGGCTGATAAAACGGCGAACATTGTGAGTAGATGTTTCGACTATATCATGGATTGGTTCACTGGCGCAATAAATGTTGCTTGAAAAGTGATGCCACATCAAAATTTCTCTTATATAATACATATATATATATACATATCAATATATATATAGCTAAGTTCATTCAATTGGCAAATTATGCGCATATGTTTAGGAAAGGCTATCACTTTTCAACTGTGTCAACAAACTTCTCTTTCTCTCTCTCTTTCATACAATTCTCCTTAAAATTTACGCTCATACAAAAAATATTTGATTGTAATTTATTGTTGAACGCTTGTCATACAAATCATAAAAACAAAAAACAAACCGAATCAAAAAACATAAACGTTTACGATAAACCAAGGTTAAACTCATACTGAAAACAGCTCTCTTTCATGAACTCAGTAACGTCATAAGCGCATATGAATCCATCAACGAGGTCAGTTCGATCAGTGTCCAAAGTTTTGCCATTTGTCATCCGTTTCGTTTACCGTCTGCTCTCAACCCATTTGTAAATGTAACAGTCGAAATATTTCTACTAATCCAATTGGATCCCATACCGATCGTTAGTCATGTAGTTCTCTAGTTTAGTTTTATGTCTATTTCATATGAAAAATACACACAAATGATTACACACTGTTCCTTGCCATACACACATACACACATCCACACCCACACACCAACACACACTTGTGCCGTGTGCATACTGTGAAATTGTCAAATCTTGAATTTCCACTCTGCTGCGCAGGAGGAGCGCCAGCAGCGTCTGAAAGAAATCGAGGAGAATCGTCAGGATCGCATGAGCAGGCGACGCCAGCAGCGTTTCCATCAGACGCAGAATTTCTATAAAAGTCTGCAGCTGCTGCAGGCGGGCAAACTGCTCCGCGAGGGTGATGGTGTGGCCGAGGGCGTGGCCGAGGATGGTACGCCCTTCGAGGACTATTCGATATTTCTGTACCGGCAGCAGGCGCCCGTCTTTAACGATCGCGTCAAGGAGCTCGAGCGCAAACTTCTGTTTCCCGTAAGCAATAAGGATACGATTCAGAGATCCTTCAATTGCCTGACTCTGCCTGCTGGTTTCTCTATGTTGGATGACACCATCTGCTGCACGCCGTGTCTGTGTTCCCAATGTTTTGTTTTGGCTCCGCGCTCTGTTCCGTCTTTGCTCCTAACACAAACGAAACTAACTGAATCGCAGGCTCTTTGCTTTTGACTAACAAGAGAGGCAACTGAAGTGTTGCGGCATGAAGCGGAAAATGATTCCCACAACTATGGCGATAAACCGTGTATAGGGCAAATAAATTCTCTCAAGAGCTTTGCTAAAAACGGCTAAAAAATAATGAAAAAGCTTGGTAATCATGTTGTTCTAACTAAACTCTGAAATAAATTGTTTGTCTAAGCTAGTTACTACGATTTGTTAGCGTGATCTCTGCCAGCTACTAAAGAAACTTGCGCTAAGTTTGTTCATCTAACTACGTTAAACTAAAATCTAAGTTATATATTTTGTATTGTTTGCGTTTTGGTTTTGATTGTTTTTTATGTATAAAGAAGATATATATATTCAAATTTAAATTTAAATTTAAATTTATTCAAATTTTGATTTCTCCACTCCCGACTAAAATGTTATCCATGCCCGACCTACAATTAATGCAATCTGACACCCACACACAAACATACACTTGACTCCAACTCGAATGGCTGCTGCACCGCTCGCCGAAACACCAACATAACAACGTCCAAAAAAAAAAAAAAAAAAAAAACCACATGACAATAGGACCGCGAACGTAACGATATACCCTCGGCGATGCCACGAAGCGCTGCCGATGAGCAGTTCAGCGATCGCATCAAGAGTATGGAGCAGCGCATGACGGGCCGGCCTGGCTATGGCAGTGATAAGAAACCCAAAGATCTGATGCGTGCCATTGGCAAGATCGATTCGAGCGATTGGAATGTGCGCGAAATTGAGAAGAAAATCGAATTGTCCAAGAAGACCGAAATCCATGGGCCCAAGGGCCGCGAAAAGGTGCCCAAATGGAGCAAAGAGCAGTTCCAGGCGCGTCAGCACAAAATGTCCAAGCCCCAGCGCCAGGATTCGCGCGAGGCTGAAAAGTTTAAGGAGATCGATACGACGCTCAAGAATCTGGACAAACAACTCAAGGAGGGCCACAATCTGGATGTGGGCGAACGTGGACGCAACAAGGTTGCCTCCATCGCAGGCCAATTCGTCAAAAAGGATGAGACCAATTCGGATGAGAAGAATGCTAGCAGCAATGCCACCACAAACACCAACAACACTGTCATACCCAAATCTGTGAGTAGCTTTGCTTTCGAACCGTATCATTATCCTCGGTTTTTCGTTTATGTGTTCTATATCCCGTATATGTATATTTATTTTATTTGTATTATGCTTATGGCTTATCTTAACTTGGTCGCCGCGTGTGTCCTTATGGTATAAGGTTCCTCGTGTATTGTTGCCGTTGCTCTTGTTGTTTTAGCTAGCGTGCTTTTAACTTAGGCCATTTGCACACACACAAACAAACACACACACATTCTCATATACAACAACATTCATATGTACATGACAATCAACTTTTATTAAAACGCACTTCAATGTTGCTCGCTGTTCTAACCCCATGTCAAGTATATATAAATCATTTCTAATGGGCTTCATATTCGCAGAGTTCGAAGGTGGCGCTAGCCTTTAAGAAGCAGGCCGCCTCTGAGAAGTGCCGCTTCTGCAAGCAAACTGTTTATCTTATGGAGAAGACCACCGTGGAGGGTCTGGTGCTGCATCGCAATTGCCTTAAATGCCATCACTGCCACACCAATCTGCGCCTAGGCGGCTACGCCTTCGATCGTGACGATCCCCAGGGTCGATTCTATTGCACTCAGCACTTCCGGTTGCCACCGAAGCCTATGCCACAGCGTGTCGCCAAAACGAGAGTAAGTCAAGCTAAAAACAAATTTGAACGTATTTCCATTTATATTTTTAACTCGTAATCTTGCAGAGATCCGCTGCAGCACAGTCTCCTGCGCAGCAACCAGCAGCTGCTGCTGGAACAATTGCTGGCGCTGATGCAGCAGCTGAAGCGGTGCAGGCCATGGATACCACACCCGCCGCAGGCGATACAGTGGACTTGTTGGAAACTTCAAGAGCCGCTGCCTCGGCGGATGCCATGTCAGATGACGAAGCCAATGTCATTGACGAGCATGAGTGGTCAGGTCGCAATTTTCTGCCTGAGTCCAACAACGATTCACAGTCGGAGCTGTCCAGCTCGGATGAGTCCGATACAGAATCGGATTCAGAACTGTTCGAGGAGGCAGATGATTCGCCATTTGGTGCACAAACTCTGCAACTGGCATCCGACTGGATTGGCAAACAGTATTGTGAGGATAGCGATGACTCGGATGACTTCTACGATTCCAGCGAAGGCATCGCGGGTTCGTAACTCGTCATAATTGGCCTTAAAGTTATTTTACTTTAATTATCTGTTGCAGATGATGGCAAGGATGATACCGAGGGCGAGGAGTTCAAGAAAGCCCGAGAGCTGCGACGCGAGGAAGTGCGCCTGCAGCCTTTGCCCGTCAATTTGCCAACGGATACGGAAACGGAGGTGAGTCTCTTTGATCTGCTATCATTTGGCTATGGGAAACTAATATAATTATCATAATTTTGTTTTTAATTTTTTGTTGTATACTCTGATGATATCATATATACAATTACTATATAAACATTGTCTCTAAATATGGTGTTGGTTTCATAAAAATATACAAATTCCCATGTAGAAGCCCAAGTTGAGTAAAGAAAATAAAGAAAATGTGGAGCGTTCTTCGCTCAAGTCGGCCAACTCCTTCGAGTCGGCCAAAAGTCAACCAAGCACACCCGTCGCAGCGCCCACGCGTGCTCAATTGGAGCAGCTGGAGCGAAATGCGCCGCGCAAGTTCAGCAGCGAGATCGAAGCAATTAGCGAAAAATTATACCACCTAAACAATATGGTCAAAATGAATAAAGATCTTGAAGTGCTGGCCAAGGAAAATCTGGTCAAGAGCGATATATTGAACAAGCTTACGCTGAAGGAGAAATGGTTAGCCGAGAATGCAGCTATAGCTGCGGGCATGGCCAATCCTACAAAGGCGTCCACTGCCGTTACAGCTACAAGCTCCGTTGCGCCACCCAAGTCCAAGTTCGATGAGAAATACGAGAAAATTGTAAGTGGGCCACAATCGGTGGCTGAGCTCAAACCAAAGCCAAAACCTGTTATCGATTTTAATCTGGATGAGCTAAAGCCACGCAAACCCAATTTTGAGGAGCGGCCCAAGGAGCTGCTTCAAAAACCAGAGAGTCTGAAAAAGTCGACTCAGCTGAGTCCAAAACCTGAGCGTAAAAGCAACGCCAATGTTAGTCGCTCCAACAGCATAAAAAGCAATGCCAGCTCCAAGTCTAGTCCGCGCTCGAAAAAGGCGCCTTTGCCCGATGATAGCAAAATGCAAATCGAGAGAATTCTGGGTACAATTAAAAGGCCACAGCGCAGTGAGAAGGAAGAGGATATGGACATTGATGACGATGACGATGACGATGATGCCTTCGTCGATTCGGAAAGCAACACACAACTAAGTGGCAAACTCAAGGAGATCGGCGCCAGTAGCTTTGCGGGCACTATGGATCATATAAAATCTCAGCTGACTATGCCAACGGTGCATACAGCCAATGTGGATCTCTCCAAGTACTTTCCCAATCAAAAGGAGGAGAAGAGTGCCTCGGGCAATACTAATAAGAATCAGAAAACCTTAAAGGATGTGGATCTGGCCAAGTATTTTCCCAGTAGTCCGGCTCCACAGCGACGAGCCGTTGAAACAGTTGCAGAGCGACTAAAGAAATCACAAACCGAGGCAGCTATACTAAAGGCCAAAGAGCCGGAAGCTCCGCAAAGTGCCCAGTCCAAAACGGATTCCAAGACAAAGCCTGTGCCGCCCAAACGGCAGGCATCTCTAAATGCCTTCAGCTTACGTGATCATCAGCTGGATGGCGCGCTGGACTTGAGTAAGAAGAAAGCACCTGTTAAGGTGTTACCGCCTGCATCGAAAACTCCCGTGAAGCACACCAATTCAACCACCTTGGCCAAGGCGACAACAACGCCAAAGGGTAAAATCAAAATTATCAAGAAAATTGTGCCTAAGGGCACTAAGGCCAAAAAGGCCGCGGCTGCTGCTGCAGCGGCAGCTGCAACTGCTTCAGTGGCAGAGAGTCCACCACCGCCTCGCGATGAGGCTGAACGTATTCTAGATGAGATCTTGGCAGACGGGGAGACACGTTCGCCTAGCTCCGAATATCAAAAACTCTTTAATGATGAAAAGTCACCCAGCGATCTCTCGGACAAGATCGAACGCATACTGGAAGAAACGGGTCTCGATCTCGAGCTAGGCTTACCTCGACGCAATAGCAAGAAGTTATTGAAAACCAAGTCCCTTGGCGAAGGTGACTTTGATCTGGAGCCCAAGCGACTGAGTGGCGTTCAAAACATACTCAAGCGATTCGAATCCATGAGCTCTGTCAACTCGCAGCAGAGCGATGAGCAGTCGGCCTTCAAGCTGCGCCGCATGGAGTCCAGCACTAGCAATATGAGTAGCCTGAATCGGTCACGCGATTCTCTGGTCTCTGCCAGTGACTCGATGAGTGACTTAGAGAAAACTATGGAGTATTTGCGCAATGAATGGCGGAATGAAGCAACCAATTTCCTGCAAAAGAAACGCGACAAGTTTTATGCCCAAAAAGAGGAGCAGCAAAAGGAGCAGGAGGTGCAAGCGGAGATTAGTCGGAGACGTGAGCTGCCCGTTCAATATCAGGACTCCAAATTTGCCAAATTCTTTGGCTTAGCATCCCGCAAATCGCCCGAGAAGCGCAAGTCACCCATCAAAAAGCAAAAATCGCCCACTAAAAAGCAAAGTTCGCCTAGTAAAATACAAAAGTCCCCCAAGACAAATAATTCGCTGGAGGAGCTGGCCAAGATTAGCAATGCGCGACAGACGAAGCAAGCGCAAAAAAAGCCTATCAACGCCGTCCCGAAAATCAAAAAAGTTGAACCCAAGAAGCCTGCAAGTCCAGCACCGCCTGTACCGGATGACTTAGAGATTTTACATTTACTCGATAAAGCAACAGAGGCAAAAGAGTTGGAGCGCTCCAAGACTAAAAGTCCCCTCGTTGAGGACATCCCGTTGCCAACAGCTAGCGAAGTTGTTAACATAGAAACGGAGACAGCTGCTTCGCGTCCTATTGTTGAGGATATTAAGAACTTACCTAAGACTGGGTGCGATAAATCGCTAAACAGTTCTCGGCGTGGCTCCCAATCTAGTCTGGTACTCTCGCGACGACAATCGGACATTTCGCTGACCGAAAAACTAAATCAAGATGCTTTGGAGGCGCTTCAAAATATCGAGATGGAGCGCGATGTGGAGCATGTCGATGAGGTCTTCCAGAGCATGGTCGAGGCAATAGATCAAAAACCAGAAGCTGCTGCAGATGACGATTTGGATGTTGATTCATTGTGCACCACTATCAGCAAGAGTCCCAGCGTCCAGCCCGTGACGGTGGTCAAGCGTGGCAGCTCCGAGGAGGAAAGCATCGAGAAACTGTTTAGCAAGTTTTCCGATGAAATGCTCGTTAATGTGGAGTTTGATTCAAATGATGAATTGATAGGAATAAGCCCCAGAGGTAGCCTCGTTGCCGGTAGCTCCGCAGAACGTGATTTTGTGGATAAGCTGGAGTCCTTGGAACGTGATGAAACATCCTTGAATAGCGTGGAGCAGTTCAATCGTTTTACAAGCGGAAAAGACGCTGAAGTTGATGAGCTTACCGAAAACAATTTTCCAGCCCGTCCACAACGCAGGCAGAAAAGCAGCTCCTCGTCCAGTGAGCCGGCTCTACCAGTTGCTCCACAGCGGCTAAAGAAAAAATTAGCCAAATTAGATCCAGAGAATATGCCGCCTTCCGTGCAGGATTTGTTGCAGAAACTGCATGTTAAGAATGTGCAGCCGGAGCAGATGCCAATAGAAACGGAGGCTCCTGAGGAAAAGCTGAAATTTCCCAGACTGCTACCCGACGAAGATATTGTTGATTACGTGCAGACGGGGGTAGACGTGGTTGATCATGTAGAGAAAGTAATGCCGAATCCCAATGCTAATGGCTTAAATGCAGAAAAGCCCGTGGTAGACGTGATACCTGACATAATAATAGAAACGCCGATACATCTGCGTACAAAATCCGTTCAAGTGCTTAACAATAATTCAATCAAAAGCGACAGCTCCTCACACAGTAGTCTTAACGAGCCAGCGAAGCTCGTGACGCCACCCAAGGTGCGCAGCAAGGAGAACTCACTTGATTGGGATATGGAGAAGCTGCCAGCTTCCCCCATGCCGCGGCGCAAGCAGCCGTTAATTCCAGCCAGTAAGGAAGGCTCCTTGGAATGGGATATGGAAAAGCTACCTAATAGCCCAATGCCAGTGCGTCGTCGCATACCCGTAATAAAACCTTCTAACATTTCCCCCACCAACTCAATTCAGCTGTTAAACAATCTGCCCAGTGTTGATGATGATGAAGCCTTAGCACAGGCACGTCTCATTCAGGAGTTCGAGCAGGAACGCCGTCAGGCCCTGATCAAACGTGATGAGAGCTTTGAGGCAGCAGCTGCAGAGCAGCGTCGACGCGACTCACAGCAGAGCAGCAGCAACTCCAGCGGCAAGCGCAGTCTTCCGCCACCCACACCTCCACAAGCAAGCGTACGACGGGGCACCACCCAGGCCAGCAGCAGCAGGCGAGAGTCTACAAGGCGCGAAGGCACGCCTCCTATGTTCAAGAAATTGGATTTGGGCGATGACACCAACTCGACGCTGGATTCCACGGCGGACTCCACGCGACGCAGTTCGTTTGCATTTATTGAATTACAGGATAACAAACCAGTAATTGTGCCCATGCCCAAAAAGCTGCATCTGCCCAAGCTAGAGGCGCCCAAATACGTGCCCGAAGCAAGGGCAGAAGATGAACCAGTGCCAGAGGTCTTTAAGGATCGTGCCTGGCCCAAGCCGAATATCGGAGAACTGCAACCAGACAGTGAAGATGAAATCGATGCAGAGCAAGAACAGAAAAAGCAATTGCCAGAATATGCACGCTCAGACTCTCCGCCCTGCGCTGCTTTTCAGAATCGACAGTGGCCTGACGGCAAAACTATTTTCGAACAGAGCAAACGCTCCGATTCGCTGGAGGTAGATGATGTGCTTGGCCTGCTGGACGTCAAGCGACGCAAAAACAGGAGATTCAATAACAAGCCACGTTCACAGTCACCACAGCCTTTCAAACCACTTGGAGCCAGCGCTCGGCTGAGCTCCAAGTCCTTTGGTGATCTCAAATCCGGCCAGTCTGTATCTGCGTCACAGCAATCACTATCGGCACTGTCCAATCAGGATGCAGATACACGATCGACCACGAAATCAGTGGCTACTTCGCGTCCATTAAGTAATATTAATTTTGGTGACCCAGTGGATGCCAGCATGCGGGCTCTACTCGACCGAAGCAAACAATTGCACAATCGAAAACGCGATTTTGTCAATGAACGGGTCGTGGAGCGAAATCCGTATATGCGTGATGTCATACGCAGCACGGATCGCAGTGACTACATGCCGGATGAACAGTTGTCCAGTTATAGACCACGTCACTATACCAGCAGCTTGCCGGCCAAGGCGACAACGACGACTACGAATCGTTTTCCCAGCTCCACCTCAGCCTACTCGCGCAATCCCGCATCACGTAGCAATTATGATTACCTCAGCAATGCTAGCAGCGACTACCTCAGCAGAAGACCCTACACGACGTCAACGACATCCAACTATTATCCAAGTACAGCAGCAACAAGTACCACACATCTCAGTGATCTATTCAGGCGACGTAGTCCCGCCTCCACGTCCAGCTATGGGCGCAGCGATTACGGCCTCCCAGCCAGCAAAGAGTCGTGCGTTATCTCTTAGTAGTTAGCCGAAATATTTATCAAAATCAGCTATTTCTCTTTTATGTATATTTAATCAAAATAACAACGTCAACGACAACGATTATAGAAGACGTCTCAACTATTATCTCTACTGAGGCAAAAACGAATTCTACACCACAGCCAAATGCGAAACCAACACACACGACCCGTCCCCCCTTGAAACAACAAATACAACAAACAGCCCCCCTAAACTAACACCTAAACAAAAAACATGCCAGGATATATCAATTGTGGGCTAAAATCTGGTCCACACTACGTCCCCCATCAACCGAAAGAACCCAACGCTACAGCCTGTCCGCCCGCCTGCCTGTCTGCCACGCCTACAACTTAGTCAAGTCTGTCCTGATCTTGAGATAAAGAAAGAATGAGAGAAAAAGAGAGTTACACCTTTGTTAGCCATAGCGTTTAAAAAGCGTCTGGGTACGATCTATGAAGGTAAATTCAATCAAAACTCTACACGAAATGTTGCGCTAACCCCCGAGCAGCTCGATCAAAAACCAAAACAAAAAAAGTTTGTAGTCTCTAAAACTAAATATAGACGAACTTGTTATACCTACCGTTCGCTCTCGTTCTATGTACCTCATAACCTGCCTAAAACCTACACTACACTTCAAAACCCAGGTCTAACCCATGTAACCAAAGTCCGCGTTGTGTTTCGTTCGATTTTGTATTCGTATGTACCTTTCTGGATCGTACCTAAAGGCATGATGTTGCCTCTGCTGTTGCTGTTGCTGTTGCTGCTGCTCCTGCTGCCGCCGCTGTTGCTGATTAACCCAATGACAAAAAACAACAAGAACTATCCAAGCTATGACTAATTAAGCATGTTTGATAATCCAAGTCATAAAAGTAAATCGAAAAGAATACTGTCGAGCTTGGGATCTTTCTGATCTTTTTAGCACCCGCCTTTCTCTTGATGCTTTTTGTTCATATGTTATACGTTTTTTGTGCACTGCTTTATTGTATTTATTTTGATCATCGTCATTAAGATATTTAATCATGTTGGCTCAATTTCTATTACAGGTACAAACCGAATCCGAGAGCACATCGCCCGACGAAGTTGAGCTTAACTCTGCCACAGAAATATCCACCGACTCAGAGTTCGACAATGATGAGATTATACGACAGGCGCCAAAAATATTTATTGATGATACACATCTAAGAAAACCGACAAAAGTACAGGTAAGCGAAATCAGAAATATTCATTACCATTCACACCAGTGCTAATCCTTTCACTTGTTTCCCAGATCAAGTCTACTATGATCACATCTAGTGCCTCCGGTCTGCACCAGAAGCAGCTAGCGTCGCGTGAGAAGGGTGGCAGCTATTTGCAGAAATACCAACCACAGCCGGTGCAGCCACAGTTTAAGCCTCTGGTGCAGGTGGATCCGACGCTGTTGATTGGCAGCCAGCGAGTGCCGCTGCAAAATCCACGACCCGGTGATTATCTTCTGAACAAGACGGCCAGCACCGAGGGCATTGCCTCGAAGAAAAGTCTGGAGCTGAAGAAACGGTATTTGCTAGGTGAACAGGCCAATGGTAATAAAATACAAAAGTCCGGCTCTACCTCGGTTCTGGACTCGCGCATACGCAGTTTTCAGTCCAATATTTCCGAGTGCCAGAAGCTTCTGAATCCCAGCAGCGACATCAGTGCGGCAATGCGCAGTTTCCTTGATCGCACAAAGCTGGGTGACAATGCCCAGAATGCTCAGAATGCCCAGAATGAACTGATGCGTTCGGCTACTACCAATGTGATCAATGACCTGCGCGTGGAGCTAAAGATTCAGAAGGCGCCATCTAGCAACTCCACGGACAACGAGAAGGAGAACGTGTTCGTCAATAGCAAGAACGAGCTGAACAAGGGCATGGAGTATACGGATGCGGTGAATGCTACATTAATGGAACAGCACAGCAAAAAGGGATCACCAACAACGCCCACTAATAACAAAACTGTCCTCGAGATAATTGATCTGGTCACGCCCGAAACGCCGGTACCGTTCATTGATCTCACAGTGCTCGAGACACCAAAGAAACCAAATGAGGACAGCACTGAGATGGTAGATTCCCCTGCTAAGATCTCGGACAGTAACAAGTTAAATGATCTGAATCAGGAGGTTATGAAGCCAGATGTGTCCAAAGATGTGAAGGAGTGCATACCCGACATACTAGGCGACATCAATGCAAAGAAAGAGGCATCCAGCGCTGGCGACACTGAGGAGCAACAGTCACTGCTTTGTCAATCCGACGAGGAGAAGCGCGATTCGCCTGAGAAGGCGGCCGATCTGGACCAGGAGCAGTATGAGCAGGAGACACTTCAAATCCAAGTGCCTAATATACCGTGGACCAAGCCGAAGTCAGAAATGATGTCAACTACTGCCAGTAGCGCCACCAGTTGCTCCAGCTCGGGCAGCTCTAGTATTGAAGATATACAGCATTATATCCTCGAGTCCACGACCAGTCCGGATACACAGACGGCCGGCAGCAAACACAACGTGCCACGCGTTGAGGTGCACGACAGCAGCGGAGCTCTTATGCAGGTGGACAGCCTGATGATTGTGAATGGGAAATATATCGGTGATCCGGAAGATGTCAAATATCTGGATATGCCGGCAGGTGTCGTTGTGCCGACTCCGCCGGCGCCAGCTATAAAGACCAGTGAACTGGATGACGAGCATGAGGTGGATGTTGAACCAGTGACGGCGACGCCAGAACCGGTGGAGTGTACCGTTATTGAGACGGAGCGTCAGCCACAACCACCACCACCACTGCCGGAGATGGGACCACCCAAGCTGAGATTCGACAGTAAAAATGAAAACAAAATCGAAAGCTTGAAAAATCTGCCTTTGATCGTAGATCAGCCCTTCGAGCACAATCAGGCGGTGAAGCCTATTACGCTCAATCTAAACAGTATCATGGCCAATACGCCAGACACACCGACCACACCCACGCAGCATGATAGTGACAAAACGCCCACGGGTGATTTGAATTCGCGCGGCTCCGACTCGGAAACAGAGCCCACTGGCACCGGCCAGGTGCTAACTGAAACGGAGCTCTCCGATTGGACGGCCGATGATTGCATTTCGGAGAACTTTGTTGACATGGAGTTCGTGATCAACTCGAACAAGGGCACAATGAAGCGACGCAAGGAGCGACGTCGCAGTGGGGCAGTCAAGCTGCCCAGCAGCAGCGAGGTGCTCCACGAGATGGCTAAGCAGGCGCCCGTCGCTGAAATGGAGGGCGTACTCCATGCCATTGACTTTGATGACATTGAGTTTATGGATACCGGCTCGGAGGGCTCCTGCGCCGAGGCTTATTCAGCGACCAACACGGCATTGCTGCATAATCGGGGTTACATGGAGTACATTGAGACGGTGCCCAAACAGGCGACAAGCACGGACAACACTCGGACAATAGCAACTGGTCAAACGAAACAGCAGGCGCAGCCACTGCTGACCAAACGAGATGAGAAACTCGGCATCGATTACATTGAGCAAGGCGCCTACATAATGCACGACGATGCGAAGACGCCTGTGAATGAGACGCCTCGTTTGCCTATTAGCTCTCAGATGACTCAATCGCTGACTGATTCGAGCACACTGAACGATCTGGATGAGGACAGCCTTGGTGCAATAGTTCAGTCACAGACGCAACCCACTGTAACCACCACAGAAGAAAGCGAAGCACTAACAGTGGTCACTAGTCCATTGGACACCTCATCGCCGCGGGTGCTCGATCAGTTCGCGTCAATGCTGGCTGCAGGCAAGCCGGATGTATCCACGCCCAGCAGCTCGGACCAGCAACCAAAGACCACACAGTCGACGATGACCACAAACAGCAGCGCCAGCAGCTCGACACCAGCCCCTGTGCCGCCCAAGGAAACGGACGAGGACATGCAGATCCAGTTCGAGTATGTGCGTGCGCTGCAGCAACGCATTTCGCAGATCAGCACACAGCGCCGCAAGAGCTCCAAGGGGGAGGCGCCCAATCTGCAGCAGCCAACTGTGATAGAAGCGACCAATGTGCTGCAGGCGGCAGCAGCGGATGCGCAGAGGGCAGGCGGTGAGAACGGCACGACTGCAGGCATGAGACTCAGGAGTGGCAGCTCTGCAAGCAAAGTACCTGAGATACCGACGCTCAACAGCAAGCTGGAGGAGATCAGCAAGGAACGTACTAAGCAAAAGGATCTCATACACGATCTGGTCATGGACAAGCTGCAGTCCAAGAAACAACTGAATGCCGAGAAGCGTTTGCATCGCAGCCGACAGCGCAGCCTCTTGACCAGTGGCTATGCCAGCGGAGCTAGTCTGAGTCCCACACCCAAATTGGCCGCAGCCAGCAGCTCCAGCGATGCCAACTGCAGTAGCCAGGCGCACTACCATGTCTCGACAGCTGCCGAACAGTTGCCCAGCCGGCCAAGCCAGCCACCAAATGACGTTTTCGTGCAGCCCAATCCGCTACAGAAGTCCGCCACTGCATCCTATGTTTCACCCTATCGCACAAAGCAGCCAGCAATGCGTACAGCAGATCTTTACAAGTCGCGTCCCTTTAGCGAGCATATCGATGCGGAGCAATTGAGTTTTCTGGAGCGTCATAAGCTCAATAAGACCGCCTCGTTCAGCTACGGTAAAGTGGATGAGCTTACAACACCTAATGCGCCAGTACGTCCGCATCGCAACGGCAACCATGGACAAGCTCAGCGACAGATCGATCAAGCCGTCGATTTGGGCATCTCTTCAACGTCCACAGAGAATCTGCGCAGCGAAGCGAGAGCACGTGCTCGCCTAAAGTCCAACACAGAACTGGGCCTGAGTCCCGAGGAGAAGATGCAATTACTACGCAAGCGACTACACTACGAACAGAACAGCGCCATTAAGGCGAAGCAGCAGGATGCAACCGCCGGCGACCTCACAGCACGTGCTCGAAAAATGAGCGCTTCCAAGAGTGTAAACGATTTGGCCTACATGGTTACCCATGGGCAACAGCAGCCACTGCGCCTGGACAGCGAGGCCGTGAACCAAGCCAAAGCTGCGGACTTTATATCGGATCCCAATTTGGCGGCCAGTGCGCAAGATAAGCCGCTGCAGAGCAAGCCCAGTAGCAAGCGGCATAAGGATCCAGAACGTCGCAAAAGTCTTATACAATCCTTGTCTAGCTTCTTTCACAAGAGCAGCAACAACTCAACAACCGCCTCAGCGTCCACTAGTCCCAAGGAACTGGGCGGCGCTGTAGCTGCCTGTCACTCTGAGCATGCAGAGCGTCCGGGCACTAGCAGCAGCGGCACGCCCACAATCTCCGACGCAGGCAGTGGCGGCGGTGGCGTCTTCAGTCGCTTCCGCATTTCGCCCAAATCGAAGGAGAAGTCTAAGGTAAGTCTTTGCCATATTGCCCTAACCACTTTCAGCTAAATGTGATAAGTTGTGTGCGAATTCACAAAGAAGTCATTAATTAATTGTGTATTACATATTGGGGCTGAATAATCTGGGCTGACTTACATTAATGTTCTATGTACTATGTGTGTCCTTCATCTAAAACAACAAATTCAACTCTTATCAACATTTTACAGTCTTGCTTTGATCTGCGGAATTTCGGTTTTGGTGTAAGAATATTTTTTCATAACTATTTACTACTATATACTGTCAATAATCTCGAAATTTCATTGATTTGGCATGAGCTATTTATGTTTCATGTAAAAATATTAGAGCAAAATTTACATTGCACAAAATTTAACAAAAAAACAATCTTACACAATTTTCATTAATATAAAAGTAATTATTATGGTATAAACCCTTGGTATGCTAAACAGAGTGTTGTCATACATTTTATTATCTCTTTTTTATGTTTCATAGCGCTAAATTTCGCAATGCTTTGAGATGTTTTAATTTTTTTTAACATTAAGTTTTTCATTTCATTCATTTTTTAACTATGCTTGAACGCATTTTTTATATATTTTAATTTTATTTTCTTTTCGCACTTGCAGCTGAAAATATTTAAGTCATAACTTGCCTGACACCCTATGATTATATATTTTTAATTAATTAATTATGATTATTTTCTTTATAAAACCATAAACCATTTCTGGTTGTATGGGGCCTGCACTACCTACCTATATGATTCTATATGCATATAAAGATATTATTTTTTGACATAGGTCTATATCGACTTTACTATGTGTTATAATTCGTTTAAGTTTTTTGGTTAATTAAAAACAATTCTTATTATTTTCAACTATTTTTTAAGTTTTTTTGATAAATATTCATAGAACTATGGAAAATATTTGGGTGTTTCATAGTAATTTATATTTATTATTATATATAAGTACATGTTGCATGAATTGGTTGAATTGGTTTGGTGTGGTTTCAATTCCAATCAAATTCCCCTTAAATAGTGAATAGTGAAGCACGTTGTGTTCTCATACATATAGAAGTTGTTAATAACATTTTGTTTTGAAACTGATAACTGATGACTGAAAATTGAAAATTGTTTATATTTTGGATGTTTCTTTTATGCCATTGCTGCCGAACCTTAAACAATATACACAACATACACACATTTTAACCAAATATATTTCAATGAAACACAACAATTAGGACAAGGATATGCTCACAAACAATGTAACATTGCCAACAAGCACAACAGCAGCAACAATCACAACTCAAACGAAACACGCCCAAGATTACCTCAACACAACGAACAACAGTCGCTATCGAAAGCAAACGAACACCGAATCGTTCTCATCGTCCAGCCCGCAGCTCTATATACACAATCCCCATCATTTGGCCGCAGCGATTGCCATGGACGACCAGATCCCGCCACCCATACCGCCTTTGCCACTGAATTATCAAAGATCCGATGGTTTGTTTAACTCATTTTATGTAAACATTTCGCAAATCTTTGTTCAAATAATTCACTTGATAAGATTAAGCAACTAATACACATTTATAAATATATGTTTATATTTGTGCGTGATATGTAGACGAGAGCAACACTAACGAGACACGAGAGCATAAGAAGCAACGTGCCATATCGAAGGCTTCGCGACAGGCTGAACTCAAGCGATTGCGAATCGCTCAAGAAATTCAGCGTGAACAGGAGGAGCTCGAGGTGCAATTGAAGGAACTGGAGGCGCGAGGCGTTCTAATTGAGAAAGCCCTGCGGGGCGAGGCCCAAAATTATGAAAAGTAAGTACAGCTGCAGCTCAAGTAAACGATATAATACTTCAATAACACCTATTTTTGCAGTCTGGATGCAACTAAGGACAATGACGATAAGCTTTTAAAGGAACTTTTGGAAATTTGGCGCAATATCACAGCCCTGAAGTGAGTATGGCATCAAAGAATGCAAACCCTTAACAAAAATTGAGTAAATAACATATTTTTGTTGGTCATTTAGAAAACGTGATGAGGAACTTACTATAAGACAACAGGAACTGCAACTGGAATATCGACATGCTCAGCTTAAAGAGGAGCTCAATTTGCGATTGTCTTGCAATAGTAAGTGCCAAGAAATATTTCGGCATCTGTAAATATAGTATTTAAAATCTGTAACGCTGTTGTAGAACTGGACAAGAGCTCCGCCGATGTAGCTGCTGAGGGTGCAATACTCAATGAGATGCTGGAAATAGTGGCTAAACGTGCCTCGCTACGACCAACCGCCTCACAGGTGGATCTTACTGCAGCCGGCACGGCATCAAGCTCAACGGACGCGGGCATCACACTAACCGGTCATTCGCATGAACAGGAGGAATCGAATGTATGTTCTAAGTCTGTTCCCTGCATTATAAGCTAACTATCGAATTTTGTTATTCTATTTCAGATTTGAATTTTAAACTTGCCTTGGGGCTTATTGGCTAACGAGATCTGGCAAGGACTTTTACGCCTAAATACTTAAGCAGAAATGTACCAAAAAGCAAAACACAAATAACAATAACGATAACGATACTAAGAACAGAGAGCTGTAAGATAAACGAGCAAAATATACGCCGAGCGAGAATTCTGGCGGAATAGTTTATAATATAGTCGCTTAAGATATATTTCGAGAAACGCGCAACATTACTGTATAATAGGAAAAACTATAGAAAACAAAAACTACATAAACAAAGTTTGCCAATTTTAAAGTTAAAGTTCAGTTAGTTTCGAGCATTATTATACACAAAATCTTGTAGTCATTTAATTTGTGCACCACGTCAATATAATTTAATGTTTTGTCTGATCATTGAATGTTGTATTATGTTGTGTAATAAGTTAAGTGTGAAACGTGAAAATGTATGTGCAAATTGTTTATTCTTCTTTATTCATTTTTAAAGGTCGATTTTGATTAGCATAATTTGATTTGTGTGTCAACATTTTATTTCTATGATCGTGGTACGTCACTCATCATGCATGTAATTTGCTGCCCAACTAAAAACAAAGTGAACACAAAGATTAACACACAAATATTTTCTATACATATTTATATATATATTTCTATATATACATGAATATAAACATGAATATGTATAATACAAAAGTATATAAATATATATTAAGAAGCAAAGCACTTTGCTTTAATGTATGCTAAAAAGTTATTTAAAATTACGTACTATTATTTATTTTCTTTAATCAACGTATTTATCGAATTTATTATGTACTTTTTTGATTTGTTTAAAATTGAATAAAGATTTATTAATTGTGAGTAACGGACAAATTTAATTTAGCAATCATCCCCTGCAGCAAAATGGCAACGCCAACGTCACGCAGTCCAAACTTATCGATTATTTCTATATGGTATCGCGATTTCTCTGCTATTTCATTGGAAGTCCATCTCTATTAGAAAGCAGCATAATAAAAAGGCGACTTTCAAGCGTATATTTACCTGTGGATGAATTTATGTTTTTGTCTTATTTTTTTGTGCAAGATGCCTGACGAAAAGATAGGAATGAAACAAAGAAAAATCGAAGGCTCGATCCCAACAAAATCAAGCAACACAGCTTCACAGCATAAAACACACACGCAATCTGCGTCGGCGCAACTCTCAGCCGAGGCAGTAATGGATGAGGAAGCTGCGGGTCAACCTGCGGCTTACAGCATGCGGCCAGCATTTGGTGAATCCTTTCCGTTACCAATTGTTAGACACATTATAAACAGCGTTATGGCTGCGAAACTAAAAGGTAAGTTGCATTGCTACCCAACAAATAAACGTTGCTAAGCAACTGGGAAAATTACAGACAAAATATATGACAAGGATATTGCCAAGATCTGGACACGTGAAATCGCGGATGAGGTGAACCAGCAAATTGCGGCGAGTCCGAAAGTCAAGCGCTACAAGCATGTAGTGCAGGTGATGCTGGGCCAAGAGCTGGGCGCCGGTTCGACCTACTTATCACGTTGTTGCTGGGATTGCGATTGCGACACCTCCGTCACGGAGGTATTTAGCAACACAAGCCTATTCTGCGTGTGCACAGTGTTTGGAACATATCAGTACTGAAAAAGGGAGAACCTGAACGTAACGGTCATACTTCAGATTTATATATTTAATTTGGTTATTTGGGGCAGACGTACATATATAGCTAGGATAAGTCTTTAATTTTAATTATTTATATAGGCATACATGTGTGCAGTAGACTTGGGTAGCTCATGAGTGAGTGAGCTAAAATGAATGGCTCACTGAGCTGAGCCAATGAGCTACCTCCTTCCATATGGCTCACTTTGGCTCACTAGCTCACTGGCACACTGGCTGATATCATCTACACATATAGTCTCTCATACTTTCCTATGAATGGATCTCAAGGAACGCAAATTTGTTGTTTTTTTTTTTTTTCTTTTATACTTTATATCCTAATTTTGTTATATTCCCAATGAAGGGAGTTAGAAGAATATAATTTTTATTAAAAGCTTTTTCTTTTTCTGTTAGTTAAACAAAATTTTTTTAAATATGTCATTTTACATTTTATTTATTTATTTATTTTTTTCAAATTGCTTGCGATCACTATCGGATCATGAGCTATCAGCAAGTGAGCTAGTGAGCCAAAGTGAGCTAGTGAGCCAAAGTGAGCTAGTGAGCCAAAGTGAGCCAGTGAGCCAGTGAGCCATATGAGTGAGTCGGCTCACTACAAAAAAAAGACCGAGTGAGCCGGCTCACCTCAATGAGCTGCTTTTACCCAAGTATAGTGTGCAGCCATATGCACATATTAACTAGAAACATATGTATGTACTACAATTATGTAAATACCTCTAGAATTCTATAGAATTGTCACACTAATCACTACCAATGAGTAGTTTGTCATGCCAATAGTATGTTTTTTCCAAAAGTAATCATGTCAAAATTCAACTTTATATAGGCATGGTTAATAATAAAACTATTCAATGGTTATCTACTGTGAAAAGAGGAGGCTTCACCTCTGCTCTTTAGCAGATTTGTTAATTGTAATGTTATCTAACAGTTCACTGTTCTATCGTGCTCAGACGTATACGAGATAGCGTATGCACACAGTGTATATTAGAACTGTATGCAGAGAGAGAGAGAGAGAGAGAGAGAGAGAGAGAGAGAGAGAGGCCATCAATTTGATTACTTTTATGATTGGCAAAAGCTCCCCTGGTTGAGAGCGGAATAGAACAATGGATTCAACGTGTGTGTTATTTTTTGGAAGAGAACCAATTAAACAGATCTCAGTTAAAAAAATAATTAAATATTTATTATTTATTTTAAAATTCTTTAAATGTTCCATATATGTAGTTATCATTCAGCAGCTGATAAAGTTCTGGCCCAATACAGAAGATAATGCTTTTCAACTAGACATGAGTATATAACTTACATGTGTATACACTTATAAACAATGTATATTAATAAAATAAAATAACCAAATAATTAAAAGTAAAATTTATCAACTAATCAATCACGAAATTTGTTATATAGTCTTAAAAACTTGAATAGCTCATGATAATAACAATCGTATAAATACGGAATGCGACTCAAACTTCGTTTAGTTTATGACTGAACGCCAGACCAAACGACGCGTCGTCTGTATAGTTTATAATGCCGTCAAATAACGATGACTACAATTCGGATGAGTTGGAAGCGCCCGCCTGGCTGAACGAACAATTCTTCCAGGAGGTGTTAGTGGAGCATCTCAAGGAGCCGAGTCTGACAGTGAGTGCAGTAAAGATGTCGCCGGCAAGTGCCAAGGGCGATCACTATGCGAGTGTTATGTTCCGTGCCAACGTCGACTATTCGACAGAAAAGAGAAAGTCTTCAAAGTCGCTTATCATCAAGACAATGCCAGAAATGGATGGGCATAAAAAAGAGTTTGTTAGCGAATCCAAAATATTCCAAACAGAGATTGAAATGTATACGGAAGTGTTGCCCAGGTTCGAGGCGATACTTCGCGCAGCTGGTGAGGAGACGAAGTTCTGTGCGACCTGTGTGTCTTACAGCCTGCAGCCACGACAGATAATGATCTTCGAGGATCTGTTGCCCCAGGGGTACGAAGTGATTCGCAATCGAAATGCCACACTAGACGAGCTGCGGGCCGTGCTGGCAAAACTCGCCAAGTGGCATGCGGTTAGCTTCAAGTTGTTGAAGGAGCAGCCACAAATATTTGATAAGTTACAATATGATATAACAACTATGCCAAACTTATTCGAACTGGATGTCATAACCAGTGCCCTGCCCAACTTTATAAACATGATCAGTCAGGAGGATACCTTAAAGACGTATCGCAAATACTTTGAGCCAATGCGCGAAAATATTCTTAGTCGCTGGCGGGACATTCTACGAGAATACAGGGAGAACCGACAGGCCAATGCATATTATGTTCTGTGCCATGGAGACTTTCATATCCGTAATATTATGTTCAAGGAGAACGATTGTATGCTCATTGACTTCCAGATGTCCTCCGTCGGATCCATTGCTAACGATCTGCAGTATGCCAAATACATGCTGTTAAGTAGTGACGACCGAAAGGACAAATGGGATGAACTTCTTTACCATTACTTTGATACTTTTACGAGGACATTATCTAAAATTACGTACGAGGGCCAGATGCCCAGCCTGGTCGAATTGCGTCAGCAGATTTTTGACAGAAGATCCACTGGTAAGCTCATACAAAACAGCCTTACGATCATCATTATCTTCAATGTGTTTCTTGTTCAATAGATTACTTTCTGCTCACCACGTTTTTGCCTGGTTCGTATAACATGCGTAAAGGCAAAGATGCCGGTGAATTGATGAATAACGAAAGACTTCGCTTGGAATTGTATCAGGATGAGGATTACAAAAAAGAACTGGAGTATCTGCTCCCTCAAATGTTACATTTGGGTTACTTTGAGCCTCCAAAATAAGAAACTAATATCAATAGATAGAATGATGTATGCTTAACATTCAAGAGGCTTATCAATGAATAAATTGAACACTTTGGATATTTGATTTTTAAATATTTAATCGCTATGATGTTTTTAAAATGTTATAAATAAAGTCGTTGAGTTGTGCTAGAAATTGCTTTGCAACTGGTGCGATCCGGATCCGGATTTTGATAGTCTATTGACTACAAGATAACAAATAATTGTGAGAATTGTATTTTTGTCTGTTATGTACCTTATCTAATGTTTATTTATATCTATTTCCATTGAATACCAATGCTTTGCCAAAATATGATTGACTAATATAACAAAATATATTGGAATTATTTACAGTATATCTTGTTCTGATCATCTCAATATGTACAACATACAAAGTTACTAACTGAATCGAAGTTTAGACAAAAGTCAATGTTTAGCTTTATCTTTATGTATAACAGCGGCAATTCTCGACGGTATCCAAGAGGCGTTATCTCTTGATATATCTTTACTCTGCTGTAAGTGCTTCACCAAGGCCTATTAAGTGCACACCGATAATTTTTGAAGGCGGGATTCTATATCCCATTATTCATCCAGCGTTACTCTCAAACCGATAAGTAGGTAATAAAACAAAAGCAAACACATTTTTGTTCATCAAACACTATATACAAGTACATATATATTAAACGGATACATGTAAGTTTATATTTATATACAGGTTAGACGTATCCGGTTACACCACGCTCTTAAGCAATTAAATATAAACATACATACATATTGCACGCATGATAAAATTTCCTTAGTAACAGCAACGCAGTCTGTCACAATCTCTAATGCAAATCAAATTGGGAATACTAGTCTAAATTTAGCGTCATTTCACAGTCTCCTCCTCCTTGACCTGGGGCTCATCTGCATCCAATTTAGCACTGCTGTCCAGTTTTTCTTCTATATTCTGCTGTCCGTTGCTTATCAGCTGCTGAAGCTCGTCTGCCCAGCCCAGTGCCTCAGCCAGTGCCAAGACACCTGCATCACAGTCCCCAAGGTAAGCCACATCGCGCGTATTCTTCGGTTTGTCATAGAGTAAAGAGTGTTCACTGTTATCCATCCAAGGAGCAAAACTGGAGCGTCCAACGGCATCGCGATTAATAAGGAGGCGAACGCAACGGGGGCCAGCCCGATGTATGAGCGATGCAAAGGGCTGCACCTCCAGCGATGTGCCCATGATAATGAGCAAATCACAGTCCACGAAATCCTCCTCGGGACTGCTGTAAAACTTTCCAGGCAGGTTTTCCCCAAAAAACACAATGTCCGGCTTAACAACTGCATTACATTCCTCACATTTGGGCACCTCATCTGCGAATATTTTTGTCTTCATCCAGGTCAAATCGTATTCCTTGTTGCAATTGAGACAATGATTCGTATAGAAGCTGCCGTGTGCCTCAATAATCTTGTGTTCGGGTAGACCGGTCAACCGATCCAGTGTATCGATGTTTTGCGTATAATGACGCTTTAGCAGGCCCTTATCGTACAGAAGTCGAACAAAGTAATGGGCCGGCGTCGGCTCAAACGAGCCGGGATATAATTCTTTGGCCAGTTCAAAGAAAGGCGTCGGGTTCTTTTGAAAATAGTCAATTTCAAAAATAGCCGTTGGATGCGGCAGTTTGTACTTCTTCAAATTGTTGTACAGACCAGAGCCTGGAGATCGAAAATCCGGAATACCCGCAGCTATGTAAATTTGTTTTCAATATTTGTTTAGCAATTAGCACATTAAAAATGGAACTTTAGTAAAATGTTAAACTCACATGTGGAGATGCCAGCACCCACCATTGTCACAATATTTTTAAAGCCATGTTCGCGCCAGTATGATGTTAGACCTTCAAAGGTCAGTTCCGGAATTACCTATAGTAAACACATACACACACACTTTAAAAATCTGCATTAATTAGAGATAAACCTCACCTTATCCACAATTGCGTCTTCGTTGTCCGCAGCTCTGCCCGATGCCAAATGAAAAGTCTGTAAAAAGAATCGACGAATCATATCCATAGTGCCATCTGAAAGTAAATCATTTGACAACAAATTCAAAATTTACTCGACTCTCTATTGTATTAAACCTTCTTCGCTTTGGCTGTCGGAATCTGATTCTACTTCTTTTGTTGTTGCTTCTGCTGTTGCTGCCGTTGTTGTTGCCGTTGACGTTGACGTTGACGTCGACGTAGACGAAGGCTTTATGGGTAGTCCATCTTCGGAGTTCTCGCTTTTACTGCCATTCTCCACACTGTCACTCATGATGCGTTTGTTAGCACGAAAATAATTTTCGTGTTAGTATTTTTATTTATTATTGGCTTGTATGAATATTATTGTTGCCCTGATGTATGTACAACCAACGAGGCCAAGTGCCTGGCGTTGCCACTGTGCGTATGTTCTACACAACGTAAAGCTGAATGCTATATAACACGCACAATAACCTGGATTGTTGGTTAAGTAACTGAGGCGGGATTTTAAAAATTCAAAACTCCTCCAATATAAACAATTTTTTTTTTTTTTTTGAAAATTGAAGTATCATTTTTATTTTATTATATCATATAATTTTCATTTCGTTTGGTTTGCTTAATTTAAGTACTTGTTTTCAAATGGCTTTTTTTTTCTCTTTCAAATTCATATTTTTTTTATTTTTTCATATTATTTGTTGTATATTTCGGTTTATTGTTTAGAATTAACATATACATTTAACACTTAAATGATTTCGAAGAAGTTGAATATATATTTTCATGTATTTTCTCTATTTCATCTGCTTAGATTACGTTATTATGAATTGTGATGATGACCAATGTAGATCGAGTGAAAGTGATTTTTTCTTTGTTTTCTGTACTTTATTTATATTTATTGTATGAGTGTGTGTTTGTGTGTGACTATGGATTATGGATTGATACATTTATACACTTATGTAAACACAATTAGCTTTATGAGAAAAGTAGCTGAATACTCAATGCCCAGTAGATTCAACTTGATGGAACTTAGCATATAACTGATTTCTATTGAAGCAAAGAAGCGAACCAAGTCTCAATACATGTATGTAAATTTCTTGTTGTTGTTCCTGTTAAAGATACATATATATATATATATATATATATATATATATATATATATATATATATATATATATATATATATATATATATACTTCTATATTCTGTATTTTATATTCTGTTGTTGACAGGTAAACAGTTTTCCAGCATGTTGTGGGTTTATGTCAGCGCGTGTAAATATACAAATACGCAAAATATATGTATATATATTATATATATGTATATTTATATATATATATATGTATGTATACGTACATATAAAAGTTTTTACTCGTATATGCAAATATTTTGTAGTTGAAGAGTTTTCCATTTACTGATCTCAATTAAAAAATGTATTTTATAGTCTGCTTTCTTTTCCTTTTGTTTTTGTTTTTGTTTTAATATCTGTATTCGTTTGCTGGCCTTTCTAGTTAGTTTCATTTTGGTTTGGTTTGCTTTTTTTACACGTTTGCTTTGCAAAAAATATAGAATGTATATAATTTTCTTTACTCTTTTCATTTTAGCTTCTGTTCACTTTGTTTTGATTCCTTTGTGTAGGTACTCGATTCTCACGTAAAATGTTCATTTTTATTTTTTTTAGATTCTTTAAACATCCTTACAATACTTTAATTTACGTTGACTCGTTTTTTGTCTGCTTTAAAATTTGCTGTAGTTTTGCGTTCTGCTTGTTCCACTTGTTATGTAAATACTATGTAGGTGTGTCTGTGTATGTGTGTGTATACATATATATCTGCAGCTATCGGCTTATATAGATATAGAAATATGTTAATGCATGTCACATTCAATCACTAGTACATCGAGTTAATATTAAGATTCCATATTATTTAGATTGCTGTAATTCGGTCAGAAACTGTATCAAGCTTTACTCTATTCAAAAAACGCGTTTGCTTGCATTTCGATAAGTATGTATTTATGTCGTATATATCGTATATATGTATATGTAATTATTAACTGCATATTTCATTTTAGTTAAATGTTTATGTTATCATATATGTGAGTATTCAACTATTAAAACATGAATTTTACACGACATTTAAGTTGGGTTTCTTTTGTTTTGTTTTTTTGGTTAATCTGTTTCTGAAAACTTATTTATGCTAAATTCAACTTTATAAGTATGCATGTGTGCATTAGTGTACGTGTTCGTATGTGTGTGTGTGTTGGTTGTAACCGTTTTCTGAATTGTTTTTCACCTGTTCCTAGTGAACACCGGGTCGAGGCATTCCATCTATTATTTTGTACCTTGTTATGTGGTATTCATATTTATATTTTCAATAAGTTTTCAATCTTATAATTAGCATTAGCATTAACTGATGCATGATGATGCACGATGATTATGACAACCAGTTCAACTAGTTTTGTTGTTTACCAAATTAGAGTAAAGTTTCATTAACATAATGCATAGTTTATATAGTTAGAGTAAACTCTTCTTCGTCTTCTTCTTATAGTTCAAAGACATATAGAACCTAAACAACATGTGGTATGAGCCATAAAAACGTAACAAAACATTTTCTCCTTGTGTGTTTTTGTGTTTGAGTGAGTGTTGCTTAAACTTATTATATTTTATGATAATCCTTCAGGATTTCGAATGAAGACACAACAACAATAATGCATATAGAACATATATGAACTACTCTCGAGATATATGTATGTATGTATATATATATATTCATAATGCATACTACAAATGGATATCTTATTTGAATGTCTGCTATATGGCAAATGAATGATGGATGTGCATTCGAATCGGATAGATAGTTTTTGGATTGTGAATATTCGATATATATACGAGATGTATATACATATGCATGTATGTATGTAGCGAAAGTTGTCGAGCATGTGGGTGTAGTAAAGCTCTTAAGTGGTGCTTAAAGGTCTCATAGCTCTTAAGTGGCTTCAGTGATAACAAGGTGTCAAGATAGTTTAATCGTTTTTTACGTACGTCTAAATCTTAAAAAACATTTTCTTCTTCTTGCATCACATTCTAAACTTAGTTAAATGATCATTGTAAATGTTAAATGTTATTTAATAATAATTTATATATACGATTTTTTGACGCACGCTCAGTACAATGTTTTTTTCAGTTTTTTTCTTGTTTTTTTGTTTTTCTGTTTGTTTACCAATATGCAAATTATATTATATATGTATGTAATATTTTTTTTTTGTCATTTTTTTTTTTTTTTTTTTGCTGGGCGTTTTTCAGATCAAATTTACGACCCTAGCGAAAAGTCTTTTGAAAGTAAGTTTATTTGTTTTTCTTCTTTTATATAGCCAATTGTTTTGAAGACATCTTGTGGTTTTTCTCACGCAACTTAGTTTTTAGTGCAATATATATAAATATATGCCAAAGCGTTCTATATATATATATATATATATATATATATATATATATATATATATATATATATATATATAGGTCGATCGCTCGCATAAGTAAATAAAAATGCGTTCTGCCAATTATTGTAAAAATTTAACTCGTAAAAAAGTTACAACAACTTTCGGGGGTAGAAAAACTTATTTAAAACTATTATTGAAATCATTATTAATTATTTAGCTTTTTATTTTTAATGTCACTTAATCTTAAGCCATTTGTAAAATGATGTAGCTTATATTCATTATTTTTAAATTTCTTCTTTTTTGCAATTGTTTTTGTTTTTGAAGTTTCAGTCAGTTTATATAAGAGTGTGTGTGTGTGCGATGGTGTGCGTATGTATGTGTGTACTAGCATCTTCTTCTCCTTCCGCCTCTGCACACACAACATACGTGTGATTGTATAAATAGCTTATTGCTTCTTCAATATAAGTACGAGTCAAATATGAACTTGAAGAGTTTTCAGAGTCAAGAAATGAGCCTAATGACTGATGACCTATGACTAATGGCTAATGACTAATGACTGTCCAATGTTTGTGTTGGGCATGTGGAAATGTATTTTGTGCTGTTGTTGTTGTCGCTGTTGGCAGTGTTGAGCAGTTGTCTAGCGCATAGACCCCTCTTTCCCCGTCCTTTTTCCTAATGGGGTTGACTCATCTGCCCTGCATATCACACTTCTGATGCCCTTATATATAGTATATATGTGATCTGATGAATGCGCAAGTCTTTTCGCTTGATACGCTTAACTAATTCAAATGGGCGAGCATTTCGTTTTATTTTTTGTAAAAATTGTACTTAATTTTAAATGGAATTTCTAAATCTTTAAAGTTCTCTGGGTTTGGCTCAGCATTTGTTGATATGACACACTTGGCTTACATATGTGTGTGTGTGTGTGCTGGTGGCGTGTGTGTGCGTGTGTCTCACTATAATAATTTTATATACGAGTAAAAAAACGAACAAGTCAAATAAATCAGCCTTATTTTGAATGCAATTTTTGTTATTTGTTTTGTTTTCTTTTAAAACTAAGTTTGCTCTCCAATTAGAAAAGTTCCCACACACACATGTGAGCGCAGGCCAGAGAATTTTTGAAGATATATATAATCATCATCATCATCATCATCAATATGCCATAATTACTTATATATAACAACACCAATTATTTTGAATTCAAGTCGCAAAAACAGATCGCTCTTAGGGCCCGATCGATATATACTATATATATGTATAATATAATATAATGTACTGTATTGTATAATTCTTTATGCTGGCTATATGTTATATGCATACATATTAATATGTGTATATATATATATATATATATATATATATATATATGTATTTACTTGTTATCTATCGTAATCGTAATCGTTAATCGCTATCGTTATCGTTAGTGGATGCAACATACCGCGCTGTACTAGCAGATACTGGGTGGGGGAACCGAATCCCGACTTTCAGCCTGCCAGATTGAGATATTTATTTGTATACTTGACCTCTTGAACTCGTGATCTTTCGATCATCGACCTTACGATCGGAATTCTTGATTTGATCGCCTAATGTTAATATTAACGTTAAACATCAATTGAACGATTGAATACACTGTAAACATCTGAAGGAAATATCATACTATTTTGTATCTATAGACATTCATATATTGGGCTTTGCATTCCTTAATAAGTACACATACACATACATACATATATTGGCAAATATATTTGACTGATTACATTTAACTACATATCAATTATTATGTTATCTGATTCAGATCTGAAATCAAATAAAAAAAAAAAAAAAATAAAATAAAAATGAAAGCAAAAAGACAATGAAATAAGAGCAGACAAGTATAGCAGAAAAGCTATTTGAGTTCTATATATATAGACTTTTACACATATCATATCTACGATATCAAAAAGTTGTTGGGAAAAGTAAAGTTTCTTTTTATCAATATCTGAGACCCTTTTTGAAGAAACCGTGTCAGTTAGTGAAATATTTTAATCAAGATCTACTGGATGTGCCTTTGCTCTAAGCTATTTTTTTATAGATATATTTTGTATAGACTTACAATGCGGAAACCGGTATCGATACGAGAAAGTCAAGTTAGAAAATCATACGAAAAAGTTAACGAAATTGAAACTGAAAGAAATGATGATATATGAAATAAAAACAAAGTCGTTTGTTGTTTGCTTTTTTAATTATAAATAACAATTTGTATATTTTAATAAAACGGGTGTTTGCTTGTTTTTTCTTTCCTTTTTGTATGGTTTTTTGTTGTTGTAATTTGTGGTCATTTGCTTTTGACATTGAAATGACAATTTGCAGTATAAGTTGATTTCTGTTTCTTTCCTTCAGCTTGTTCTTCTCGTTATTATGGATCATATTGACAATGATATCGAGCCCTCGATTAACATTAATTTTTACAGTAATTTGCACAATTTTATGTTTACTTTTGTTTATTTATTGATTCTTCTGTTCTTGTGCCATTTTCTCATTTCTTTTTATTTGCTTGATTGATCAGCGCTCTGAGGATCCTTTTGTTAGAATTTTCATTCGCTTGCGTTCCACTTCGTAATCGATAATTAATAGTAATAAAAATCATATAATTATTAACATAAAAAACAGTGTGATTTATGTATGTTTTTGTATGCATATTACACGTAATTATACAATAATGGATAAATTTTTGTTTTTGTTTTTCATTTAATAATATCACTTAAATTTAAATAATTTCCAGAACGCAACGAAAAAGATCGAGGGGTGTGTGTGTATATGTGTGTAGCGTAGTGTAAGAGAATTAGCAAAGAGAAGAAAACAATAAATTTGTATAATGACGACGTAACGTATAATCAATATTAATTGTATTCAAATATTTATTCAACTTTTGCTTCTTCTACTGTCCTCTCTGCTTCTTCGTCTTCTTTTCTTGTGTTGCTCAATATGTAAATTATTAATATATACGATTTTGTTGTTATTATCAGTTAAAACTTATGCTTAATAAAAACGAAATACAATTGTAAAAATGTTTAGCTTGCTTAAAGAAAATTGTTGTTTTTTTTTTGTTTTTATTTATTTTATTTTTTGTTAAACTCAAGTCGCATTTCAAAAACATAAAAAACAATGGCCACCATTATGAATTTCATTCAAATCACGGCAAAAACAATTTCAAAGAAATTTTCCACGCCTGCTTCTTCCTAATCAATTTTTATTTTTCATTATTCACTTTTCATTTTTTATGTGTTTTTCCATATCAATTTGTTGCTGCATTTTTGCTCATTTTTAAAAGCTGCTGCTGCGCTTTAGCTCAATTTATTGCCGTTTCCTCCATTGCATTTGCTTTATCATTATTTTTCTTTTCAAACGAGCCCTGCATTGGCTGCTGCGCTTTATTCGAAAATATATATATATATATATATATATATATATATATGCACATTCCATATATCAATGATATTTTTTATCCATTTTTTTTTTGGGTTTTCTTTTGTTTTTGTTTTTTGTTTTTTTTTTTATATAGAGTTTATACATATTCTAGATTGTAGTTTGTACTTCCAATTTGGTTAAGAATTCCTTGTGTATTTTCTTTTCTCGATTTCCACTCTTTATCTCTCTCACTAACGCTTGCTCCTTCCAGTTGCTTCTCTTTGCAGTTTCACATCTCCCCAGGTCATTTGGGTTCATTTGTGACGCCATTGTTGTTGGTACCGTAATTTGAACAATTCACAATAGTCGCAGTTCTAAATGTTAGTTTTTGTTTTTTCATTCATTAAATTAATAGTTTTGCCGAAATTAAAATTGAATATAAATTTTGACTTCTTCTTGGCTCCAAAAATAATTTTCTTGAACTTCATGAATCAACTTAATCTGATCTGCTCAACTGTTCCTCTCTCTATCTCTCTCACTTTCTCTGTCGCTGTCTCTGTCTGTTTAGTTTAACTGTTTGCTTGTGTTTATTGCATTTCGTTTTGTTTTGCCTTTTTAAAATTTCACTACATTTAAATTAGATTTGCTTTTTATATATGGTATATGTTACAGTAGCATGGATAGCTTTTGTGTTTTCTTTCTTTTCTTTTTGTTTTGTTTTGGGCTGGGCTGGGCTTAGGGACAATTGATCTATAGATGTGTGTGTGTGTGTGTATATGTGTACTTAAGTTTTATCTATAATATTTGTTTTATTTTATTTACCAGTAATCTAGCATTCGCCTTCAACTTGAGGGAGCTTGACAAGTTCCCATTGTCTGCTTGCATGTGTTTGTATATCTATATGAGTAAGTGTTTTATGTAGTTTGCAGTTTGTTGTTTATGCAGTTGCTTAATTACTTAATACTCTTAGCGATTAACACACACATACAACAGGTTGTTTAACTGTTATTTTTTAATTTAAGTTATACACATTAATTTCACTATTTATACATATGCATATATGCATATATGCATATATATATTTATATATATTTTGTTTTCGTATGTATGTATTTGAAATCTGTTTTTAATATGTTCTGGATGTAAAACGTTTCGGATATTTATTTATAATATTTGTTGGTTATTTGTTATTACTTATTTTGATTTGCATTTTCAGTTTTCTTTTTCATATTTTGCATATGTTTTGTTTTAGTTTTTGTTTGTTTGAATTTTTGTTTTTGTAGGAGCAAGAAGAACAAAAATATATACTTAATACTAAGAAAAAATTTACTAATCTTAAAAACTAAAAAATCAGATTGTATATTTGTTTAAGATTTGTTTTCATTTTCTTTTTGCATTTTTGTAGACTTATTTATACATATATAAATATATATATTTTCGCTGATATATATATTCTTTTTGTTTTTTTTTTTTTTTTTGTATATAAAAATTGCTGGGCCAAACAAGTTTGTTTGTTTTTCTTTTTGCTTTTTCATTTTTTTTTTGTTTAACATAAGAATTAACAAAGTCAGGGTTTTAAAATAAATATGTATGTATGTCAGTATGTTTATATTATGTATAATAATAATAAAAATAATAATAATAATTAATATTATATATTATTTATTTATTGTTATTGCAAATATTGCAGATGTCGCCGAGGGCGCAAATGTTAGCAACAACAATTGCTGTTGGGCAGTTGGCAACACCTGCAGCAACAACAACAATAATAAAATAATAATAATAATAATAATAATAATAAAAAGAGATACCGTTACGTTTAAGGTTTTGCATAATTTCAATGCAGAGTAAATAAGAAGAGACCATTTATATATATATATATATATACATGTATATATATATGTATATATATACATATTATTTTTCATTAATTTGTTGTATTTTGTTTGTTAAACGGCGGACACTTTTTAGCAATAACTACAGCTGGCCCGCAGCAGCAGCTCGACTCCAGGCTAACAATCCATTGGCCGCAGCAGTAACGTCTTCCATTTGTACATCATCATTATTATCATCATCATCATCAACATCGTCGTTAACAGCTGCGTCGTCCTTATTATTATTATTGCTGTTGGCGGTGGGTGGCGTGGTCGTGGTCGAGGTCGGGGTCGTGGGCAACGGCTTGGTCGCAACTGCAGCGGGTGATACAATCACCGAGGTAGCAACACTCTTAACACGCGGCAATCTATTGATGTTGTTGTTGGCGTTGTTGCTGTATTGGCTGATGTTGTATGGCTGTATGTGATGTACGCCATAGCGTTTGTGTGTTTTAATAGTCAGTGAAGCAGGCAACTGTTTGCCAACCGCCACTTCGGCGGCCAAACGCACCACTGTTGTCAATTTAGCCGCAGCTGTTGCTGCTGTAGCTGTAGATGTTGCTGCTGTTGATGTTGCTGCTGTTGCTGTTGCTGCTTCTGATGTTGTTGTTGATGTTGCTGTTGCCGTTGCCGTTGCCGCTGCTCCTGCTTTAAATATTTCGCCTTGCCGCAGCATCGCCGACGCCTGGGCCTGAGCCGCTTCGGTCGACGCCTTCTGTCGTTTTCAGTCGCCAAAGCGACTGCAAGCCTTCTTCCATCGGCATTGGGTGCACCATTGGTCGCGCCGTTCCATGCCATAGACCTTGCGGCATTTCTTATTCTCGCCGCGTGTGCGTCGGTTCGATGAGTTGGGCGTGTTCCTGGCTGCGGTCACGACTTGCTGCACGGCCACATGCTGGAGCTGCATGTGCTGGCCGGAATTGGCAACCAGATTGTTGCTGGCAGTTGTCTGTTGCTGGCCGCGCAAATGCTGTTGCTGTTGCTGCTGCGGCTGCGGCTGTTGGTGCTGCTGCTGCTGCTGCGGCGGATGGTAGTTGGGCGTGATTGTCACGCTAGACAGGTGGTGTTGTTGCTGGTGGTGCTGCCCACTGCTATTGTGAGAGTGGTGCGCCGTCACCGTGACATTCTGCTGCGACAATTGCTGTAACATGTTGTTGGCACTGCTGTTGCTGTGTATGACCGGACTGCTGTTGCTACTGCTGCTGCTGCTGTTACTGGCGGTGCTGCCAATGCTGCTGTTGCTGTAATTGTGTTGGTGATGAAGGACTAAGGTCGGCGATGGATATGGCGCTGTCGAGTGGGACGGACGCGACGACGAAGGCCGAGCATGTTTGCCGAGTGTCGTCGAGCTGCTACTGCTGCTGCTGCCGCTGTTGATGCTGCTGTTGCTGCCGTGGTGGTGGTGGTTCGTCGAGGATGCGTTCACTGAGATCGCACCATTGGATGCCCAAGTATAATTGTGATGCGCCAGCGGCGATGTCGGTATACAGCTGGTGTTGTTGCTCTGCAACTGTTGATGCTGGATGTTTGTGATGTGGCCACTACTGTTGCTGCTGCTGTTGTGATGTTGCTGATGGGCCTGCTGTGTGAGGTGGGGATAGCTATTCATAGCGCGTCCTTGTCTGTATCGATAGAAATCAAATATACATATAGTAAATATATCTACAAGCAGACATTCACTTACTTAAAGTTGCCAACGATCTGTCTTTGGTATTCTGGATCCTCGTGCGGTGGACGCGCCATGTCCCGGTGGCTGAGCGTGGGTGGAGATGCAGGACTAGGCGTTTTGACCAACTCGTCATCGTCGTCGTCTTCTGTGTAATAGAATTCCTCTTCGTGCTCATTATCACTGCAGGAATCATATTCGCCGGAGCGTCTGGCTTTTTTGCTGCAAGTGCACAAACATTGTCATTGTTTAATTTTTTATTACTGCCATTCATTAAAGTTGCTATATGTTGCTATAAACTCCCCCTTACATTAGAGATGAGCATTAAAATCGCTTTTGCATTTGTGGGCAATTAAAAGTTGTGTTTTCAGTACCTTATAAATTCATAACAAGTAATAATCTCTAATTCCAATTTTAATTTTCATTACAACCTACTGTTATTCTATTATATTGTATATTTGATTGATAATTTATTTGCGGCTGTTTAATAGCCGTTACGTTGTCACATTCACGACTGTCACTGTGATCAAAATTCACCATGGCGCATCTCTATATCATTGAGCAAGCGAATGGCTGCAATGTTGCCATTAGCTGATATCGAAAATGGCAACGCCAGCGCAAAAAAGTTGGCAACGCTGCGGCCATTCACTTGTCAACGCTAAACACACAGCTGCAGGGTTGTAGCAACGTTTGCAAAAAACACGCACGTTCTGTGTCAAATCAATACGAAATCAACAAAAATCGATCGATTTTTGCAATAGCAGCGAGACAGTGCGCGCCACAAATTGATATATATTTGCGAGAAAAGAATATAAGTGTATAGCATACGCATTGCTTACGCTTGACGCACATAGAAATTGCTGTGGAAAATTTTGATATTTCTGTCGTCGGCGACAGAAAAAATTTGCGCGTCGCAAGAGTCTCGCGTGCGTCTGTGTCTGTCTCCCTTTGTGTGCGTATGCGTGTGAGTGAGTGAATGTGTGTGTGTGTGCGTGCGTGAGCTTGCCTACTAGTATATGTGTGTTTAATTTGCGTCCGTGTGCATCTCACAGCCTACATTGTCAATTATAAAGAAAATCATTGTGATTATCCACCCATTCCTAATCCCATACTCAGAGGCCAGCCGCACAGATCCAAACCAAAATGTCCAGCAGCAGCAGCAGTAGCGGCCGCGTCGCAGCCGATCAGAATAATAAGTGCGTCAACAGCGTCGCAGCGGCGCTTTGCCCTCTCAGCAATTGCCAGTTTTCAGGCGTTGTAATAAGCGCCATTGCCGACGAGCAGAAGCTCGAATTTAGCAACAAATATAAAAGTAGTTGTACATTAAGCTGTAGCTACGACTCCCAAGGCGTCCTGCTGCGTATTATGTTGGGTGAGCCGTACACCTTGACTACTCTTATCTGTCGAATGACATTGAGTTTGCTTTTCACTTGCATTTGTAGACAACGATCAAGGGCATGTGCTGAAGGAGTATATGATATCGGCGGATACGGATGCGGCTCAATTGGGACGACGGTGCTATGCTATTTCCTTGGAGTCGGATAATCTGGTACTTCGATTTGTTAGCGATAAGGATCAGCAGCTCTTCCGTAAGGTTGTGGAGAATGTGAAGCATCTGAGGCCGAAGTCAGTGTTCTCACAGCGCACCGAAGAATCGTCCGCATCGCAGTACTTCCAATTCTATGGCTACCTTAGCCAGCAGCAAAACATGATGCAGGATTACGTTCGGACTAGCACCTATCAGCGAGCCATCTTAGGCAATGCCATTGACTTTCAAGTAAGTTCAACCCCTAAAATCTATATTGAATTATGTTTTTACTAATAAATTGGATATCTTTTTCAGGATAAGGTTGTGCTGGATGTAGGTGCCGGTTCGGGCATATTATCTTTCTTTGCCGTACAAGCTGGCGCTGCCAAGGTGTACGCAATTGAGGCTTCCAATATGGCGCAATATGCACAGCAGTTGGTCGAGTCCAATAATGTGCAGCATAAGATCTCAGTGATACCCGGCAAGATTGAGGAAATTGAGTTGCCCGAAAAAGTGGATGTTATCATATCTGAGCCCATGGGCTATATGCTCTACAACGAGCGCATGCTGGAGACATATCTGCATGCGCGTAAATGGCTGAAGCCACATGGCAAAATGTATCCCACGCATGGCGATCTGCACATTGCGCCCTTCTCAGATGAGTCGCTCTACTCGGAGCAGTATAATAAGGCCAACTTCTGGTATCAATCGGCCTTTCACGGCGTCGATCTAACAACCTTGCACAAGGAGGGCATGAAAGAGTACTTCCGTCAACCGATTGTGGACACATTTGACATACGCATTTGCATGGCCAAGTCGGTGCGGCATGTATGCGACTTTCTCAACGACAAGGAGGATGATTTACATGTCATTGGTAAAATCACTTGCATAGTTATAGATTTATTCTCAATTAACTTGAAATTGTTTTATTTAGACATTCCACTCGAGTTCCACATATTGCAAACGGGCATATGTCACGGACTAGCATTTTGGTTTGATGTCGAGTTCAGTGGTAGCAGCCAGAATGTTTGGCTTTCAACTTCGCCAACGGCGCCACTGACTCACTGGTATCAGGTGCGCTGCCTGCTGCCCATGCCAATTTTCATCAAGCAGGGCCAAACGTTGACGGGTCGAGTGCTGCTGGAAGCTAATCGGCGGCAATCGTATGATGTGACAATTGATCTGCATATCGAAGGCACCTTGATATCATCGAGCAATACGCTCGATCTAAAGAATCCGTATTTTCGGTACACGGGGGCGCCGGTTCAGGCTCCGCCGGGGACTAATACGCAGAGCCCATCGGAACAGTATTGGACTCAGATGGATACGCAGGGTAACCGAAATTGTACGCTACCCAAATACTAATCCCTCAGTGCTTATCATTTTCTAATCCCTACTGCGCTCTCTTGCAGCTAATAGCATGCTAAACGGCACTCTGTCGGTCAATGGAATGGGTGATGGTGGCATGGACATTACCCATGGACTTCTGCATCCTCACTAGAAATGGAAGGAAATGAAATTTGTTCAAGGTGGCAAATATTACAACTTGCTGGCAAAATCTACTTGGCTAAAAACTGGATTGGTACTAAATTAGGACAATTATCAATTAATGTTTTTGTTTACGAATCTTTTGTTATTTAATTCTGTCAAAAGTTTGTCTATTTTATATTTTCTTTCTCTTTATGTAATTTGTACTTTTATTTATTTTGAATGAGATTTTTTGTGAATTGTATTTTTTATGCTCCGAAAGTTAAGTTGTTAACCTTAAGTACTCGAAAATTGTTCACGCCTAAGCATATGTTGTGGATATTTTGTATATCAAAAGATAAACGATAATAATAATAAGCATAATGAGAATCGAAGAGAAATTTTAATATCGCATAGATACACAATCAAGGCAGACTAACTAATGAATGTATGTAGTTGTTTAGAACAGCAGCATATAATCGATAAGAATAATTTTAGCCACCCATAGCATTTAGAGTTTTTAACGTATGTATGTTATGTAATACAAGTATCATATATTTATATATATATACACACACACTATAATAATCAACGTAGATCAACTGCTGCTTCAGAAAAGTTTCTTAGCTCATGCCAATTGCAGTTTGCAAATTGCAAATAAGTAAAGTAAGAAATATGGAAAGGGAGGAGAAAGCTTTGAACAAAACAGAAACTCAATAATCAACCTGTATCTATATATGTTATATTAAATTATGTTAAGTATATATCATTGTACTGTATTTAAATTATTTCATGTACCTCAACGAAAATGGAAAGTCTAGTTTCAATTTTGAACATATTTTTCATAGTTTTATAGTTTTCTTTTAAATAGTCTAACAAATCGCTCATAGATCATAGCCATTAAGTTACACTTATATATATATATGTATTTGTGAATTAGTCGCGATTAGAGATTACAACTTTCACTTTGATTTCCTTGTGTTCCTTCCATTTTACAACTTCCCTTTGTATTTTTGCTCTCCACTTATATAGTAACTACAATAGCTCCTACGTTGCTACCAGCCTCTGCCAAGCGCATAGTTGATATTTCGAATGTTATACATATATATATATATATATATATATATATATATATATATATATATATATATTTATATATATATATATAAATACACATATAGATATACAGTATATAAAAGCATACATTATACAAATTATACATACATTTATATATATATATATACATATACTGTCAGGTATTTGCATTGTACTTTTTAGTGTAGACCTAGAGCTGTTCGTTTAACAACTATAACAACAACAACAATAATAAAAACCAGAACAACAACCACACCACCAACACATACAATATATGCAACTGAATACAAGTATAAACTATTATTCTATATAAGTACATACATAATCCCATCTCTATGCAGAAAAAAGAACAATTTGAGAGCAAAAAGAAAAAAAAAAAAACGAAAACCTAAAAACAATGGCCTTTTATTATTTGTTCTTTGCTTTTTATTTTGCACTTTCCCCTTTGCATCGTCCCGCACTGCAAGGCAAAAAACATTTATATAGGAAATAACATTTAACATTCGCAAATGTCAACGCTTAAGCGGGTTTCAGCTTTGAACCTTGGCCTCAAAACTGCCAGCGCAGTTGCCCAGAACAGGGCGGCAAAAAATGCCACGCCCCCAACGATTGTCTATGCCATTTGCGACACTTGTAATGCAGGTGCGCTAAGCTAAAGTGTGTGTGTGTGTGTGCGTGCGAGTTTGTGTGTGTGACCTGGTTACAATTAAACACACACGTATGCACAATCACGCACACTCACACTCACACACACTCATGCATGCAGGCAAGTGTATACAAGTGCTCTAGTTTTAAACAGCTTCAAGCGGCCTGCACAGTGGTTCGCTCGATGAGCGTAATTTGCATGCAAACAGTGGTTCGTAACAGCGAATAATATAATAATTAATTAATAAATATGTATGTATATACATACATATGTGTATACTCCTAAAGCTGATTTGAGCACATTTGAAGCTGGTTCTATAAAATTTAAAGCTGATTTGAGCACATTTGATGCTGGTTCTATAAAATTTATACAATATCTGTCGTCTGCTCCTCTGGTGCCACTGTGCAGTTAGCTGTGACGCGCGCTGTCAATTGTGCTGGCTCTTGTTGTTGCTGTGCGGACTACTGTTGTTGTTGTTGTTGTTGGCTGGACTAAGTCAAGGCCCAGGCAGCCACTTGCTGCTCTTGAGGCAGCGCGCAAGCCTTTGGCCCCCAGGAACGTGCACCCTCAGTGAGCGTGCTGCCCAACTAACAACGCCACCCCGACCGTCGCCCTTGCCTTTTTGGCCGTTGCACTTACCGCAAATGTATGTCCCGCACGTGTCGCTCGATTTTCATCTGTGTGGGCTCCACAATGTCGCATCCCTTCCAGGTGCAACGGAATTTCTTCGACTGCAAATACAAGAAGCAAAGCATAAATTGATTAAACACGATCCAACATTAGGAATAATTCGATTAATAATGAATGGACTTAAAGGCTCTAGGTAAGCCCTGCGTACTTGATGCTGAGACTGATTGTGGCTGTGGCTGTGGTTGTGGTTGTGCCTGAGGTGCTGGCTGGTGGTGGCTGGCGTGCTGGCGCGCGAGGAGGCGGCGGAGGCGACGGAGGAAGGACAGCCCGGGCTGGCTTCACTTTCGCCGCACGATTCGTAGTCGCTGCGCTCCACGTAGTAGTTGAGCGCCGTTGCCTGCATGACGCGCGACTCTTGGCTAAAGGAGCTAGCAGCAGCAGCAGCAGCCAGTGAACCGGTGCCGTGCCGGTGCCAAATGCGACTGTGTTGGTGCGGACAATGCAGCTGGCTGCCTAGCTGGTGGCCCAGCTGCCTGGCTCGCTGCCCGGCTCCGTTGCACGAGTAGCAAACGAGGCTGCCGAACAAGTCCGCGCTCCGGCGTTCCGGCTGCACAATGCAAGGCTGTTCTGGCTCTGCACTGATAACACAGACCGCCCGCTCCTCGCCCGAGCGCGGCCGTCCCCATCTTGCAAAGCGCGCGCGTCCCCATTTACTGGGTCAGCTTGCCGCTCGCCTTGACACGCTTCTCACTTTCGCTCGAAACGAGCGGGACAGGGATGGCAATAAAGTGAGACAGAGATAGAAAGAGAGAGAGAGAGAGAGAGAGAGAGAGAGAGAGAGAGAGAGAGAGAGCTCTGCTTTATTTAACGGATCTGCGCCTGCAATTATGCTGCGTTTTATGCTGAAGGTTAGCTGTTGACCCAGTTAACATTTTCTTTCATTTTCTTTTCTGGTGTTTTGTATTTTTGATTGCGTCCTTGTTACTGCGCTGCGGCCGAGGTTTGTCCTTCGGTGTGCGGCGGCCCCGTGCACAGCTGCACAAATTGAAAATTAAATTTCAGCTTTCAAGTGATTCATTATTTGTTGACAGACTGGCCACACCAAGAAGTGGTGGTGCTTACAGCACCACCTATTCAAGCATATCTAATACTCAATCTATTTATTGTCTGCTTCAGCAGCTCATTTAATTAGCAGCTCGTTTTCAATAATTCAATTAGTCCGGCTGTTTGGACTAGCTTAGCTTAGGGACAACAGCCACCATAACTCACAGCATCTAATGAAGTCTTTCAGAGGAGCCTCTGGAGTTCTGTAACAATTGTGGAAGCGTTGGCAATTACAGCCGCTTCCTGCTCGCGAGAGCGAAACCGAAACCAAAAGCGAAAGCGAAAGCCAAGCGAAAGCTGTTAACCGCAACGTAATCATAAACATAAATAACTTGGGCTACATAAGCGACGTGAATTGTTAATAGACACACACACACATACTCGTACACACACACGCATTAATAGGCGAGTGTGCTTGCGTGTGTGTTACATTAACTGCCTGCTGCTTGACTGTGGGTCTACACATTTTTCGTTTTAACTCGGCGCAATTAGTGGGCGCCATAATTCGTCTGTGGCCAGCGAACGGAGCGCAGGATATGGCGCATATCCTGCTCATAAATATTAACGTGCATACACATGCTCATGTATGTGTGTGTGTGTGTGTGCGCGTTCAACAATTGTTGCCATTTGTGGCAGCTGTGCGTGCAGTGGCTACGCTTCAGTTGCCGGCTTAGTGTGCCTGCCATATATAAATATGTGCAAGCATGTCTTTAATGTGCTACAGCCGTGTGTGTATGTGTGTGTGCTTGCCCTAAACTTTGATTAAATTCATTAGAATACAACGTGGCGTATACGTAATTCATAGCAGGCAGCGTCGACAGCCACTGCTGCTGCTGCTTGCTTTAATTATTTTAAATTAATGCGAAAATCGCTTTTAGCTTATCAATAGCTAAGGCAACAATCGACTTACACTTTCGCTGTTGGCACCTGTCGTGGGATACAAAGACCCAGCCCAACCAGCATAGAAACTCATGACCAACTCCCTATCTCCTGCCTCTCTCCCTCGATCTTCCCGTCTCTCCCTCTCTCTCTCTCTTTCTCCCTGTTTCTGTCTTAATTATGTTGCGCTGTCAATTGAGTTGTGGCAGCGTATAGCAGTCATTCGTCTAATAATGAGACAAAAAATAAGTGAAGCTTCAGTTATCCATCTACCCCGCCCGCTCCCCTTGCTGGGAGCAGCAGCATCCCCTAAGCGGCGACGATGGCATCACACAATGGCCGCTGTGTGCCGTTCGCCGCTTGCCGCTCGCCGCTTGTTGCCTACCGCACTGTGTCCTGATTTGGCGCATAAATAGGTAACGTGAGTGTGCGAAAATGTCGGGAATAACACAAATCTTGCTTAAGGCAGTCTAAAAAGGAAGTTCGAGTCAGCAGGAGAGCGCGCGCGCGTCAGGAAATTGATGCGGCATTCCTGTTACGCCAAAGGCAAACTACATTCATCTCCCTCTCTCCCCATCTCACTCTCACTCTCACTCTCTTTCCCACACTCTCTGTGTGTGCTTCGTGGAGCCGGGCTAGCGAGTGGTATCGTTATCCTGGCTGCTTGCCATTTGCCTGGCGCCAGTAACAGGCAAGTACACAAAGTAAATTTACCTCTACATACATACATATATACATATATATATGTGTATGCAGTATATATGCCTGTGTGTGCATAGTATATAATACGAGTTTGCATGACATTTACTGGCAGTTCACGTGCTTTGTATGCATTGCCGGAGAAGTGGGCTTAATCTGCTTTAATCGCCAAGTCGCCTGCTCCAGCAAATATGCCGAGAGAGTTATGTTTGAGTTGGGGGCAGAGAGCTTAGCGATGTGCTGTGCCAGCTGAGCTGAGCTGAGCTGAACTGAACTGAGCAAAGAGCTCACTAATACTTTGACTATTGGTGTGGACAGCTTATTGAAATACGCGGATTGCGATGAATTTCATTAAAATTCTTTGTACAATACAAATAATGAAATGCGCTAAGCTAGCTTTATCAGCGTCATTTTCGTTTTGGTTGTTGCTTCGTATCTAATTTCCCATAGCTTTTCACAATCAATGAACATTCGCTTGACAGCATAATGTGACCATTCCCAACGCCCAACGCCCACACGCACACACGCACACACATACAGATATATCGATAGACTGGCATTTACGTGCCTTGTGTAAATAACAAGTTTTCTCTGCTCTGTCGTTGTTTCGCTTTCCATTTTCGGCCGCAAACATAAACAAGCCCATACCCCGAAAAACGAAGGCGAAGGCAAACAGCAAGCCGAAAACAGAGAACGGAAAACAGAACAGCTGTGTAAAGGACAAACACGAAATTGGGTCAACTGTATATAGCCATGCGAGCGCAATGCTTCAGCAAATATGATTGTGTGAGTGTGTTGGTGTGTGTGTCTGTGTGTGTGTGCATTAAATGAGGGTTGGCCCTGTCCCTGTCCCTGTCCCTGTCACAGCGTCTGTTAATGTGCGCAAAAAAATAGACGTAAACTGGGCCAAAAAGAGCGGCCGGGCCAATAACAGTGCCGGAGAGTTGACAAAACAGATGCGCGCGCAGGCAGCGAAGAGTCGCTGGAATTGCTTAAGAGAGCAAGAGAAAGAGAGAGGAGAGAGAGAGGGAGAGAGAGAGACGAAAGGAGGAGCGTGAACATAAAAGCGGAGCATGCCTGGAAGTCTGTTTGTTTTGATTTGCAGCACACGAATTGGGTCAATGGAAGCTCAAGACGACGCTGCTGCGGCTGCTGTTGGAGCCATGTGGAGCACTGGAGCAATGTGAAAGCGGAAGCATAAATTATTGACTTTTATAAAGAGGCGCCCAAGCGGTGGACTATAAATAGCACAATTTGTGTGCGAATGTATATATGTGTGGGTGTGCGTGTGTGTTAGGGAAGTCAACATCAGTTTTGCTGCTGCTGCGGCTGCTGCTGCTGCCTCTGTTGATGATGATCCTGCCTGCCGTTGAGTGCGTCTGTGTGGGTGTGTGCAATGTCGCTCCCACAAGGCATTCATATTTCGTTTCCCTCGTTGGCAATTTAATGGCTTTAACTGCCGTCTAATAAGGCTGTTTCAGTTTTTTAGCAGCCACATTTGAATTGCACTCACGGCAAGGCTATTGGGCTCGCGACTCGGCGCACAAAAGTAGGCAACGTAAAAAGCGTCGTAGTCCTTATTATCCTCGGGCCAGCTGGTAAATTTTATGCGCACCATTAAAGCTGCTCGAGCGGCCTGATGGCAATTTCCGCTGGTTTGGGCATACCATTTGCATTGCCCGGGCAACCACTGCCAGGGGCAACATATCTCTATATTTATATCTATATACATATAGATATATATATATATATATATATATATATATATATATATATATATATATATAAAGTATATAGTATCTGGCACTACAATTGATTGTGCTATACACTTTGACAGTTGTAGCTGGGGCTGTCGAGCTGCGTAATTTGCATGTGGCTTGCGGTTTGCCTCTTCAAGTCTTATCGCAGTGCCAACAGGCAACAACAACAACAACAACAACAAATTGGGTCATCTCAGTGAATGATAAGAGGCGAACAGCATCGCGCTGCGGCAACTGAGTTGGGTGGGTTGGCTGCCTTGAGGTTGGCGTTCCTCTATAGGTAATATAATTGCCGCCAGCTGAAGCCCTTTGGGCTACAAATTCTGCGGTTGGACTCTGCTGTCTAAGTAGTTAGCTCCACTGTGTGCATGTGTGTGTGTGTGTGTGTGTGTGTGTGGTTATTTGATTTTTAGCTCAGCTCACACATGGAAAACATGATTAGCTCAATTTGTCGCTCTCGTCTGGAAATTCGCTTCAAACTTAATTTGATTGCGTATAAATAAACACGCGACACTCGGCCGACAGTGACAAACTGACAGAAATGTGTACACAATATTTTCACACACACATACGCACACGTACTTGGGCATACACATGCACACATGCCCACATTCACACATGCCTACACATGTACATGTATGTAGATATCATATGCATACATAACTGATGTGACAATCGCACGCGAAATTGTCATTTCAAGCAAAGGGCTGTCAGCGAGGGGGAGGGGAGGGCCGCGTGGGAAGGCTACATGATTGAGCATGTCGCGAAAACGACATGGAAGCTGAGTTGAGTGTTCATTCATGTTGTTGATTTCACATGAGTGCGCGAGTGTATGTGTGCGTGTGTGTAAAAATAAGACAATGAAAATGGCGTCAATTTGCGAACACAAACACAGCAGCATATTCGTTGTGTGCGTGTGTGGCTGAGAGACAAACGAATGCCGGACAGACAAAAGCACAAAACCAACTGACTTGTCATGACAAAAATTGCTCGAAATCAGGCTTAAGGGTTGCCACACGCACGCATCTTTGAGAGCGCGGCATGTTTTGCATTCATATTTATAAAATTTATGCGCAAACTTCGTGTGAGTGGCAAAAAAAAAGAGAAAAGAAAATAAAATAAAATCAAATAAACAAACAAAAATGAGAGAGAAAAGAAAATACTTTGCAAATTATGTTTTGAAATTTTCAGCGAATAAAATAAAAACGAAAATTGTCCAAGACCCACAACCAAGAGGAATTGTTGGTGTCGCCTAAAAGTAGGCAACAATTCGCAAAGCTCATTCAATACCATAAAACACAGCTGCCTCGAGAATCTTCACAATTGCGAGGGCTAGTAAAAGAAGAATGTTTTGATTTACATTTATGTATTTTAGTTAACATCTTTAGGATGTAAAGCAAGGAGGGTTTTGCCATATATACAGATATACATATATATATATATATATATATATATATATATATATACATGTGCGTGTGTGGTTGGCTGGTCAAATATGTAAAAGGTATGTGCTGCCTGTGGCTGACAAATTAAATATTGAAAAGTACAGCACCTGTGTCCACGGTAAAATGTCTTCAGCTGTCCGTGTGTGTATGTGTGTGGCTCGATAATATCCGGCCGGGCTCAATTTACCACAACATGAAGCAGCGTCCTCCCGCCCGCTAGCCTCCTGCTGCTCAGCTAAGCACCGCACGGCCCCCTCGCTGGTGACATTTTCCAGCCCAAGCCACATGCACATAAAATGGCTTATCAGTGGAAAAGGCTCGAATTACAAGCAGCCAGAAACGTGGCAAGCCAAGGGTAGACTCTCATCCCCTGGCAAGTTAATGGAGCAGCCACAGGCAAAGAGCCTGGAACCAAAAACTGTTCTGATTATCAACGCCATTGTCACATCTCCAGCAGGCAACGAGCAGGAGAAGCTCCATGCTCCAGCCAACAATGGCTGAAATCCAATTATGACATAAAAATTTGCGTAAATTGTGAAATGTAAATTTTTGTCAACACTTTCAACTAAAAAGGGTTTACGAGATAAGCAAGACGAAATTATTATTTGACACACGTAAATTTTGTGGCTTGATGATAATAAAATTTGTGCTTCTGCATGTGTGTGTGTGTGTGGGTATAAGTGTGTGCGTGCATCCGCCATTGACTTTTATTGCTGCGGTAATTGCTAAATGGAGCTTGAATTGGGTCCTGTGCCCCGCCTACTGTAGCCAGTCTATATAACAGAAGTTGTCTGCAGTCCTGGGTTAATCAATGCGCACAGTGGGCAGCTGGGCGGCAGTTCGTTCGTTTGTGGCTTTGATGGCACTTTAAATACCCCACTGGCTGTTTCTCTGTCTCCCCTTCTCTCCCTCTCCCTCTCCCTCTCCCTTTCTCTGTCCCGCACACGCTCTGTCTCCTGCTGTCTCTCTCAGGGCGGCAAGTAATTGGCTTATAATAAATATGAAATTGTGACAGCAGCAGCAGCAGCAGCAACACCCAAGCGACAACGACATTTATGAGGATTCAGCTAACAGATAGGGCCACGGTCAACAACTGTCGTGCATAACTGTACCATAGTAACTAACTAACCAAGCCAAACTATCTGCGTGGGGGCTGGCAGCTCGACGACAGCCCATCTATTTCAATTAAGCCCTGACTGCGGGTCAGTCTGATGGGGGCACAGATGCCTGCGCTCGCAGTTGACCCGCATTCTGACCCAGAATGCAACCGAATCGACTGCCAGGCAGCGTAACTGGGTCACTTTAGACACACAATTGACGAGGAGCACGAGGAGCTCACATACAGCCAGCCCGTTGCTAGTTGCTGAATTTTTGTTGTCGCTGCACACGATGATGATATGGCACAAGGCTTCGCGGCTGCCTGCGACCTTGCCACAGACTGTACCAAAAAAGTCGGAACCAAGGCCTAGCTCAACTGGGCGAGTGCGCATACATATTGCAGTAACTGTACGTGAAGCAAGATATGTTTACTTATCAAAGAGAGCAGCAGCAGCAGCAGCGGCAGCAGCAGCGGCAGCAGCAGCAGCAGAAGGTCTTTCCGTTTTCGCTCAGTGTATGCTATCGCAAAAGTAAACCAGGTCAAGCGTCAAGCGAAACTATATATCTGTATATAGGGGGCATGTATGTATAGAAATGTGTATATATACATAAAGATGTCTATGTACAGTGCTTCATAAGCTTATGTGCTCTTCAAGTGCCACCACTCACGCATGTACTGGTATGTATGTGTGTGTGCTGCAAGTGCTGCTGCCTCTCTCTGTCAGCTCTGTCAATTTTTAAAGCACTATTTTTGGGGCAATCAAGAATTTGTTAAGCCGGAACTAAATAAAGCACTTTAAGCATTAAAGACGCCATGCCTAACCCTTAAATCTTAGAAACTCTTCGCAAATTGTCCAACAAAATGTTAAGAGTCTGCTATGTGCGCCCACCCCGGCCCCTTGGGACAAATTTCAATTTGGCTCCGATGAGGAAGGCAACACATAAACTGACAGCAAAGCCACTTGATGTACGAGTCGCTACAGTGCTGGGGACAGGCGACACGTGTCGGGACGCAACCTAACGTCCAAATGGCCAAATAATAATTCCCCAAACTGTGCAAATTTAAAAGGAAAAAAAGAAGCATGATGCCAAAAAGAGAGAAAACTAAACGGAGCCGAACACCTGCACAGCAACAAAATGTCAGCCGCAAAAAAGAAAAGAGAGAGATGAAAATCATTTAGCTTGCTACGTGGAAACGGAATGGAATATTTTGGGGACAAAAAAGAGATGATCATTTATAGATGAACTCGATAGGTATGCCGAGGCAAATATTGACAGAGCTCGATGCGGGCTCGATGATGGCTGCCATTTTGCGAGGATTACGAGCGGGCGCCAAAAGCGGTTTATAGCACACCCACTGGAGCTACAAAGGGGCAGCGCGCTGCGACTTTAAAGCTGCACCTATGCGTACGTGTGCGTGACTGTGTGAGTATGTGTGTGTGAGTGTGCGTCTGTGTATTTGAAATGCTATTTGATGTGCGGCCAAGGCAGCAGCGTCTGTAAGCCGCTTATGGCCAGCAAATTAGAGGTTTTTGAAAGCGTTTGCCATCAGCTCCTGGCCAGGCCGTGTCGCAGTTGCAGTCGCAGTCGCAACTGCGCATATTAGCAAAGTTTGGACCGTTTGGCGAGAGGGCAAAGCCATAATTAATATACAGTTTGGATGCTCTAAAGTAATATTGAAGCAATTTGCGCAGTTGCACAGGAAGTCGGAAAAGTGAAAACTTGTAGCAGTAGCAGTTGCATAAATAGAAAGCCATCATTGCAAAGCCACATGGCTATGAATTGGAGAAGTTGGCAAACGCAGCCAGACGCATGAATTGAATTTCAAATTCAAGGAAAACAATATTTGTAGCGAAATTTGATTGGAATGCCAGCAGAAATGTTTGCCAGAGGCAAGATCTTTGCGTGAGTTTCAGCGGGGTTTTTTGGCTTTTATTTCGTTGCATATTTCATGGGGCTGTGTGGGTTAGTAAAACCCTTTTCAATTTGGCGCTAGTCGGGATTCAGACTGGGATTTAAATATTCAATTTCTAAAATTCCACGGCGCTTGCAACTCGGTTGCCATAATCTAGCAGCACCCCATCTCAGCAGCAGCTGCTCCTGCTCCTGCTCCTGCTGCTAACCAAACAATTTGTTGACTGCTGCGTATTAAGATATTTTTTGGCTAAAAACTTTGCACTCTACACATCTTGCTGCTCCCTCTGAACTTTTTGGCCAGCCAAGTGTCGACGCGCTTAATTGCAAATGATAACAGGCCGTGTTGAAAGTTCTCATCGCTTTTTCCTTGTCTGCTTTTTTAATTTCTTCTCTGCTGACCCAATTTGCAGGTTTTTCATTATTTTCTTCTTTTTTCTTTTTGTGCAGACAGCCGCAGTTAGAGCTTGGCTCCGGCGAAAGTGTCGCCAGACCCGCTTCTCCCATTTTCCTGCTGGCTTTTCATTATTTGCTGCTGCTGCTCCTTTTCCCCTTACAGCTTACGCTTGGCTTCATTTGCCTCGTCTGGCTGCGGAGAGTCTATGACTCCAGAGCTCTTCCTGTTTAGATAAAATGCCAAATACCGGATGATTTTTAATTAGAATTTTTTCCCCCTCATTGTTGTTGTAGTTGTTGCCGTTGCTGTTTGGCTCCCTCTCATCCCTCCCTCCATCAGTTATTGACTCTAAACAATGCGGCCGAGCAGCAAGTCAGTCAGGCAGGCAGTTAGCTTGAAAAGGAGCTCAAGTGAAAGGCAAACAATGCTCGAAATTGTCGTTTGTTTAGACTTTTCTCTTGGCAAATAAGTTTTAATAATATTTTTGCATTTAACCAGCTGAAATCATTTTAATAAACTCTTCCACGGCTCTGGCTGGCAGCTTTAATAGTTTCGTCCCTTCGTCGTTGGGTCCATTGTTTCTTCTTTTGGCCACCCGTCGAGCTCTGTTTGTTTCATTTGTAATTTAAGACGTCGCGTTCCTTAATTAATTCCGTTTACTTGCGGTTTTCGACATAAATCGTAATACGATGCCGAAATTATAATGTCGTGACTCGACGAGGCGAGCCAAGCGAAGTTATTTGCTAGACACGTTGCCTGGGGTGCATACTATAATTAAATCGTTTTTATATATTTATATTTAGCCAGTCAGAGAGAAGTCAGGAGACTTTTTTTTTGTGATTTCTTTTTTTTTTCAATCAGAAAGTGCGGCCATTAAAGGACAGATTTTGAAATCGCTTTAAGCTTGCCTCGGCGTAAACTTTTACATTTGATTAACTTGAAGACTTTCCAAAGACTTTCCAAAATAAACGTTTTCTGAACTTCAGCAATTCGGTTGAAAGAGAATTGAGGCGAATTAAAACGGCCAACGGACAACATTTGCATTGATGAAATGACAATTGTTATTTGAGAGACGCAAAACAGATAAAATGCAAATAAGTTAAACAGAAAATACTGTCATAGCCAAGTAGAAAAGAAGGCCAACAATAATAATACAACTTGGCCGAAATGGCCATGGGCTAGCCGGCTGCCTTCGGCTTGGGGCCAAACCGTTTCCGGCTATCGACAGGCGAAAGTGAATTGAGGAGTGAAAGGAGAGCCACAATAATTTTCATAAATTTTCCAGTTTCTACTTCTTCTGCTTCTTTATCTTTTTCGTCTTATTTTCGTTGTTGCTTCAGCGCAATCAACAAACGAAAATGCAGTAGTCCGGCCCGATGATGTAATGGGCCAGCGCACATATTTCATTTGAATAACTTCGTAATCACAGACCATGGTTCGTATAGTCCGGGATGCGGACAACCTGGAACCCCAAAACTAAAAAACAAGAAGAAAGAAAGAAAAACAGAAACACCCCCTACAAAAAGATAAAAAAAAGATCGAGGAAAAACAAGAGGGGAAAAGCGTTGAAATCAAATTGGCTTTGCGCTCAATGGACGATTTGCGTTAGTCGAGCTACGGATTTTTATGGCTAACTTTGTTATGGTAAGGTGGGCGTACCAGCCACGCCCACTGGCAAACTAAACTGTAGACACCGAAAAGGCATTTGGACATGTTGTTTGTGTTGTTTGCTGCGTTAGCCTTTGGCGTTAAATGTTTGCTGTCAGTCGGCTGTTGTTGTTGTTGCTGTTGTTGTTGCTGTTTCTTTTTGCTGGCTTTAAAATGTTATTTGCAATTTTGACTTGGCTTCAATTGCGACGCAGAAAACAACAGAGTCGATGTATATAAATGGAGGCTAGGTATACTTACGGCATGCGGCATTTGGTAGAGTCGGGATGCCGAGCAGTGTGGCAATGCGGCGTGGCAGGCACTCACCTGTAAGACAAACAAGTTAAGGAAATTGGTTAACAACAATTTGCATAAACTTTAAGCGATTTCCGCGTAAAGCCAACGCATAGACTACACTCGCACAGGTATGTATGTGGGTATGTATGTGTGCGCACTCTGATTGTTTTAAGGCAATCAAATCGATTTCAGCATTCGATTCGCCATGAATTCGATTTGGCATTGGCAATTTGGCTTGACACATTCGCGCCGCGATGTCCTAAACTGGCACAAACTGCGGCACCCCATCCGAAGAGAGACAAAAGCACTCGCAGCTAGACTCTATTGAAAGTGTCTGTGTGTCTGTGTGTGTGCGTGTGTTGCATGCGAGATAGCCTCGTTCCCAAGTTTACCATGTCGGGGTCAAATAGTTTGCCGACTTTCGTGCGCAAACCAATTGGCATATTGTGCCTATAAATATGCATAGCACACAGTGAGTCGCCCAAGCGATAGGCTTTAGCTAATGCCCTGTATGGCAGCGGAGCAGCGAGACTGCTTACTTTTGGCACCAACTGTAAAGGAGCAAAGGGTAGCCGTCAGTCGAGCAGGCTTGAGCCTTCCTTAGGCCTTCTTCAGCTCACATTTAGTTGTTGAAAAAGTGCTTCTTTTGACATTTCATGTCGACGCTCATTTACAGCAAATGCCAGACATTGACATGATTTCTCAGCGACTTGTTTTGCATTTCGTCTAATTGCCACGTTAATTGAGCACAATTACAGACACCCTGTAAAGGCCGCAAGAGCCTTGCATGTCGCGAGTCGCGACTGCAGAGCACATTGGGTTTTACCACTATTTCGCGTAGTTTTCGTGAAAAAGCCTTTTAATTGACTATTTTTACAATAATAATGAATGACTTAAACTCAGTAAATGTGGGAGATACAAGGTAGAACAGCTCTGGGAGAGAGAGAGAGAGAGAGAGAGAGAGAGCGAGTTGTCTCAAAGTCATGAGTCGACAATAAATTTTGGTTAATTAGCAAAAACGTCGCTTGTGACAAATTAAAAAATCCCCCTCCTTGCGAAAAACAATTGGCGGGTAGCTGCCGGCCGGACGCTTGCAGCAGCAGCCAGCAATTTGTCATGCACGCGCAATTAATCAAAAGTTGAATGACTTAACGGTGCAAAGGCTTCGACTTTTGATTCAAGTCTGCTTGGCCGGCCGCCTTTGTTTAAATTTCATATCTGCTCACCGTCTCGTTGGCATTTTTGTATTTGTTGCTGTGCTACGTTTTAATTGTTATTAAAGACATTTCGCGCTGATTGCACTGTGCGAAATTAGTCATCATTAGCAGACTGTTGCATATTTGTGGGCGTCACAGCGTGCGGCTGTCAGACGTGATGGATGAATGGATGGCTGGCTTGGCTTGGCCTGGCCAGCTGAACGGCGCGACTAAGCGTGCGCTGAGATAATTGACCTTTAAACATACTCTGCCCACGCACACACACAGGATGTACACACACACACACACACACACGCATACAGCTGCACGCACAGTTGAAAAGTCGAAACCCATTCAGCCGGCATCCTGCGCCGCAAAGTAGGCTAAAAATATGGCACAGCAGCGGCAGCCGAGGCAACTACAATGACGACGATGATGATGATGTTGATGCTGATGATGATGGTCCAATAACCTTTTACACGGCTCCGGCTCCGGCTCTTGGCTTGTGCCTGAGCTCTCCGCACAGCTTGAATGCCATTGACACTGGCCATTTGGAGGCTGCTGATTCGGGTGGTGCGCCGGTAAGAGATACTTATTGCCATAAGTGGAATACAGGAGGCAGCAAGCGGCAGGCAGCAGGCAGCAGGCAGCAAGCGGCAGGAAGAGCGCAGGAGGTAAGAGCTAAGAGGCAGATGCGTATAAGGAGTCATTGCTCGAGAGCCTCACGCACTCATTGTTGGCCATTCCCCCTGGCCGGCTTCTACGAACAGCTTTTGGCCACATTTTGTTTTTCTTTTGCTTTTTTACTGTTGTTGTTGCTGTTGTTGTTGTCATTGTCGTGGGGATTTTATGGCTTTGAGGCAGGCAAGAGCTGCGTTGGCGTTGGCGGCGTCGTCGTCGCAGTCTGTGTTTTTGGCAGCCAAAGTCGCGTCGCAGCGCAGCGCAGCGCATCGCGTCGTGTGCGTGCGAATGCCCCGTTTCAAGGATATTTTGCGCTTTGGACTTGTTTGGCTGCCTTTTGGCATTTTATTGTGTCGTTGGCACGCATCGAGCGCAAAAAGTTAAATGTTTAATCATAACGAATAGAGAGAGAGAGAGAGATACCGAAACGACGGATAGGTGGATAGACTTTAGCCAGGCACTGTAATGTCTCCCAATTGGAAAGGATTGCCGCTGTGTCTGCAGCAGATCAAAAAAGTTTTGCGCTTCAAGCACTGCTTAATTGAATAACATTAGGAAATGGGATTGGATTAGCAGAGCCGGCGAAAGGCTGAGGGCAAGTGGCCCTTAAAGCTAGACACGGCCGACTAAACTTTGGCCAAGATGAGTTAAAGCTTTCACATTTTAGCCGCCGGCTAGAGCAACAAAGCCCCTTGCCGTTGCGCAAGGGGCCAAGCCAATATCTTTTAATTCATTTAAACATAGTGCCTTTTTAGCGCCCTAGTTTCCTTTTTTATGGCCCATTCGCTTATCTGGCCAACACTAATTGCCGCTTAGCCATCAAAATGGGAGACTGGGCGAAAAGTTTTTGCCTCTACACTTTTCGGCTGCTGGAAAAGCGTGTGGCAGTAAATTTCATTAGGGCATTTCGCTCGCTCGCTCGCACACAGCGCCCTCTCACTCTCGCTCCTGTTCGCTGCTGCCAGCCTCTTGACTGTGCCAATGTTCTGGCCATTGGGCCAGGGCTTTGGGGTAGCATTCGCAGAGTTCGCATCCCGAGTTGAATAAACTCAATAAGTTCGACTCGTTTCGTTTCGCCTCGCTCTTTTTTCTTATAATATTTATGTCTATGTGTATCTGTGTGTGTGTGTGTCTGGTTCGTGTTGTTTGATGTTTGTATTTAGGTATGTAAAATTGTCAAATACGTCTAGACTGTGAAGGTCATTGTGGCTAACGGCTTAGGGCATTCAATTGTGCATGGCTTGCCACTCACATAATACGAATCGCAATATCCGAGCTGCAGTCTATAAGAAATTCTTCTAGTTCTGCTTTAATGCAATGCAATGCGTCATTTGCCTTCTTAATTGACATTTGATTCTGATTTTAATTCTGATTACGACTTTGATTTGTATATTGATTGAAGCGACTCGCATGCGTACCGAAAACGTGACTAAGCAACGAGTTGTAGATGATCTTTGCACAGCGAATCTGAAAACTGCAGTCAAAGTCTCTTCTTCTGCTATGTTGCACATTGATCGCTCTTGCTATTGTTGCTGTTGTTGCTGCCGTTGCTGTTGCTGTTGCATTTTGGTTTCAATTGCAGCGACTTTCGCTCACTTAGTCACTCGGAGCTCTCTCGCGCTGTTGCGAATCCATTTCCTCGGCTGTCAGTGCATTGACTTTTGACAATAACAACAGCAGCAACAACAACAACAGCAACAACAGCAATTCGCAACAGTTGATATGCGTTTTAATGAAACTAAATTTAATTAACATATTAACGCACTTAACTACAATATAATGCAATCTGCAATTTGCCGTCAAGTTCATTGAACTCGGAAATATTTGTAAGTCGTGTCGAGCTGTTCAATTTTCAGTGGTTGTCTTATCAGTCAGCACGCGCCTCTATCTCAAGGCCGGCCACCAATACCAGTGCAGTGCCAAATATCAATCTATAATCCGTTGTATACATGTATAGGCAATGTGTTTGTATATATATGTATATATTTTTTAACACTTAACTGACGAGTCGCAGTCGCAGTCGCAGTCGCATTCACGCGACCTTGATGACAATGAACTCACTTACAGTCTCACACCAGGGCTGAACTACATACATATATAGCTCGTGTATAGGTGTATGTATGTGTGTGTAGAAATATCGTTTTGTCAAGTGCGCGTTTCGCTTTAGAAATGTGGCTGTACGGTTATAAAATAAAAACATCTATTTTATGGCATATCATTGCGATAAGATAGCCACACACATTCAATTTGCATCATAAAACGTAAAAAAACAAACAAAGCCGAGCGACCAAAGTATAAAGAAACTGTTTACAGTTTACCGTTTACCGTTGACTGTTTACTGTTTACGAACTTCAGTTGACTGTCGCTGCTGCTGCTGCTGCTGCTGCCAAGAAGTCTGGCCATGCACCCCTTTGTCTTAGGGCTCTAACTGAACTGATATGACGACGCCTGCTAAATGCCATGGCTAATGGCCTCAAAGTTCTTTAAACTAATCTGTAGACGTATCGAAATATTATATATATATATATATATATATATATATATATATATATATATATATATATATATATATAATATTTGAATAAATACAGCGCAGTATCGAAAGAGTGTGTCAATATCTGATAAGGGAGCCAATGCTCTCGATCTATCTCTTCAATTTCACAAACAGCTTTCACACGCATGAGTCACACAGACGCAAAAGCTTTTGTTCGCTGCGCACTGCCTTGGGCTGGATTTTGGAAAGCTCACCAATACAGGCGCATGAAATGCATTAGAATTAAAATGTTTGTGATATGTTATTAAAACAACAAATGCAAACTGAGGCAATGTGAATGCACAAAAATAGTCGGAACGAGTCGCGCATGGCGTATGGATAAATTGGCTCTACATTGCTTTGTGTCATGCCATTAAAATTTGAAAAGCCGTAGCGAGCGATGTCGGTTAATAACAGCCTACAAATTGCAGCAGATGACAGCAGCGGGTAGTAGGGGCATTAGGGGCAGTAGGGGCAGGAGGCATTCAGCTTGGCTTGGTAGGGCGATTGCTGTTTGAAATGATTGCAGCGATGGGGAATATATAAATATCATGTAGGCGACTCGGCGCACTGGCACCTGGCTCCTATTACATGTGCACGGCATTATTACAAAGCCGGCACAGCACACAAACACAAGCACAAACACAGGCAACACAGCAACAATTGCAAATAAGAGCTAATATTAAAAGCGGCAATTTTCCATGGCACCGACAGCCGACAACTACCCGAACCACCCCGAACCACCTCGAGCCACCTCGCACCCAAGTGAACCACCCATTCAGCAATGCCTTTGCTTTTTGCGTGCCATATGCGAGTTGGAAAGGATTTCCGGTTTATGCTGTTGCTTGCCAACGCCCTACCCCCGACACCTCCAGCCCGTTACCCCTTGGATCTGCAGCAGCCCCTCGCCAGCTCCTGCTGCTCCTCAACTCTATGCACTTCCTTAACCTTTTGTAATTGTTTTGTTAGGCAAATTTCAAAGCGCATAGCAAATGCCATGTCTCTCAAGCTAATGGCCGCCCCACAATTGATATATTATTTAGAAGCCTCCCATTGCGGACACTAGCGAAATATGAATATTGCCTTTGCTTCGATCGATTGCGACTGTGAACTGCCACAACACAGTGTCCCTGTCTTTGCCTGAGTTTGATTACCAAATCTCACCTGTGACAAAAAGCAGCTCTACGCTAGCCGGGCTGTGGGTTGCCTTCATAATTAGCCAAGAAAGTGCATCAAAGCGCACCTGAAACAACAATTGAATAAACCCACCTAAAGAGGGATTGAGAGAGTCGTGGGGAGGGGGCGCTACTGTGCTTGAGTCCATGCACTTGAGTTCAAAAACTCAAACATATGGACTGAAAACGTGAGGCCCAGGCCGGCAAACAGGATACAGCGCCAGAGCACAGCAAATATGGGGGAGGGGCCGCTCGAGGGGGTCGCAGCTGAATGCCAGAGATGGGGCACAGCTCGTGCTTTTTCACGTGTGAGGCAGAGACCAGAAAAGAGACCAAAACCAACAAAAAAAAAAAAAAAAAAAATAAAAATCGAAAAAAAGAAAGAAAAAGGAAAAAGGTAAAGAAAATGCCCTTGCTTCAACACAGGTTTTGGGGCTTGCGTTGTTGCTGTTGCCATTGCTGTTGCAGGCAGTACGTGCTGCATGGTGGAGGCCGCTCCGGTCTGCGCGCCCCTTCGACCAGCAGCAGATCCCTCTTCCATTTGCAATGCTTCTGCTTGGTTGTCGTGCCTTTGTTTTCGATTTGAGCTTAGTTTTGCCTTTTGCTTAAAGCCTTTTTGCAACGTTTACGCTTCGTGTTGTTGGCAGTGTTTGCACCGGTTGCTGTTGTTGTTGTTGCTGGAGTTGCTGTTGTTGTGGTAGGCCTGGATGTTGTTGCTTATCCTGTGTGTCGTTGAACTCGCAACCGGTGCAAAGGAATAGATGCAGTGCCTGCACCTATGCCGCTGCCATTGCATGCAAGAGAGAGAGAGGGAGAGAGAGAGAGAGACAGAGAGGGAGAGTGAGAGTGAGAGCGAGAGAGAACGAGTGCCTCTGTATGCACTTGACTTTGGCAGGAGCGGGCTGCAGCGTGGGTCAGGACAGAGCTATGACAACTTTTGCGACAACACGCCTGCAGAAGCCTGAAAAGGCGCCGGCCCTAAGTCCCAGCATAAAAGGCGAATAAGCACAAAACACTGAACGGCCAAGCGAACGAACGGGGGCTTAAGAAATGTAAACAAGCTAAAACAAACTGCAGTTAAGTTCAGTTCGGGCCAGGCCAGGCGCCATGGCAACCCTACTGGCAACACTCGAACTGTGTGTGTGTGTGTGTGTGCATGGGGTGGACATTTTATGCATAAAAACTCTATTGAATTTTGCTTTCGCATCCATGTTTGGGGAGCCCAAGCACCGTCAGGCTTTGGGGCTTCTCGTTTTCTTACTGCTGCGTTTTTTTTCTCTCTTTGTTGTTTCCTTTCTTTTTGGCCATAAACTGTGAGCATGTGTAAATATTTTAGCTGATATGGGAAAACGGGTTATGCGCCGGCCCACACAGGGGCGTGGCAGTTGCATTGACAATATACAAAGTGTAATGAATTCATGCCATGAATTCATTTGGCTGCATAAATGAAATCAAAACAAAAAATATAAAAACTGCAATTGGCAATCGGAAAGGACACTAGACAAAACAAAAAGATCTCAAAGCAGGAGTCACTGTACACAGATTTCGATATGAAGCAGCAATTATATCAACGGCAAGTGCGAAATCATGCAAATGAAATGTAAATATAATTTAAATGGAAATTTATATTGAAAGAATGTAATGTAAACTAGTTTGGGTTAAAGGAAAGAATTGTTGAAATGAAAAAGTTGAGTTGTGATTTCTCTCTCTCTCTCTCTCTCTCTCTCTCTATTCATAGACTCTTCAACCGCTGGATAATTCGTGCTTTAATGTACACATCACGATAAAGTTGACTCAGGGTACGGCCTGCTCATAATTTCATAGTTTGCAAGTTCTTGCGATATGCCCCGCGGTCTAAAGATACACTCAGGCATGCCATAAGTGTGTGTTGTTGTTGTTGTAGTTGGTCAGTCAATAGCTTAGCTAGCGAGGCAGCTGCCGCGGGGCGCTGCGTAGCCCATTTGCCGACATGTAAAATGATGCGTAAACAATATTCTGACGCATCATTAAAACGCCTGAACAAGGCGCATCGATCAGCTTTGCGTTCTGTGGGGAATCAGCTTGATTCAACTCGGCGTGTATGAGTGTGTGTGTGTGTGTGTGTGTGTTGATGTGTTTTTCGTTTATTTTATTTTTTTTGCGCAGAACGAACATGATTATGATGACGCATCGCGATGCATGAAAGGCAGCCCAGTTCCCAGTTGAAGCTTTCAGCCAGGCACTGCCCTGCCTCAACACAGCAAAAACAACTAATTCAATTTTGCTCGCTTGGACACGGCCAAGCGACGGGCACTGGGACTGGGAGCGGGTTAGCATCCGAGTTCGTCATGTCCACCTTCACGCGCTGCTAGCAGAGTTCAACTGCCTCGCAGCGTACGCAGAGATGCCACGCGTTGGCTCCGTCTCTATTGCACTCAATTGCCCTCTCTATGTGCCTCAGTCGCTCTTGCTGTCGCCCTCTCTCTGTCTGTGGCTCTTTGGGGCAATGCATGTTGTCCAAATGTATCGCTCGATCGTTGCTTGCCCCATTGTTGTTGCTGTTATTGCTGCAGCATGCTCACTGCTTGTTTATGCTGATCCCTGTAATGAGATATAATGCCGGCCGGCCGGCCCCAAGACAACCAAAATAACAACAACAACAACAACAACAACAACAACAATGAGTCGCTGCTGCTGCTGCAGCTTCTTTACGGCACCGGCACCTGACCTGGCACAGAATGGCGGCTTTGTACTCCGGAGGGACCACAACGGCTTTGCCATAACACAACGTGAAGTTGTGCATAAATTGCAACGAGGGTCGCTCAAGCCATCTAAATAAACGGCAAAGATCTACGCGAATCTGTTGAATAACTGACGAACTTCTTAAACCACCCACCTATATTTATCAAGAATATTCTGTATTGTATATGTGCATATATTTATGAGCGCGACTGTGTGTGTGTGTGTGTGATCAACAGCAAACATCATTATCAGCATTTGGGCCACATCATTATCATGCTGCATTCGTGATTGTTGTCGCATCCCAAAACCAACAACAACAGCAACAACAACAGCAGCAACACTGATAAGTCATGGAACAACAACAGAAGAAGCAATGCAGCCTCTGACTAAGCCAACGCTTGGCAAATCAGCTCACGTCCGACTGAGAGAGAGAGAGAGGAAGAGAAAGAGAGAGCGAGCGAAGGCGTAGCTCAGCACTGACCTGGACAAGTGACGAAGTGACGCAGCGGATCCTCAGCAGCATTTGCGTTGACTGAATCAGCAAACATTATGCATACAGCTGATTCTGATTGGAAGAGCCGAGTGTGGGTGTGCGTGTGCGTGTGTGTGTGTGTGTGTGTGTGTGTGTGTGTGTGTGGGAGTGGGGCAGGGGCTGCGGCCAACAGGGGTCGATGCGCTGAACTGCATGCGTGGATATTAATGACCGGCCTCGACCCCAAGCGAACGAACGACAAACGGCAGCGTCAACGAACGTGCCCAAGTAATAAAGAAATCTTCAATGCTGGCGGGGGCAGCAATTTCATGCGGATGCAGGGATTAAGGTGGGCGGCAGCAGCAGGGGGGGGGGTGGTGTCGGGGTAGGGGCCGGTAGCTAGGGCGCTGCTTCTCGGAATGAAACAAACAAAAAACAAAAGCAAACAAGAACAAGAAATTGGCAAGCGCGTTCAAGAGGCGCATAAATTACAGCGCTGCTCGTTGGGGCTCGGCTCTCGTCAGCTTTTGTTGTTGTTGTTGTTGTTGTTTTTAGCTGTTGTTGTGCGGCAGGAAATGCTTTGCCATCGCCAATGCAATGTTGCATCGTTGACATTGCCGAGCATTTGCATTGCCTCCAAAAACTGAAGGCGCATGCCACACCCACATGCTGCAACCGCCTCCGCCGTTGCTGCTGCTGCTTCTGCAATTGCAGCTGGAATTTCTTGCTTAATTTTTTAATTGCCGCCAAGGCAATTTTCCCTTGCCTTGGCTATTGTTGCCATCGAAGTCGGTAATTAAAAATGCGTAACGCGCCTTTGTTCTTGTTAAACATTAAGTGCTGCTGGTTGTTGTTGCAGTTGTTGTGGTTGTTGTGGTTGTTGCGGTGGTTGCGGTGGTTGCGGGCACTAATGTGTCGGTCGCCTGCCGCTTTGATCGTACCACCAACAGCTGCTGGCAGCCTAGTCCTAGCTCCTGTTGAGCTTATGGCCAGCCTAACCAGGTAGAAAATCGAGCCAGGTAGCCATGCCAGATCGTGCACGACTAACTTTAGTCAGACTTACCCAAACCTAAGCTAACTTTGGCTATATCATTTGCAAGAATTTTGCACGGGGCTTACCTGAAATATGAAGAGAGAAAAGATATGTTAGGTGTCGGCATATAATTGAGCGTATTTTTGTTAAGTACTTTGGATATTCTACAAATACTAGTTGTAAAAAAAGCTCTCAAAATGAATACAAAGGCGATTGAAATAGGCAGAAATTGCGCCGAACCGAACCAAAAGCCGATGATAATAATGATGCCGTTCAGGTTCTGCGACCTAGCCCAACATTGTTTTTGTTTTACCCAGAGCCAGCTCCTGCTACGGCTGCGACTGTGGCTGTGGCTGTGGCAGCGGCTGTTGCTGTTGTTTTTCAGTTTTAATATCTGCGCCTCAGTATCATGTCGCGGAGCCAGTGAGCAACATGTTTGTAAGGCTGCAACAACAACAGCAACTTGCGAGTGCTGCGGCACTCGGCGGCAGCAACGACGACGACGTCGACGGCGGCGGCAATAGCCAAGCCTCTTGCCAGCTGCTTTTTGTGCCACTTCCACACACACACACACACACACACACAAAGAGAAGACAGCGATGTTGTAGTTGATAATGCCAGCAATATTGCTGTTACTGCTGCTGCTGCTGCTGCTTCTGCTGCTGCCACTTGCCGTGGACTGGCTCATCAACTGGATTTAGTGGCACAAGCGAGCGCTGACTGCAAGTCCAAAGTCGCTGCTCGTTGCATTTAGTCATCGTTCTCTCCTGCTCCTTCATCATCATCATCATCATCGTCATTATCAGCCGTTCACTGTACCCTGCCCTGCTCTGCGTTCCACTTCAACACCCGGCGCATTGCCTTTCCCACAGTTGTTGCTGCTGCTGCCGCTGCTGCAACAGTTGCTCTTGTGCACAGAGTGCAGCAGAGTTCGTTCCACTCTGTTTTTTTCTTATGTGTTCATGTTGTTTGTTTTGTTTTGCTGATTTTTTTCTTTCCTTTTTGCATTGCCTTTGCTGCCCGTTCGCTTTGTTTTGATTTCAAGCATTTTGTTTTGCTATTCATATTTCTTCTGGATTTTGTATTTTGCTCGCCATTCCCGACTCTCTCGCACTGCCTGATAATTGCAGCGAGGCGAGAAACTGGAATTGCGCGCATGACGTCACGGAGGGCATTCACTTTATGCTGCTGCTGCTGTTGCTGTTGCAGCAACATGTTGCTGACATCTGCCTGGCGAATGGGCAATCAATTATTATCGTGTACCGACTTTGGTCTCATTTACAATTGGTACGAGTTGTTGCTGCTCCTGCTGCTGCTGCTGCCATTGTCCGGCTCTTTATGAGACACGAAATTTAAATTTTACACATCGATACGAAAGTTCGTAAAAGCAGCCATTGTCACGATAAATCAATTGCACTCTTGGCCTGCTCTTGGGCCAACTCGTTTGCTCGCCGCATGCGACAATGTTGCTGCCGTGCCAACTTCTTTGTCTGCCTCTTTGACTTCTCCTTCTGCTTCTCCTTCTGCTTCTGCTTCTGCTTATGCTTCGTCAACGGGCGCTCACGGTAGCAACATGCAACTGACACTGACACTTACGTATGTTAATGTTGACAAAAGAGTCGAAGACAAAACAAAGTAGCAGGCACAACAATCGCAGTGGTTGCTGCTGTTGCTGCTCAATGGCTCAGCAATGGTTGCTCGCTCTGACTGCATGCGACTTGCAGCAGCAGCAGAGCCAAGCTTGGCAAGGCTCTTATGCAGCTGTTGGCCTTAGCATGTTACAATATGTAAACTATATAAATGCTGTAAATATTTATCACACTGCTCCATGGACAATCAAATATTTAGATACTTGTAAGGTTAGCTCAGACTAAGCAAGCTTGGCATATTCAATTGAGCTGGCTAGCAACTGAATTTTAAAATTTATATATATTCTAAAAATTAAAATGTGTAATTTTAATATTTGACTAACTAAAAAGCTACAACTCGAACTGTTTATTTTACATTTAAGCAGCTCAACTTTAATTGCATAATTCTGACAGATTTACGAGGCAAACATGCAGCAGCAGAGCTCAAGCAGCTTTACATATTTAGCTAAATATTTTGTCAACCTTATTCTCAATCCAAATATCAAAAAGCTTCTTTGCTCAAGCTATGCTCATATGATATATTTAATGTCAATGCCTTTCAGAAATCTATTTGATTTGAGTCGTGTTTCTGACTGTTTTTCGCTATCGGGCTAGATCTATATATTTTATGCATATGCTGGCAAACACATGAATGTCGTCGTTCGTGTTTGTATCAAATGAAGTCGCATTCGGTTCGCCTGTGTGCAGCTCTGTCCGTCCGCCCCCTCGTGCAAACTTGCCCCTGTTAAACAAAATAGTAGACAATTATTCAGCTACTGTTAACAATTTCGAAACATGTTCAACGCTTGACCTTTTTCTGCAGCGCTCAATTTATGAGCCCGACACATGAGCATACAACATGCAAAGCGCCGTGTCAACAGCAGCAACAGTGAAGAGCAACAACAGCAATACATTTGGGCCCCGCCTCGAGCCGCCCCGCTCCGCTGGCCGTTGGGCTGGCGTGTCAGCAATGCAATTATTGTGATTTCTTGTTGTTGTTGTTGGCCAGAGCTTGCATCCGTGGCATGGCATGGTTAGGGCAAATAAAAGCCGCCACAGCTCACATTTTCATTTGAAGTCAACGTTGGGGCTTCAACTGGATCATTAGGCGCGCCCTGGAGCCATTAATTTCTGCAGCCCGAAAAGTGTTTGCCAATAGACGAGACGCGCGAGAGAGCGCAAAGAAAAACACAAACTAAACGCAGCATTTAAGATAAATTTGCGACGATAGCATAGACCCAGACAGACAAACAGACGTAGACGGACATGGAGACGGAGCCACGTTGTGGCATGGAGCATGAGAGAGCTGTGAGCTGTGAGCTCTGTGCTCTGAGCTCTGAGCTGGATGCATGGGAGCTGGGTGTATAAGGGCATGGACAGCGGCAGCAAATGGCAATCAAGTTCAATGCACAGCAACAAGTCAACGGAATAGGAACCTGGCTGAAAGGATGGCCAGAGCATGTCTGCACTGCAAGTCGAGCAACTTATTGGCCATTTCGTTTGTCTTACCGTTCAAATCTGCTGCAGGCCAACGGCAGAAGGAGCACAAAAACTGCAGCAGCATCAGCAACGGCAACAGCAACAGCAACAGCAACAGCAACGGCAACAGCAACTGAAACTGTGCAACAGTTGAATGTAATTTGAAAATATATCCGAGTTAGCCTCTCATATGAGAGCCTGTTCATTATTAAATAAGCCGCTGCTGCTGCTGCAGTTCAATGCTCCATTTGCTTAGTGAAATACTGATTGAAGGAAGGGCTCGGCCAGCCAGGGGCTAAGGCAACGGCTAAGGCAACGGCTACTGGGCTGTAAATCAGAAAAATCAACACATAAAAAGCTAAACAATCGCCTCATTAATTACAATTAGAAGTGTTTATTGCCGAAGCGCAGCCATAAAGTCGGTGTCCAGCCGCCGCCGAGGCTTGCGTCATCATCAAAGAACGGACTTTAGTTAACGATCACAGCGAGCCACATTTTCGCCTCTTCATCTTGCGCAGTGCGCGCAACAACAACAAAAAGAGAAAATCCAAATGAAATGAACAAGAAGCAGAAGAGAAGGAGCGAACAGCGACTGCAGAGACCCAGTTGATGGCTTTGACAGCGTACCCCAAGTCGCCCCAGGCACTCGCTCGGGGGCCTTTACTGTAGGATTCATCAATCAACAGCTGTCACTGCAGCAGCCAGCAGCCAGCAGTCGGCAGCCAGCAGCCAGCAGGCAGCAGCCAGCAGCCGGCAGTCGGCAGCCCGTCAACCGGTTATGCTTGGTCCACTCTGTCCACACGGGTCCACTCTAAATCAGTACCGCTGTCCCTTTGCGCGTCTGTCGTGAAATTTGCAGCGCGCAGGCGCAACGTTTGGCCAGTGCCATTGGCTCAGCTTCCTGTTGGCTTCAAGCTGCCGCTCTCCCGCTCTCCCGCTCTCTCGCTCTCCCACTCTCTTCTTCTCTCTATCGCTGTCACTCTCTCTGTGTCTGAATCTCTCTGCACTTTGTTTGTTTGCCAACTTCCTTCGACTGTCGGTTTGTTTCCTTAGCCTGTTGCATTTCATGGCTCGCCTTGCGATTCAGTGAGCTGTCGCTGCCGTCTATTTATGCAAATGCCGGCGATAATTGTGCCACGAATGTTGCGTAATCATGACACATAACAAATGATATGCTGATTCCAATAGCAGCAGCCGCACATTCGCAATCGCATTCGCAGTCCGCGTCAATGTCACGGCTCGTTAGAAATGATGGAATGCCATATTGAAAAGCCTGTCACTTGAACCATTTGGGATATACAATATGTCAAATAAGGTATATATATACATGTCGGTATATATATATATATATATATATATATATGTGTATTCTATTTATGCATGCATATTGTTTTTGTTTTAAAGCTCGAGCCTCCACAGTTTCCGGCTGAATTGTTGCTCACAGCATACGCTTATGCATCCCACATTTCCAGGTCATTTGCTCTGCCACGCCCACTCTGCTGGGTATATATAGCATTTCGACCCCTTGGACAGTCACTACTATTATTTATTTTCCACTCTGTCGCTGATATTTTTAACGCTGACTGCCCGACTGCCGCACCTGCTGCTCTGACACGAAAATGTCCTTTTGCAACAGGCCATAGATTTGGCTGGCAAATCCGGCTGGAATGCGCGCTAAAAGTAACCATGGAGATAATATTGCCGGCTAAACGATAAAAAGTCAGCGTGTGCCTTTGACAAGCTCTCTGCACTTAATCTACACTCTACAACGAGAGATAGATTGAGGGAGAGAGAGGGAGAGAGAGGGAGAGAGAGAGAGAGGGAGACAGAGGGAGAGAGAGTAGAAGGAGAGAGCGCGACGTTCTTTTCATGTCTTTTTACAAGCTTTGCCATTTGGCTTGGCTTTCAGCACCTTTAATAACGGCAACTCCTCTGGCCGCCCGCCCCTCCACTCACCTTTGGCCAGCAGCTGTTGCAGCGACATCTCAGCTCTGTGCACCACATCATTTAGCCCACAATTGTGTTGTGCTGGCAGCAGCTGCTTCAAATGTTGGTCAAGAATGTACTGGCTCTTGCAGCCGTCTTTCAATGCTGCTATACTTTTTGATTTGCGACTCAACTCGAGTCGACTCGATTGTTTCGCCAACCTAAATTGCCGAGCAGCTCTCGAGTGACGCGCGCGCCTTTGGGCCAGGTGATAAGCGGCGAACTGCAATCAACTTACCAAGTAGGTGGGCGTTAGGCGGAGCGGGGTGGGGCGGGGCAGGACGGCGGTGCACACGCTGCTCTACATTACTCAGCGGTGTTGTGAAATTGTCGGCGACTATGTGTTTTTTTCCCTTTTGTGCACCATAAAAGCCAAAAGCAGATTGTGAGACGGAAATTGGGTTCGTTATAGATGAGGTCATTAAATCTGCCCATGCGTATGTATGTATGTATGTATGTGTGTCTGTCGGTGATATCCTGTTGAAAACGACACCTATGATGAGTCCATCAAATGGAAGGCATAGTGGCAACGCTTGATTCCAGCTGATTTGCAAGCCTAACGAGCACCAAGCGCAGCTCAGCTGCAACTTTCCCAGCTCTTGTTCATTTAATTAACCACAAAATGCAATTACTAGCGCAGGCAACGGCAACGACGAGGGCAACGGCAACGGCAACGGCAACGGCGAAGGCATCAACCTGCGACCCACTGCCAAGAACGGAACATTCACCGACTTGTTGCCAGGGCTCTCAACGAACGACAGATGCTCTGCGTGTGCAGCACAGCCCAAAAATATGCAATTGAAATGTGAATAGAAAAGGCAATAGAAAAAGAAAATCAAATCAGAGATGAGATGGGAAATGAAACGCTGTGCGAAAATGCAGCTGCAGCACGATTCGTCTGCAGATGAATGGAAGTTTCTCTATGGAAACATGAATGCTATACATACATATATATAAATTAAATTTATATATATGTATATATAGATACTAATATACAAATCTATATTAGATAAACTGAATTTCTTCTGCTATAAACAGAATTTCAACAGCTGTTTATCATTTGATATCTCTGTGTATGTTTAAGGCTGTTCGCCCCAGCGCTATAATTTGCACCTTTGAAGTGGAAAATGCACGCAAAGTGACACACGTGCAACACACACACGCACATACACACACGGGGCTGTGGAAAAACGGCATTTAAATGCCACCTGGTAATTATTTTTGTTTGCTTATTAAAATGATTTATGAGCGCAACATGAAATGGGCCTTAATTGAAGGTAATGTGACTTTAAGAGTTTGTCCCCGAACAGATCGTAGCATAGCAACACCTACAAAAAACACCAGCAATAGGAGCCAACAACAACAACAAAAAGCAAAGTGAATAAAAATACAGTCAAAGTAATTATGGCTTACGAATGCTGAGTGCGTTGCTATTGTTGCTCGCTCAACACAAACTGCAAGTGCGCAAATATGAAAATGTGAAACATGATACATGCGAGTGGAAAATCCACTCAACGCTCCACTCAGACAGCTTGACGCCAGAGCCGCAGCCAGAGGCAGAGGCAGAGGAGGAGGCCAAAGCGGAAAGCAAACTCTGAAAAGTTCCGTGTAACGATGATAAAGCTGGCCATCATATTGTAGTATTGACTATTGTAGTTGTAGTTGTAGTTGTTGTTGTTGTTATTGTAGTTGTTGTTGCGGCTGCTATAAAATAGTTAGTCAGTGAGCCAAGTCAGCCAACGGGCTATAACAATGTCTATAATAGCAATTATCAAGCACAGGAAATTCCCGTTGTATTTGTGCAGTTTATGAAACGCTGGCCAAAAGCAGTGCAAAGTTTGCTAGAGCGAGAGAGAGAGAGAGAGAGAGAGAGAGAGAGAGAGAGAAGGGGGAGATATGGTGTCAAGCAAAGAGTTTTTGTCTAATTGGCTGCACAACGTTAGAGTGTGTGAAAGAGAGAGAGAGAGAGAGAGCACAGAATGACGTATGTGCATCAAATACATACATATATATCATATATAACATATACTCTATATATCTCTACTCATATATCTCTATATCAGCCCCAACAACTGTTGCGGGGCCAGCCAGGCAATCGTCGAAATGAAACTGTCAAGCGAAATCGACGCAACACGCCATCTAGCGTGCAGCAGGCGCAGCTAACAACCAGGTACTAAATACCTTGCATGTAATGCCCATTAACCTCCTGAACTGCCATTGAGAAGTCGGACAAACAAGTTTCTCGAAAAGCACAAATAATCTTCTGATAAATTGCGCACACACAAAAAGTTGTTAACAAATTCATTTGGCTGCTGTTTATTTCGAGTTGAGTTTGAATTTGATTCTTATCTTTTGCACTTTGTTTTGGCTTTGGCATAATGCAAATTGCCAGCTAATCAAGCTCCCCAGCTGTTTCAATACGAATTTCAAAGACCCCCAATAACTTTTCGCTAGCTCATTTCTCTACTTTATCGTTTTTATTATTATTATTATAATTTTTTTTTTTTTTAATTTTTTTTTGGCAAATTAGTTTCATTATTATTATTTTTGTTGTTTTTTTCTTCACATTTTTGTTTGCTGCGGTGAAATCTTCAAGGCCATGCATATTGACTGACTCGACTCTTTGTCGCTGTTTTTTATTTTATATTTTCATTTTCGCTTTGTGCTTTTTTTGTTTTGTTTATATAATTTTTAACAATTTGTTGTTGCCGTGCTGTTATTATTATTTGCTACTTTGTGTTGCTGTTGCAACCTGTCGCAAATATTTCGACGCATTTGTTATGCTCAGCTTATTTCATGATGATGATTGCTCCGTCTGTGTGTGTGTGAGTGTGTGTGTGTGTGCGACTATATTTATAGCTGCTGCAGTCATTCATCATGTGAGAAAAAAAAAGAAGAAATCATTTAATAAGCCAAAGCACAACAACACAAGCAGCGCCCACATGCAGAGCAGGAAGTGGCCAAGAGAACAGGTTGCCTCGAGCTCGAGCTCGAGCTCACACTGCGACTGCGACTGCGACTCGAGTTCTGTCTAAGTGCCTGGCCAACACTTTGTGGCTACTTCAATGTGCTACATTTGATGTTTTTGCTGAAAGTCATGCAACATGCCAGCCTGCAAGGTCAACGTGGCCAGCGAAGGTGTTTCAGCTTGTGTACTTTAGTATATTTTCGTTTGATTTGACCGATTGTCCGGGGCCTCAAGGCTAGAACCCACAATGTAGTCTCGGCCGGCAACCAGTTTGCGGCCCAAAATAATTTCTGTTTATCGGTCACCAAAAAAAAGCAGATATGACTTGGCAATGTATATCAGATATGACTTGGCGCAATAAATCAATGTGATTTCAATCAAATGCAGTCAGAAAAACGAAAGTTCATGTGATATGAAATGGGCTTCATAAAGCATTTAACAAGTACCTCAAAGTAAAGCACTCTGAGGGGCTATTCTGAATTGCAGAGAGTGCATACAGCTGAGAGAGCTGAGAGGTGAGAGCTGAGAGCTGAGAGCTGAAACGATGACGTGATCTTGGGGTCGCGCTTTATCAAAACGAACCCCACAATTTGCTAGAGCTGACTCACATTTGGGCATAAAAAATGTAATCGCTTTGGCTAAGTGGTTTTGATGGCAAGTTATCAAGCTGGATTGCTAATCCATTAGATGCTTATATGTTAAACGATTCTCAAAATATGCTGATGACGCTCGTTTGGCAGCTTTTGATGCGCGGACAGCAAAAAGAAAGAAAAGGCGCACAGCAAAAACAGGAAATATAAACAATGCATAGAGCTAAATAAATAATATGAGCGAATGCAGCAGGCAGAGCATAAGCATAAAGAAGGTAGCGCAAAATAAATGACATTGCCGTATAAAAAACCAAGTCGCAATGAGCTGGGCGGGCATGCGCAACGTGGCTATACCCTAGACCAAAACCCAAATGACTGTTGCAGCTCGATGTGTTGAAAGTGGAAATAGGTGCACCTCAAATAAGGAAATGATATTGTTATCGATTTTTATCGGTACCATAAAAGCATGAATGTTATCGAATAGTATGTTGCTCTTGCTAGATAGATGATATAGCAAGGCATATCAATCTGATTAGCTGATTAGATATATACATATATCCATTTGAACGCTTACATAAGCACGTGGCTATATCCTAGACCAAAACCCAAATGACTGTTGCAGCTCGATGTGTTGAAAGTGGAAATAGGTGCACCTCAAATAAGGATATGATATTGTTATCGATTTTTATCGGTACCATAAAAGCATGAATATTATCGAATAGTATGTTGCTCTTGCTAGATAGATGATATAGCAAGGCATATCAATCTGATTAGCTGATTAGATATATACATATATCCATTTGAACGCTTACATAACCAGTTAGAGAACCAGTCGACCCCTGCTTAGCCACCTGGCCATAGATTGAATTTATGCAAATAATCAAAACAAGGATGCGAAAATAATAATACAGCGAATTAAAAACAGATATTTATCCAAATAAATAAATAAGCAAATAAACACAATTTGTATGCCAAGAGCGGAGGCACTTGGAAATTACGGTTAATAATACCTGAGCGTAGTTATTTCAGAATGCAAATATTTGCCAAATGCGAACGAACGCTGAAAAGCGAATGAACCGAATCAGCCGTTCGGATCGGTTGAATGCACTACAAGCAAACCCTCAAAAAAAGAATATATATATATATATATATATCGAACTGAAAGCAAAGCAGCAAACCATAGACAAACAAAAACTGAATTATTTATGTGTGGGCGCGCCGCCAGGAGGCCGGAAAGGATTTCGTTAAGGAAGCTCCGCGCGACTAAGAGATCTAAGCCGAGCTTGGCTCAGCTGGCTGGACGCACTTGCTATGCAAATGCGATTCAAATTTCAGCAGGGTTCCTCAAAATGTAGCCAAGAGACAGTTCGCACGGGGCAGACGAACAACTGTCGTCATATTGGCAGCGAGCGTCACCAGCTGTTGCTATTGCTTTCCGGCATTGCAGTCGCGCACGGGCAATGACAAGCACATAGACAGCAACAGCAACAGCAACAGCAACAGCTACAGATACTTGTGCGCGAAACAGATACAGATAGGTTCGGCTGAAAGCGCATTTTATAAATAGTTGCTGTGGCTTTTAAAATGTATGAGTATCAGCGGCAGCAGCAGCAGCAGCAGCAACAACAACAACAACAAATAAGTTGTTTGTTGGCTTTTTGATTTTGTCATTGCAAAAACAAACAATAAATAAAATACAAAGGTTTGCGAGTTTTATGATAGCCGCAGACACAGATACGGATACGGACACAGATACAGATACAGATACGGATACATATATAGGCAATACTAATGCACATTTATACTAATAGAAATACAATTACGTGCGCGCATATGAGAATTTGACAGTATTTGCAGCACAACGGGATTTTCAGAGCGAGCGAGAGGGCGGGTGGGAGTGTGAGCTAGCTGCTAGAGGTGTGAGAGAGAGCGAGAGAGAGAGAGAGAGAGAGAGAGAGATTGCGACGGCGATCGTTTTCAATTTTCGACGTTGTTGTTAGTCAACGTCGCCACCTTCGTCCGCAGCGAAACCGATGCCGACGTCGACGCTGGCGACGGCATTGACCGCTAGAATGCAATCAACCTATTCCAAGGCCAAGTGGCCAGCGGTTTTTGCCGTAGGTGTCTGTGCCTCTGTGTGTGTGTGTGTGTGTGTGTGTGTGTGTGTGTGTGTGTGTGTGTGTGTGTGTGAGCATATAAACACGTAGTGCTAGCTGTAGATATATTTGTGCCTTATTAGCGAGACGCAGCAACTGAATCAAAATAATGAATACATCAGCGAGCGGGATAGAATAGCAAATAAAATGCTGCAACAAAATAGTCAACAAATTGCGCATTCAATAGACGTGGGTGTGGTGCGGTGGTTCAGTGGCTCGGCTGCCAGCTGTGGGTCAAAGGCTAACAAATTGCTGAACAGCCCGAAGCAGGAGGCTTTCTCTTCCGCTCTTTAACTAATGACTAATGGCTTGGCACATCGCCGTTCCAGGAACTCTTTCGCTGCAAAATAATGCAATAACCCGATGACGCACTCTGATAAGGCGATTGCCTGAAGACCTTTAAAGCATTTCGTTCGATTGCGTTTTCTTTTTCCAAAGACCCGTTGCTGGAGCCAACTAGCCGAAATGTGATTTATGCTCGCCATTAATTGGCTAAAAAGCTTCTGTCAGTGCGTTAAGGTCCGGCACTGAAATAAATTCAAATACGGCGCATGCGGTAAACCGGAATCGGAACAGCGCGTCATCAATTTTTTGTTTGCTTGAATTCGTTTTTTTTCTCTGCCTTCGCTTGCCTCTCTTTCCGCTCGCTTTTGTATTTTGCAATATTTTCACATTGATTTATGCAATTGCACTGAATTTTAGCAGATTGTCCGGCATCCAAAGCGTAATTTATGAATTGAATAAAACTAAATTGCATCGTTGGCAGAAATAAAACCGAATTGTGCCGCCACAGCGAAATGCTCTACATGAATCCTATTTGAGCATGGGATTTGTATAAAAATACAAAATATAAAAATACATTGCTCATACGCAATGTTGACTAGTTGTTGGTTCGGCTCGATGACCCTTTAAGGTTCGATGATTGCCAAGGCAAAGACGAACGGCAAACGAATACGAATAATTGTCGTCTAGACATAATTGAAGTGCCATTATGTTAATGAAACACGAGTGTTTCGCTTGACTCGAATGCGTTTGGTAACAATGTTAAGAAATGAATACAGAGAGATTTGGATTGCCACGAAACTGGCTTTCTAAACAAGAGCAGCCCCGGGAGCCGAGAGCCGGGAGCCGGGAGCCGAGAGCCGGGAGCCGGGAGCCGGGAGCCGCGCGACTCAAGCTCAGCTGCATTCGCGCTTGGCTATATTTACATGAAAACATGTGTGCGCAGGCACTTGTACCTGTCAAGGTGTTCGAGCCCACACGGAAATGCGGGCTAACACTGAATGCCAATTGTTGCGATAAATCGCGCGAAGCTGCGTCAGAGACGAAAATAATATGATAAACGCAATACTCACGCGGCGGGCCGCCCTCTCGCAATTAAACGCAATATGTCAACTCGACTCACCTGCAAAGATAAAATATGAAAAGGCGACTTTAAATAAATGGCAATATTAATATATCAAGAGCAATTAACAATTCAATTATGCATGGGGCGGGCCAATGGCAATGCCAGAGATAATGCTGCAAAAGCACTGAATAAATTACGCAAATTACGCATACGCCGCATTGCGCGCACTTGACGGGCCCATTAACAGACAATTGGCTATGGCGACTCTGGAAATCTCGTCTTAATTTACTTTCGGTAAAAGTTTGCGGATTTCGCATTGCATTGACAGCTGTCAATTTCGGGGCTGGCGGAGTTGCCCGCAGCGGCAAAGACTTCCAAGGAAAATGCCAACTTGGAAGCTAACCTTGGGGCATTATCGATTGCTTTTCACCAAAGAAAAGCTCAGCTGTGCGTGCCTGAGTGTGTGGGTGTTTGTGTTTGTGTTTGTGTGTGTTTGATTGAGAGCCGAACAGCAGAGCAAAAACCTCGCGGAAAAACCAGAAAGCCCAACTTAAATCCAAGCCGCACACATTCGGCAACCATAATTAGGACCAGGCTCCATTAATGAACGTGGCAGCAGTGGGAGAAGGACGAGAGCGAGGGCTGCTCTGCCTGTTGGGGGCATGCGCAGCTCGAGCAGAGAGCGAAAATTGCGCGGGAAAACCGAGAAGCGAACAAACAGTTGCAGTTGTTGCATGCGACCCACTGAACCACTAAACGCGGCTGACATCGCTGCAAAGCCAATGGCAAAGGCAGTGGCAGCGGCAGGGCAGGAGCAGGAGCAGATGCAGGGGTAGGGGCAGTGAGGCAGATGGCAAAAGGTTTGCCATTTTGCTTGCGCCAATTCGCCGCAACCCTTAAAAGTGTTGCCATATCGATTTTCGCTGGTGACGTGTGGTATGTGGGCGATGGCAACGCCAGCGGCCAACAGCCAACGACGTCGACGTCGGCGTCGACGCGAGCGCTGACTTTGCTGCCTGACCTTGAATACATCTGCAGAACTTTTCTCTATGCATTGCCAACAAATGGCTGTGTGTGCGTGTGTGTGTGTGTGTGTGTGTTTTACTTTGCTGCTGTTGCCTTTGCTCGCGATTTGAATCGTTCGCTTTGTTTTATGCAAAACTTTGTTCCGGCCAAACCCTTGGCAAGAGCTCGCACTAGAGTATATATTTACATATTTTCATACACATTTATCATATATCTATGTATAACATTTATTTTAATTTGTTGCTGCTGACGTCATGTGCAGCAGTCGCACTATTGTTTGTCGCTGCCTGTTTGCTGCTGCTTTGACATGACTGCTGACATTTCATAATTTCCTCCGTTTCCTCAGCTCAAAGACGAGAAAACAAAAATTAAATGCTGAATTTTCTTGTCATGTTTTCATTTTCGCTCTTCGCTTAGGTGGAAAATTAATTGGTTTCGGCATAGATAAAAGCATAGAATATGCTTTTCGCTCCCACTCATCAATTTTCAACAGCAATTTGATATGCCCTGATTTATAAATACATTTGATGGAAATTTAATTTGCAAAATTTACGGAATTATGAAAAATGAAATGCTAAGCACTTAATTGAAATTATAATTGGCCAAGATACAGATGTACAGATTTGTTGACTGCTGAACTGAATAATTGATGCATACTTGCGTCCCTCTCTCTCTCTCTCTCTCTCTCTCCCTCGCTCTCATTGGATCTCATATCTGCATGCTAGAGCCCCCAGTCATATGAAGTTTTGCAGCTGATGCAAATGTGCATTGATTTAATTTTATGGAGTGAAGCCGTTTACGACCAAGATGGACATCTGGGGCCAGCACCTGCTCTGCATGCGGATCCCTGGCACGCCCGCGCCAGCTGCCTTGACTTTGCCGGCATTTGAATGTCTAATGCATTTTTGCTGCTTCCCGCCCACAGCGCCGTCCGCCCTCAGCCGTCAGCGAGTGTCGCACAATTGTCAACATTTGTTGGGCTGCTCCAGCAAACTGTGAAGACTGCCAAGAGTCGTGGCCCCGGCCGCCCCTTCGTGCCCCTTCGCTCGACTGCTGCCGCCATTAGGCAAGCTGCTCTGAGGCGTGCCGATGCGCTTTAATTAAGCCGCAACGCCCACGTTGTAAGCCACCCAACCAAAGCAGCCCAACCCCCAGCTCAGCTCAGCTCTCAGAATGCAAATGTCAACGAGTCGCCGTCGCCGTCGCCGTCGCCGTTGCCGTTGCCGTCGCAGTCGACGTCACGGCCTACGCTGCGCTTGTTGCGCATTTAAAAGCAAACAAATCTGTAAAAACAAAAAAAAAAATGAGGAAAACTCTTCCATGACACGTGTCGCTTCTGGCCACATCATTTGTTTATCTGTGGCTGCAAATTGCCCGACGACTACTCCAATAATCAAACAAAACAGCAAAAGCAAACCCTTTGTTTCTCAAACCCAATTGCATTGAGTGATGTAACAGCCCCCCTCTGGTATACACGATATCTATGGCATTGCTTCAAGCCTCTGTTTGCCCATCGCCCCACATATCGCGACCTCTGCGCCGAGCGGCTTCAGTTCTGCCTTAATTAGAAATCAAATATATATCGTCGTCTATAATTAACAGACAAGTCGATGCCGCTTCCGAAAGCCAAAAGCTATTGCTAATGAAATCACCTGGTTGCTGCTGTTGCTGCTGCTGCTGCTGTTGCTGTTGCTGTTGGTGTTGCTGCTGCTGCTGCCGTCGGACGCAGCTTGTTTGGCTTTTAATTATGGCGCGGTGCGCCGACGCCAACAATAAATTTTGATGTGCATAAAAGCTACTTATAAATAATACATACACACACACACACACACACACACACACACACACGTACACTTGGTTGTATATGTGTGTGTACGTGCAATTAAATGTTTGCTTTGCATATTCATGGCATTCGCATTAGCATTAGTATTAATTAATTTTGCGCAATACGAAAATTAATTAGCCATGAAAAGTGAATCGAGCGCAAAACATTTCCAAGCTGCGCCGCTGCGACGCATTGCAAATTGTTCGCTCTGTTCACAATTAAGCGGCAAATACCTAAACACACACACACACACACACACACACACACATGCTCACATTGCATTTAGAGATCATTTTATTTATGAGAAACATATTCGCTTGGGTTTTTTTTTTTTTTTGGTTTGTCAGCGAAGATATATGGAAATTTAAGTATGTGCTAAAGGCAAACATATGTTGCTATTAGCATTGATTTATCAACAAGAGATTGTTTATGAAAAAAAAAGAGAAGAAGCAGAAGAAGCACAGCATTTCGATTGGGTGACATTTCAGCTCGAAACTTGTTGAAAAAGCTGTACAGAAATAGCTGTGCATAGATTTTGTAGAATATTCTCAATAAAATTGATTTATATTTCGAATAAAATGTATTTAAATTATCTGTTCATTTCGTAAATATATGCATGTGTTTTACTTTCCTTTTGAATCAGTTGTTGCGGCTTTAGCGAACCGGTTCGATGCATGCAAAATGATTCCATAACAATGCAAGCCAAATTGAAGCACTGAAATTTTCCCTTGACGACGTCAGCGATGCCAGCGTCGCCGTTGGCGTCGCAGCTGGCAGCAACAAATTGCACACATTTTTGCATCTGTGTGCGAACACGTGCCGTAATTCCCTTTACGGCACACGCCGCCCCTGCGCTGCGGTAACGTGTGAAAAATGCGGCGAGTTGAACGGAAGTGAGCTTTTGCGCATGGCCGCAACGTCAGGCTGATTGAAGGGACTACGGGCAAGAGCAGAACGTGTGCGAGAGATAGCCAGCAGAGCAGAGAGCGGCAGCATAGAGAGCGAGCGAGAGAGAGAGAGAGAGAGGGAGAGAAAGCGAGTGGGCCGAGTGCATGTGCAAGTGCGAGCGAGTCGGCATGAGGGAAATGCATTTGATTGCGCAACACTCGTTTTGCCGGCCGGCCGGCGCAACTTGAGGCTGCAACAGCGTGTTGCTGAGCACATATGTGTGTGTCTGTGTGTGTGTGTGTGTGTGTGTGTGCAGGGAGGGGGCATAACCTACAAAAACTGTGACACAGTTGCATTGGCAGCGCGCCCGCATACACTGGCGAAAAAGTACAGCCACGACAACAGTTGCACTGGCCGCCATTTTGTTTGTGCAAAAGTGAAACTGGGCCAATTCGCCGGGTACAGTTGTGTGTTATTGTGCCGCCCCCCACGCCATCTGCGCTGCGTATCTCTCCACACATAGGTCTAATTGGGGCCTCATCATCTCGGCAGCTTCTAAAGTTTTCGTCTGCTCGCAAAACTTTTCAAAGTTTTCACTTCAATGCAAATGAAATCGAAATGTGGCGCTGACAAATTTGCCGCACTTGCCACATTTGCAACTTTGCAACGCTTCTGTTTGTTGCTTTTGGCATTTCATTTGCCTTTTCTTTTTACTATTTTTTTTGTTTTTTTCTTTGGCTAAAGTATGTCAGAGCCGGCTCGTGGCATAGTTGGCAGCAGCGGCAAACATTTGACCAAAAACATGAAATAAAAGCGAAAAGTCTTGCAGAAATTTCGCAAACATTTTCAATCTACCGCAAAGCGACATTGGACTCGCTTGTGGCAGCCGCCGCAAGCGCATTCAGATTCGTTGCAATCAGAGTGACATTTGTAATTTGCATTTGCATTTGGCTTTGCATTTGGCTTTGCTGCTGCCACAGACAACGCCAAGTGCTTTGCATAAAATGGCCAAAAAAAAATTAGAAAACCGAGAGAAATACGTTAAAGATTCAGATAAGGAAAGCTGGCCCGGCAAGGGGCTTGGCCGAGTGTGTCCAATTGGGCCAATTGCCAAAGGCAACAATGACGGGCAGCAGCGTTGCCGGACCACGCAACAAGCAGCATTTATCGATAGGTTTATCGAGCTAAGTGAAATTGGGATTTGCTCACGTAAATCTATAACAAATAAATCTATAAAACATAAATATATATATGTATATATGTGCATATCGATCAGCAATATATGCATATCGATTAATATCATGCTCATCCCATGCAATGCAATCAAACAGATCTAAGGCATAAGCCGACCAAACCGCACCGAGAAATGCCAACCAAATAACAAGTACGGCAAATAAACTAGATGAAGCAGAGCAGCAGGAGGCAAACAAATATAAAACATTACCGCAAAATTGAACGAGAAACGAGGCCAAATGATGCGGCATTTGGCTCAAGTGTCCGCCGGTCCGGCTCGGTCGACTTCGGTCGCATCGCGTCGCCTCGCCTCACAACATTTTTGTCACCTTGAACATGAAAAAGCGCGCTGCTCGCGTTTGCACTTGGCACAGATTTTCCAACGTTTTTTCCTATTTCTTTTGGTTTTATTTCTCTCGCAAACGATTTTCCAATATAGCGAGTGAAACAAGATAAAGAAATGCTGAATGAATGATTCAGCTATAGTTGTTGTTGCTGTTGTTGTTGTTGCCACAAATGGAAATTGTAATTTATAAATAAGGCGCAACGGCAGCTCAGCTATGTTTACTGTTATGCTGGGAAAACAGCGTCCAATTCAAATATTTATATATACTAAAGATATATATGTATATATATATATATATATGTATATATATATATATTGTTGTTATTGCTGCTCGACTGTTATGGCAAATTATTTTTATTGCATTTTGGCTTTACGACTTTTTCATATTCATTGCATTTGCAGTTAATGTTGTTGTTGTTGCTCTTGTTGTTGTTGTTGCACATTTCAGTCACATTTTTCTGCCTTTTGCAATTATGATAAATTTATGAGTTCGTTTCTCCCAAACACCCACACACCCACACATACACCCACACATACACACACACATGCACACACGACTATTGCGCTTCACTGACTTTTGTTTGCTTATTGTTGCTGCTGCTGCTGCTGCTGCTGCTGCTGCCACTCCTGCTGCCAGTGACGCAGACGAATTGTTGCGCACTGCTGCAAGTAGCAAGTTTTTCTTTTCTCTGGCAATGCGTTTCCGCCGCTACTCGAGTTTTTTTTCTTTTTTCAGGCATTTGACAGCGTTATGCTCAATTTTGAAAAACACATAAATTGGGAGCTAAGCAAACACACACACACACACACACGCTGTGGGGCTCTGCCTCGTTTACCTTTGGTCAGCTAGCAAAGAGCTTAGCCAACTCCACACTCAGATGGCTTGTTATATCTTTGGAATTGAATTCTTTGGAATTGTCCATTTGGCGATTGTTTCGCAACGCGCAGCGTGGGCAGGAGGTCGGGCACGGTGCGCTCAGCTGTTGCGGAGTCATTACTCATACGCCCCGTGTTGGCCAATCAAACAGCGACGAGGGCGACGCTGACAGCGAGTTGTGGCCAAATCATTTGCTGCGCTAATGACTTACAAATGATAAACGCGAGCAGGAGAAGTTGCCGCTGCTCCGCTAAGTAAATTGAGCTCTTTAGCCGCACAATTAAGTTTATAATAATAATAATAATGGCTGGCAGCCAATAACTCAATAAAGTCAACAGCAAATGACTGATAGATAAATTTAAATTGCTTCCTAATCAGAATTCAAGGTTATTTTGCCATATGAGTGAAATTAATACGACGTTGGCTTATGAATCAAGTGCCAAAGGCATTGCTGAAGCTGTTTGCCAATCTCTGTTTCCCTCTCTCTCTCTCTGTGTTTGCCAAGTGAATGTTGTTTCAAGGTTGCTGCACACACACACACACACACACACACACACACACACACACACACACACACACACATGCACACAGCCACTTGCTGCCACTTGAATTGTACAATTTTTAATTAAATTTTTGCTATATTTCTGTTCATTCCGGTTAAAAATAAATGCACATAGTAAAGCCAAAAATTGAGGTAAATGCTGCAAATCTATTCAGCAGTAAGAGATACACACAAAGCCACCTACTGGGTGTGTGAGAGAGAGAGAGGGACTGAGAGGAGGCGATATGTGACAATGCCAGTGCACAGCGAAAATCATAAATATAAATTTAAGCTTATTTAGCAATATAATAAAAACAAAAATAAACAACAAATAGACAAGCAGTCTATGAATACGAACAGTGTGCAGGGCGCATAAATACCCTGTAAAAATGAGAGTCAGCATTGTCTGCTCTAGTGGGAAATCAATTCGAATTCAATTAGTTTTTGCATTGGCCAACATCAATTAGGCGCATTATAATAGCCCGCAATTGAATTGGATTGCATGTGGGAAACTCATAAAATCAATCACATTGAGCAGTTGCTGCCACAGAGTCGAGCACACTTCAGTCTGTCAAAAGTAATGCACAAATGGTGCGCTGTCGAAAAAGGCAAATGCAGGCTAAGCTGCCAGCACGCGCACACACACACGCACACACACACACACATACAGGCATACATAGATATTGCTAATGCGACACGTGTGCCGCGCCATGTTGGCTGGCAGCGTCGAGTGCATTTAGCTGCTGCTCTGAAATTGTCAGCAGCGCAAAAGCTAAACTGCAACAGCACTGCCCTGCCCTTCTATTCGGCTGCCATTAGGCTAAGCCCCAGCTCGGCCAGCCCCCCCCCCTTCCCCTCTGCTCAACGTCCCCCAACAGAAGCCCCCTCGCGGAACTGCAGCAATGCCAGCGCATTGCACACGCCGCGCTGTCTGCCTTGTTTTGCACTATAATTTGCGCTTGCTTTTGTTAGCATTAGCCGCTGCCGCTGCTGCTGCTGCTGCTGCCGCTGCTGCTGCTGCTGTTGATGTTATAAAACAAATTAGTTAGAAAACAAAAACAAAAACAAAAATAAAAGCACAAATGCAAAAACAAAACAACAACAGCAACGACAGCAAAAATAAAAGAGTCGCAAAAACGTAAAACAAATTTCGCATAGCTTATACATAGAACATGCAATTAGCCGGGTCTATACCGCACATATACCAGCAAAAACTTGGCACACACACTCACTCGAGCACACAAAGGCAGCTGGCCAATTTTAATGCATTGGCGGCAGGAAATTTGCAACAAAGTTTTCACAGCTTTCGACAGTTTTGGGGGAAATTTGTCAATTTAAGCATTTTGAGAGCTGGACTAATTGATATTCCGCTTTGAGAATGTCAAAGCGCAAACAGTTTGGCAAGTCTTGCGGCCTGCACTTGACTGCCTGATGTCGACTTCAAGGCCCAGCCACACCAGGCCAATTTACGACTGTGACTGCCTTGCCTGGCAGTTGCCTTGCAATCGCAAGCCTTGATTAAAAGGCAGAAGTCCGTGAGTGCGGCTGTGGCTACAGTTGTCACTGCTGTTGTAGTTGTTGTTGCTGCTGCTGTTAAATGCACATAAATCTGCATTTAAAATCATTTTTTTACCACAAATGCACACACACACACACACACACACGGAAAACAAAAGCCATCATGGCGTATGAGTAATTTACAAACGTTCGTCGCTCGGTTGAGTAATGAAGGTTAATCATGCGCCATGTTGCGCCAAACACTTTGTGGCTGCTCAACTGCAGGCAGACAAAGCGTTTAACACGCACACACACACACACACATGCACACCGTGGCATATGGTGCGTATGAGTAATGCACGTTACGTATACGCCACGTGGCCATGGCTGTCAAGCGATTGCAGCGCTTCCCTTTGCCCGACAGCGGCAATAATTGCGCACAATTACCCATTAATTGCATTCATTGCAGTTTACACAGACAAACGAACAAAAAATAACAAAAGGCAAAAAACTGACACTCAATGCCAGGCACTGAGATCACTTTGCGTAGCCACAGCAACAGCCGCAGCCACAGCTATCCATCTAACCACTTGTCTATGCACAGCGAGAGAACTCTCTCTCACTCGAGAGAGAGAGAGAGAGAGAGAGAGAGAGAGAGGGCAGCTTGTCTGTTTTGTGTTCGAGATTATGCGGAAATCTTGCAAATGTCTTTCAAATAGGCCGCCTTGCAATTGGGCGCAAATCAATTTAGTTGCTCCGGAGGGCGTGGCCTGACACACATAAACTCAGCCGCTCAACCGCTCCATCGCTCGACCACTGACAGCCGGAAACACAACAATTTCGGGGCATTTGAATGCTTGCGCTTGTGCAACAGGTAATCAGCCGGACATGGCGCAAAGTGAAAGTCGAAGAGAGCCAAAGGGAAAGGAGACCAAAGCCAAAGTAATAATAATAACAATGACACCAGCTGAAAGTAGTTGACTGCCATTTGACTGCAGCTATTAACGTTTTTGCTTGGCTAAAATAAGATATGACTGCATAGAGCACTTGGCGCAAATAATTACAAATCAGTTAGTATCAGCGGAATCATTAAAGCCAACCTTTGGCGCCCTTAACACTCCCCCAACGAGCGCAGCCCTACGGCGGAGCCAGCGTAAATAAAATCTAATCACATAGTCAAGGTTAGCAAATGCTCGACAAAATGTTGCCGCTGCTCAATTTTCGATATGTATCCGAGACACAGTCACGTTGTTTGCGTCTGTGTGTGTGTGTGTGTGTGTGTGTGTTTGTTGAGAGCCCTTAAAAGCAACACACACAAGCCGAAAGACGAGCTGACAAAGCATACAAAAAATGTAATGTATATATATATATTTATATATATATGTATCTGACTAGTTTGACCATACCAATTTCAGCGCGAATATTTACGAAACTCAAACCTGAAGTGGAGTGGCAGAGCTGCTGCTCTGCTGCTAGCGGCTCAAAGTTGCGTAAGCTTCTTAAATGTTCTCTCTGTGGCACATTTTCGAGCCTTAAAGCATAATTCATAAAGTTGCTAACAATATTTTAGCTACAACTTGAACAGAGAGAGGGAGGGAGAGAGGGAGCGGTAGAGAGAGGGTAGAAGTCTGAGCTTTTGCTCATTGATTTTTGTCATCAGAGTGGGTGTGCGTGTCTACATATATATACACACACATATATATGTATGTGCATGTGTGTATGCCTCATGGCCGTACAGTTAACGAGCTGCTGACGCTGCCCTTTGATTGATGTGCTCTTATTAAGGGCTCGTTTTCAGTATTTATTTAATTTCCTGACTTTTCGCTGTCGCCCGTCTCGTGTAATGAATCGAGATGCGAATAAAGCATACGCCATGTGCCTTGTCGCTCTTGCTGAGGCTTGCCAAAATCGAAGAAAAAAAACACAAATAAATATATAAAATAAAAACAAATTTAAGAGAAATGATGCACCGACATTTACATAAATATAATTATAGCAATTAAAATCGGTACACAAAGTTGCAATTAAATTGCAACAAATTTTGTGCCGTTGTGCTCTGTTTGGCCAAAAGGCTGGCCGCATTCCTTTGATCTAATCTGAGTGCGACTGAGTGAATATATGCGACTGTGTGACCTACCTTCTTCTTGCGCTCCTCCTTGAAGTCGATGACAATGCCCTCGTCCGATGTGGATACCGAGGTTGTGCGTATGCGTGCATTGGCTGATGCATTGGCAGCATCATGTGGCGACAAGATGATGTGACCGTGCAGCGCATTTCCATCATCGCTCAGCGGCGGCGAGGCCGAGCCGGAGCTCCAGGAGGCTGACGAGCTGCTGCCCGGACTGGAGCCCAGCCATTTATCTGTAACTGATAAAGAGAGTAGCAAATTGAAATGTAAAGTATGAGGAACAGGAGGAGGAGGAGGAGGAGCAGCTCTCTGCCACCTACCGGTATTCGGCGAGTTGTGTAGATTCATCAAAATCAATGCTGCATTGCATTCGCTCATCTCGTCGACTTTGCATTGATCGCTGCTGCAATCGTAAGTGTCGCTGGGCGGACGCTTCCGTGAGCTGTAAGAGAAAAGCAGGAGAGAGATGAGTTTAGTGAAAAATTTATAAAAATCTTTAATATCGATTATTATTTAAATGTGCAATATTTATATTTATTAAATAAATATTTATAACTATTTTAAAAGACAGCATAATTTGTAATTGTATTTAGAATAAACTTTTACTCAGCCAATATATATATAGAGTGCAGGAGTCGATTCCTTCGTCTTTTAAAAGCTATTCAGCGCTAACTCTAGATTCAATTAAAGTAGATCTAATCCAAAAGCTTGCTTCATATATATTCATATAACAAGTGAAAAGCTCTTTATGCTCATCGTAAAGCTTTTGGTGCTGGACGTTCAATTAAAAGCTGCACATTCCCGATAATCCCTTTTTAATTTGGGTATTAAATGAAAAGCTGCGGAAATCATTTAAAGTGCATGAAAGCTATGATTGAAATTAAATTAGAATCTCATGAGCCATATTTAAATTAGTGAAAAGATCTTCAAGTAAACAAAAAAGTCTTCAAAATCGTCGAGCTCTGCACTTATACTTTTTTTAAGGCAAGTTCTGTTAATCAAAAAGTCTTGAAAGTTGCTCAATCATTCTATTTATAAACATTTTACCTAAAATACACACTAATTATAGTTCTAGCAGCTAATCACACCCGATTCAAAGCCAAGCAAACCCTTAATGTCTACTCTAAAACTGAATTTAAGCCAAATTGACAGCTTGACAACAGTTGGCAACTTAATTGCAGTCGAGACTCGCGCAGCGACCGGAGCCACTGAGCGTTTAGAACAATTATAAATATTTGAAATTTGTGCCGTGATACAAGAATTAACTAATTTCAATTGATTAAACCAATTTCGCAGTAATTTGACGGCTGATTGTCTATGAGATTACAAAAAAAATAAGGCAAAAAAAAATAAATAAAAAAAAAGTTTCATGTGTTGGCAATGCAAAGAATTTAGAAGGTCAGCATTGGCCCAGTTGTTCTGAGCTGCAAGGCTCGGCTTTAATTAGACGCCCTCGCATAAGCCTAAACTCGAGGCACATCAAAAGCGCTTGCCGCACATTCATGTTGTTGTTGTTGTTGTTGTTGTTGCCAATGTAATTTGCAACAACAATGTGACGAGGTTTTTTTTACGATAATCGCCCCGTGAGGCATTTCAATGCGGCGCAAAACTATTTTTCCATTTAGCTAATTTGTGGCCAACGATTTTGAATGCCCCTGCATTGTTATTGTTATTTATGCTATTGTTGCTGATGTGTTTGTTGTTGTTGTTGCTGCTGATGTTGCTGTTGCTGCTCATTCATCATTAATTGGCATCTAGCAGCACAATATTCACAAATATTTTATCGCAACATTTTTGCTGCTGTGCAAATTTAACTGACCTTGCGCAAATACAATTTTTCTGTTTATTTTATTTTTTTTTAATTTTTGGTATGTGCCAAACATTTAGTTTGTGTTTTTTTAAGCGGCGCTGACGTCAGCTGAGAGTGCTGGCTTTAAGTTCACCTCAAGTTAACCTTGGACTCCACACGCCACAATGAGCAGGAGGAGCAAATCCGTTATCCTTTTGGAGCTGACTTTATGTACAGCAAAAACAACTCGGACAAAGGCAGCTTGCGTCAATGAATGCAAGCCAAATGAGATGCAGGCAACGGCCAGGCTAAGAGGATACTGGATAATAAAGACGCGACAGTCGCGGCGTGTCATAAATTCAAAACATTTCAAATGCCAACGACTGATTTGAAATTCTCGTAATGAAGTAGAGCAGAAGAAAAGTAGCTTCTGCTGCTGTTGGTGCTCCTGCTACTGCTGCTGCTGGTGGTGCTGCTGCTGCCATAGCAGCATCTTATAAATAAATTCCAACAATTGAGACGTCGTCATTGTCATTGCCACAAGCAGAAGCCGCTGGCACTGCTGCTGGAACTGCTGTTGTGTCTCCTGGCTGCTGCTGCTGCTTCTCCCGGCTGCTGCTACTCCCGGCTACTGCTGCTGCTGCTGCTTCTCCAGGCTGCTGCTGCCTTCAAGCAGCTACTTGCCAGCATCAATACTTAACTGACAGCACGAATCCTGCATTGCATTTTAAGAATCGTAACTGAATCGATGATGGGCTCGCCCACTGGGCCTGGGCAATTATTGATGATTAGAGCTAAGCGGCTTAGTTCCATTGACCGATTGGCTGCCAGGGCAACTCTTTGCACGCAATCAGAAAACAACTTAAGGAAGACAATGAGAGAGCAAACTACATTGCATCTCGCACAAAAGCTTTCCGCGCCGAGCGCCAATCAGCGTTATGAAGCATTAGGACAATTTGCAACATTTCAGGATGCTTATCAGGAGCTTTGAGTAGCTACTTTGGCTCAAGTGCAATTCAATTTATGCAGCATACTTTCAATTAGAGTAAATAGATATTTGTTTACTATAGTGCCAAACGGAGTAGCTTTAAGCCAACTTCAATTGAGTTTCGCTTGAGCCTTTTGCAGCTTCCTCTGGTTGCATCTGCAATGGACTTGGACTCAATCGGTGCACAGACTCCGCGCGTATGTCCAGGGCAGCTGACATCTCGCCGTTTATAGAGCGCTTCAGCAGTTTCTGAGCCTTTTTTCTGTTCTTTTTGTTTACATTTCTTATCGCTGGCATCAGCACTTCAGCTACATATAAGCCGAAACGTGAAATTGCATTCTAGATGCAGTTGCGGCTGCTGCTGCTGCTGTTACAACGGCTGCTGCTGTCTGCAAACCCTTTTGCAAAACACATTTGAGTCCATTGTGCAAATGCATAGGCCGCAGGCAGCGACAACTGAGCTGCTGCTGCTGCTGCTGCAGTGAGGTGAATGCAGCTCCTTCTGAGAACAGCTGCCATAAAATTTTATTGCCCTGCTACCAGGTTTGGTTTTTAGCCTTTGTCTAATGCACGCGCTTTGTCCGATAGTGTTTCGTGCTGGCTCGCTCAGCTGCAGGAGGCTTGGCTCTTATCCATTTGGCACCTTTCCGCTTCATTGGCCACTTTTTGGGCCGCCTCATCTGCGCCCCAATTAAATTGACTAAACTTGACGATAAATTTTTGCCGCTCGTTGCTAATCGCATAAAAGTAAATTTGCGCATAAATCGACTTTTGAAATCTCGGCATTAGATGCTGGAAGGGGGCTAGCGGTCAGTGTTGCTGCTGCTGTTGCTGTTGTTGCCGGCCGGCCGGGCGCGTGCTGCGGCTTGAGCGGGCAGGCCGGCGAGGGCAGTCATGAGCATTTTGGCCATCACGATGTGGCCATTTTGTGCGCACAATCGGTACCGTTAGGTTCAGCAGCAAAACAGCAACAGCAACAGCAACAGCAACAACAACAACAACAACAACAATAAACAGTCCATTGCTTTCTGCTCGATTGCGCAGCAACTTTAATAAACTGCAAGCAACAGTTGTTGCTGTTGCTAAATTGGAGTCTCTCTCGCTCGCTCTCGCTCTCCCTCTTTCTCTCGCTCTCTCTCTCTCTCTCACTCTCTGACTGCGTGGCCTCACGTAAATTGCGCCTGGCAGAGATCGGTCCAGGAGCTCGGGGATTGGCGCGTGATTGAAATGCGATATATTCGCGCCGATTTCGGGGCCAGCGCTTGAGCGCAGCCTGGGAAATGTGCAGTGATTTTCACTTGGTTGTATTCGTAATGTGTTGCCGTTGTAGCTGCAGCCGTTGTTGTTGCTGCTGTTGCTGTTGCTGTTGGCCAAGGCGATGAGCCCGAGCAGCTCTGGCAACTTTGGCCCGCTGTTTGCTGTTCGCTGTTTTGTTGGCAATTATTTGCCCACGCCGCTGGTTGCAATCGGCGGGCGACGCTGCCAGCAACGTTGCATGCAGCATGCAGCAGGCAGCAGGCAGCAGGCAGCAACAAAAAGGTGTTGAAAGCAAAATTACATTGCAATGTGCAGCGGCGGCAACTGTCGGAAATATGCGCGCTCCAGAGATGCGATATGATATGCCTAGTCAAGGCGGGCCGGCGTGGAGTGACTGAGGGGGGACTGGGGGGACTGGGGAGTGCTGGGGGCCATGCGATGTTAGGCCTGAGCTGACTATTCGTTTGCATGCCGCATAAAAATTAGTTGCAACTGCAATTTATAGGCTCTTGTTGCGGCTGTCTGTTGCGATTGTTGCTGCTGTTGCTGTTGCTCTTGCTGTTGTTGCTGTTGCTGAATTGAGCTGCATTCGCTTTGGTTTGATTTGTGGTTGCGCCAAGCAACTGCAACACAATTAAAGTCCACTTCGAAATGAGTTTATTGAATTAGACACGTGCTCGTGAAATTGGATCGGGTAATTGTTGGGGCCAGGACCAGCCGTTAGACAATAGCCAAGCAGCCAAGCAGCCAAACAGCCATTTGAGCCAACTTTCACCCGTAAGAAAATGGCGAGTAAAAAGGAAAAGTAAATTTCCTTCCAAGCAGTTCTTCAATGTATCCAAGCTAATTCATTAAAATTATCATATATTTTAGGCCAAACACTTGAGTTCATTGCTCCGATGCCAACTTGACTGGCGAATACGGCCAGCATTATCATTCGATTCGATCTAATCGTCTTGCGAAAGCCAAAGTCAGCGCGAAATTCTGATAGAGCGAGGCACAAACTGTTTTGCGCCTCAATGGCCAACGATTTCATTGAGGGTTTTTTTTTTCATTTTTATTTTTATTTTTATTTTTATTGTTTGTTTTTAGCAGCCCTTATCAGTTTGCACGATAAGAAGTGTAGAGTCATTGTGACACAATCAATGCAAAGACAACGGCGGAAGTGTGGCCCTAAGCAACCAGTGAATATTCATATTGTGTTGCGCACCACACGGCGTATGCGCAATATTTTATAATGTATGCCAGCAAATACTGTGGACGAAAACTAGTAAATGCCTGAGATACGATTACTCTCAGGAGGGCCCACAACGGCTATTTATATAGCTCTCTATATATGTTGACTATGTTGTCTATCCAAATAGCGACAAGTTATTTACGCGCTCATGACGTAGTTTTTCGCCTGCTGGCGAGTGCTGCTCGAAGGCACTGTAGCTGCTGTTGCTGTTGCTGCTGCTGTTGCTGTTGCTGCTGCTGCTGTTGTTGCTAGTGTTGCGTGCGCGGTGTTTCTAAATTATGGGCCTATGCGTAATTTCCAAAAATTTCGCATCGCTGAATCTGATTTCATTTCATTATTTGTGATTTGTTTTCGTTTCTCAAAAGGCGACCTCTTTTTTCAGTTTCGCCGTTGCGGCTGTTGTTAATTTGTAGGTTTCATTTATTGTGTCTGTGACACACATTTGGCATATTTTGGCGAGAAAGAAAAAACAAATGCGAAACAAAATAAAGCCGAAATGGAAACAGCAATAAAATCGTATAAAGCAAATAAAAGCCTGACCGGCAGCGAAACGGAGACTGAAGTCGCATACCGAGATCCAGACCGAGACCAAGACCGAAGCCGAAACCGAAACCGAAACCGAGAGCGGGGCAGCGCGTCTGATTGTGCCTGTATAGCTGGGCCAGACCGCAAAACACACAGAAATAAATAAATAAATATACAACACGAAAAAAATGAGCAAAAAAAAAACGAAGCAAAAACGTAAACAAATATTGAAATTTAAATGCGGCCTTCGCAGGCGGGCGGCAAGCGGCGGCGGCAGCGGCAGGTGAGCCACGCAGACAAGTTGGCCAGAAGGCGGAAACAGCACATGGAAAGGCGAGTAAACATAACAAAACACACACACGCACACACACACGCACGCAGACTTAGTTGTTGTTGCTAATTTGTGCGTAACTGTAAAATGCGTGTCGTGACTCGGCCGCCCGTGCGTCGTCAGTGCGTGAGCCGCGAGAGCGCCAAAAACGAAAACGAAATGTTGAACAAAAAAAAAAAAAATATATATATATATATATATGTGTAGCAAAAATAAAAGTAAAAAATAACAACAAAAGCAAAGCAAAAACAAAAACGCAACTCAATGACACCTGCGTGCCATTTTATGCTCACTTTTTTTATCACCTCGCTCTCTCGGTATTTACTTTTTGGATTTACGTTAATTGTTGTTCGCTTTGGCGCTGGCTTAGATAACAGCATGGAGCCTACGTATATAGTAAATAATAGTTTCTCTATGCGTTGCTATTTTTTTGAGACGTAGTAATAGTTGGCTGCTTCCTCTTCCTCTTCTTGGAGCATGTGGAGCACGTGCTCTTTGATTTGGCATCGAAAGTGTGAATCGACTATTGGCGTGTGCGTAAATCGAATTATCTGCCTTTGGCTGCCCCGCAAGCCCCTCGACGAGGGCCGAGAGTCCTGTGCCAACATGGCCAAGCCAGCATTCATTTGGTCAAGAAAACAGTTAACAGCTTTCCATAGTTGGCTAGCAATTTACATGGCCAAACAGCGCATTTAAATTTCGTCTATTTCGTTTCTTTGAGTTTTCTCTATCCCTCTCTCTCCCCTCTCTCCCTCTCGCTCGCTCTCCCTCTGTTTCTCTAGCTGCTGCCTGTGCTATTTAGAGGCTCATTTGCACAAATTACTAACATTGCGACAGCGGCTAAAGACATCGACGACGACGACATCGATGGGCAGGAGAATCGCAATTGTTTAAAGGCAACATTAGCCAACTGAGTGGCAGGGGGACAACAACAACAACAACTACTACAGCAGCAACAACAAGTAAGAGAAAAGTAAAGAAAAAGAAACCCGAACGAGGCATTGTCACCACATTCCGGCAACGGAAGCCAGCGGCAATGTTTTGCAATTGCCACTAGAAACGAGGTAACAGCAGTAGCGGTAGCAGCAGCAGGAGTCGCTGTGGCAGTGGCAGATTGGCAATCGCCCTGGGGGCGCGCTACAGGCCCTGCCCGGCAGCAGTCATGAATAAAAATCGTATTAATTCGAGGCAGAGTCTCGATAGCTGCCTCAAGGGCAGCTAACAGGAGCAGCCAACTTGAACTTGAGCATTGGCCGGGCGAGCCACGATAAATATATATATATATATATATATATATATATATATATATATATATATATATATATATATGTAGGTATGTTTGTGTGTTGGCCATTAGAATTGCGCGAACACTCATCGAGTGACAGGCCTTGGCCGCGGTCGCTTTTCCCCAGGCGATGCGACTGCACCTTGCCAGCGAATGACAGCAGCGAGTGCCCTGCGGTGCCTACTGTACCCAGCGCTCTTTCTTTTATGCCTTTTTGGCCATGGCCCACTCGCACTGGCACTGGCACTTTCTATTGTCTCTGCGCCAATTGATAAATCACAGGAAAATTCAATTTGAAAATCGCTAAGCAGCGTCCACAGTCTGCTGCGTGCTGCGTGAATGGCGCACGTGATACGCAGAATTTCCGCCGGGTGCCACACGAGCTTGGCAAACAACGGGCCAATGGGCCAACGGCCACTCACTCAGCCACTGACAGCAGCAATAAGCCTGCGACAGTCAAAAGGGCGTAACAAGCTGCCAGTTGTCACATGCGAACTGCGAGCAAATAGACACAAGACACACCTGCCTAAAGGAGACTCGCATGTGGGCAGCTCTAATGCTTGCTTGCTGCTGCTGCTGCTGCTGCTGTTGCTGCTGCTGTTGTTGTTGTCACTCATGTGTCAGCGCCATTGCCAACGCCTCCAGCTGCTTAGCATGCAGCGCAGCAAGCGTCGGGAAGCGCTGCAATCGCTGTTGCTGTTGGTGCTGTTGTTGCTGCTGCTGCTACAATTGGCTGCCACAATTTAGCGGTACTTGCAACCAAGTCCATGAGCACGACCATGGGAATTACGCGCTTTTGCCTCAGACGAGCAGTGGGAAACGTGATTCCAACGGTGAGCAGCTCGAATGCGGGCCTAGACATGGGCCGAATACAATCTTATGTCTGGCTATATTTGATATATATCAATATAAGGCCAATATATCGATATTTTCTAACTTGTTGCAGTCGAAAAGTATCAATGATTAAACATTCAGAAACTATCGATAATTGAGCAGTCGAAAACTATCGATAACTGAGCAGCAGAGAAAATTTTAAATAGTATGATTTTTATTTTTCCAAAAATGTCGATAATATTGACCATAAGTTATCGATGAACGATAAAAACACATGCTAACTGCAGCAGTATATATAAATAAGCCAAAAATACCTTAACAATGTATGCCAATTAGAGTTTTGTAAGCTAAAAGATATGTCTGATATGCTGAATATATCGATAGGTGATGTTGTAAGATATCGATACATCGTTGCGATAAAATTTATATACGATAAACTTAAGAAACGACGTGATCAATTATGAAATCTTTTTTTCGCTCTTACAATGTAGTGAAAATATATCGATAAACGATAACATTTTGATATATGCAACATTTAGGCATAACAAGCATTGCTTGTTATCGAACCACAATTTTAATAACTCCAGCACAGAAAAAGTTTATTTAATTAATTACGCCCATCTCTAATTGTTATCGATAACGATAGTGTTGACCCTAGCAGGCAGCTATCGGCTGCAATGTGCCAGCGTTCGCAACGGATTTGGCCCACTTGCAACAGCGGCGCGTCGCGTACGTGCGTTTGCTTTTACAGTTAAGCGTCGAGAGCCGCCGCACACTTTGGCTAAATAGGTTGCACACACACGCACGCACAGACACACACACATGCAGACATCCACTGCCCGCAGGGGCAATAATGCCAGCTGCATTTTGATGACCCGCTCGCTGCTGCATGGCCAACATTTAATTCAATTAACAAATCGCAACAGCCCAGCGAATAAATAACAGAAGAAAAAAAATAAACGCGCTAGGCACTTTAATTATATAGAAATAAACAAACCAAGCTGCACTCTCTTTCTCCCTCTCTCTCTCCAACCCTTTCTCTCTTTAGCCACTAACTAACCGCAGTGTAGTTTATTGCCTTGATTACTTTAGCTTCAAGTTGCTTTGGCTTCGCGCTATTGAAAATTTTGATTTGATATATATGAGAGAGATAGCGATAGTGAGCGAGCGAGAGCGAGAGAACAACGCTGGCCATGGATCCAAGGCTGCTGTTGCGGCTGCTAGCTGCGGGTCAAGTTGAAACGTGGCTGAAAATGAAGAAAATCCCTTCAAACGACTCAAGCATCTTGGCCAAATAGACGCGCTCTCGGTCTCGGCTCTCTGCTCTTGGCTCAAACGTATTTGCATTCAAATTGCCAAATTAAACGTGATACAACAATTTCATGTAAATGTCTCTCATTGTGTTGTTGTAGGTCGCCCAATGACAAAGCCCAAAGGCATTAACAGAACTTTTCGAGCAGCGAGCCTGAACTTTAATTGACAACAGTCTCAATCTCTGCCTCTGCCTCAGTCTCAGTCTCAGTTTCAGTCTCTGGCAACAGCCAACAGGCAACACAGGCACAAATCTAATGCAATTTCCAGTGACCGCAATAGTCGCAAAATAAGCCAAATCAGTTTGTAGTTTTGCTTGGCTTTGTTGCTGCTTGGCTCTGGCACCAAAGGCTACAAATGTGTAACTGTAACTCTGCACAGAGCGCTGGCTGGCAAATTATAGTGTGCTGCGGTTGGGTTTTAGCCTTTTTTGTTGCTTTTGTTTCTTTTTTTACGTTCTGCGTTGGACTTGGCCAAATGACTTTTGTTGCCAGCCAACAGCTCGGACGGACGGAAGGCGCGACTGTCGGTCATTCAGTCATTCGATCAGCCGACGCTCGTCAGTGCCAACACCCGCAGCGTTTACTATTACAATTGGAAACGACTCAATCAAATTGCCAGGCCCGTAGACGGCCGGCACCCGGGCCATGCTGGGCCTGTCCAGATCCACATTCAGATCCACATCCAGTCCAGTCAAGACTCAGTTCAGCTGCAATTATGCATTTCGTACTGCTCCCTCCGCATCCTCGCTCATCTAGCTGCCGCCTCCTGCTGTTGCCCCACTGACAATTGCAGCTAGAACAATTCAATCTAATTTTTGCGCATTTTTCGTTCTCAGAATTTGCGTTTCGACTGCAAAATGTTGCGTGTGTTGCATGCAGCACCGGCCCCGCCCACCGATCGTTGCCCGGGGCGCTGCTCATAAGTGTGCACATTAAGTTTTATTGCCGGACGATCCGAATCGGCACACAGCATAAGACCACAAAAACAGAAAAACAAAAATCCCAAAAAATGAAAAACTGAAAAACTAAACTTCAATTTACAAACAACTGTTGCTGCTGCAATGGATTGTTGCAGTTGCCGCTGTGGCATGTTCCTGGCTGGCTGCGTCAGCTTAGTTTAACAAAAATTTACAAGCTGTCGGAAAATGGTTCATTTTCGTTTCGCTTTTCCTGACAGCTCGTTGCGGCCACATCAGCGCCTCGTCCAAGTTTCCCATACTCATATGCAGATAGATATATAGATATATCCGCATATATCCATATATATATATATACTTTATACATATATATTGGCACTCGTATACATTTCGACATCTCTGCCGCGGGCTTATTAATGTATTCGTGCATAAATAATGCAAAGACTTTGCAGTCTCCAGTCTCCATGCTGCCCGTCGCCTGCTGCTCGCTGCCCGCTGCCTGCTAGCCTGGGTTAGTGGGCCCAAATGCACTTTTAAATATAGCCAGTGGCCCATTGGCCATGCGTGGCCAGCGAGAACGTGTTAAGCAATAAAAGCAAACTCCAGCTGCAGATGCTGCTGCTGCTCCTCCTGTTGCTGCTGCTGCTACCCCTCCTGCTGCTGCTCTCAGTGGCCAACGGCCAAGTTGTAATAGAAATGTTCAACTAAAAACCAATTGCAGCTCTGAATGTTATTCCAGATTTTTAATCCAAAGAATGCGAAAACAGATTAATCAGGCGAGAGATAAACTGTGTCAACATTCAATTCCTCCACAGCAGCATTAACTTTTGTCGAAGATTTATAATGTTTCGGAACAGCTATAAAACTTAACGAAGCTGCAGCGGCAGGCTGCCAGATTGATTTAAAGCAGCTTTAAGCTGTTTATAAGATATATTTCAAGCAACTCGGGTGCAAATTAATCTTAAGACGAAAAGCCATAGACTTTAAATAAACTGGAAACTGTTTAGAGCGAGAGGTAATTGGATTGATTTTGAATAGCTTTCCATTGAACTTAGTTTGTATGCAATTAAGCAATGAGCAGGAGGTGGAACAGAGAATAGGCACTTGATTAAGTTCATTTAAATATATATAACCAAGAGCTTAGCATACGATGTTATAAATTGCAGCATAAATCTGGGCTTGAACCACACAATGTCCAAATTTGATTTATCCAATGTTTATATGATATATTTTGTATCCTTTCTAGCGGCTTTTAACCTTCTAAAGGAGTTACCTGGACAGAGCAGGTTTAATTCGTAAGATCTGAGATCTGATACTGATATTCTGATCTTAAAGAGCTTTAAAAGTAATCAATTCCTTCCAGCAAATTTTAAGCCAAATATTGGCTAAATGTCCAGCAGCTTTTAAGCTCATATTGAAATATTCGAGTCCCACATTTAGTGCTCACTTTTCGTATTTATTTCCTCATTTGATTTGAGTTTTTGTTCTATGCATTTTACGGATTGTTGCCTGCATTTGGGTACACTGAAAAAAAAATGCTGTGACTCTGCCAAAATCGATTCGCAACTGGCACGAAACTCATTGAAGACGCCTCCTGCTAGACGGCTCAAAACACCAATTGAGAGAGTGAGGGAGAGGGAGGGACAGAGAGAGCGAAATAGGCAGGTAGGAAAAAATGATAATACCCCGAAAAAGCAATGGCCACAAAGACATTCGGCTACGAAATAAACTTGCAATGGCATTTCAAGTCTCGTTGTTTCTTTCTTCTATCTCTTCCCCTCTCTTTCTCTCTCTCGTTTCGTTTCTTTTTTATTTGTTGCGCGCCGCGATTTGAATGCAAAAATATAAAATTTTACGATCAAACAAACTATTCGTGCAGAACATCGGAAAATTGTGTTTACGTTCGTTTGGAACGGTAAAGGGAACGGAGCATTGGCCACTCGCATTTATGAATGCTAGATGTGTGTGTGCATGTGTGTGTGTGTGTGTGTGTGTGTGTGTATCCCCCCATTTCCAGCTAAAGTATCTCCGGCTAGCTGCGAATGCGAATCCATTTCAATAATTTGCAGTCGAAGGGGCCGAAGCCGTCGACGTCGCCGCCGCCGCCGCTGCCGCCGTTGCTTATGAAGCAATGCTTAGAAAATGATTATAAATTTATTTTTTCCCCTCATTTTCATTTTTTTCATGTTTTTTTTTCGCATTGCATTTGCCATTATCGTTGCCTTCTTCTTGTTGCTGTTGTTGCTGTCGCTGGCTTTGTTTTTGTTCTGCTTCAATAATAATTTTGACCCACTTCTGCGCTCGACTTGACTTTTTATTGTACTGAAATTAAGTATTTTTGTTGTATTTCATTTTTGTTTGGTTTTTTTTTTTTTTTTTTGAGGGCAACATAAACACTCGCTCCGCACAATATTTGTACGTTCATATTCTTGGCGGCAAACTTGGCTAATTGCCTCGCTGCTGCCAGCTTCGCACAGTCGCTGCCTGAGTTTGTTTTTATTGTGGTAAATTAAGTATATAAACTCTCTCTCTCTCATATATATATATATATATATATATATATATATATATATATATATATATATATATATATATATATATATGTATATCTATGCAGGTCTGTAATTTGAGTCGTGCTCTTGGTTGGGCGCTGACGTCATAGCGGTTGCTGTTGTTATTATTATTATTATTATTGTTGTTGCTCTTTATGCATTTCGTTCGTAAGCGCTTATCACATGCCTTAAGTGGGGCACTCAAAGTCTGCGATGCAGTTTGCCACACCAACTACAAATGACAACAGCTGCAAGTTGTCAATTAATCATCAGCTAGATTCCTGCTAGAAAGCTCTTGTCGTGATAGAAAGTTTTCATTGTAGGGAAAAGTCTGGGAAAGTTGATGCCAAATATATATTTTCAATATTCTATTACAGAATATGCTCAATAAATGTATTACAATCAAATGCAAAGCTTTGTTTACAACAAAAGCTCATGGAAGCACATCTCAATAATGATTAGAAAAGCTCTAAGATTCTTAACTAATTAGAAAGTCATATTTTTATTCTCATTTATATATAGATTTATAAATATTTATCTACCAACTGAGTCAGAGCTTTCACTTTTGCTTTAATGTGCTTAAAAAATGTTTCTTAATTAATTTTTATGATATTTTTCAATTGCAATTCAAATGCAAGACGCCAGACCCAACTGACAGATAACATAAAAAGCTGTCTGCCGCTTTAAGCCACACTCTTTACTGCAAGCTTTTGGATTAACTTTAATGCGCAACTAGAACTAGTTAAACTCATTAAAGTTGTAGTTCATGTAAAGTTCTCACATACATTTTCACTTTCAATTACTTGACTTCACTTGAAAATGCATCTTTAATGAGCTTTCAAAGCTGTTGCAAGCAATTGCGGTGCAACTTAAACAAACGAATGTAATTGTTCAACTTTTATTTCGAATCATTTCAATGATTTCAGCACTTTTAAAGCCACTCAATGAGATGTTCATGCAGCATTAAACAGCAGAAAAAGGGAACTAAAGAGAAATAATATAAAATGAAAATGAATTTTCTATACGAAAATCATAATAATAATAATTGGCTATAAACCTTTTTGGCCGTGCGCCCAATTTTGTTTGTTTGTTTGTTTTTGTTTTTTTTTTTAAATGTTGGCTTTTGTTTTCGGCCGGATTCCAAAAGTTCTACATTTGAAAAGTCACTCGAGTTGCTCGAGTCACTCGAGTTGCATGTAACATTCGGTGCGTCATTGTTGCCCCCGTTATTGTTATTGTTGTTGGTAACGGTAAACTTGTTTGTGCATTATTTTTATAGTATTTTTTCTTCACGCGCTGCAATTTTCTCATATTGTTTGCTTTTGCAATAAAGAATAACAATGGCAGCAGTCAAGCAGCAGCAGCAGCAGCAGCTGTTGTTGCTGTTGCTGTTATTGTTAATCATGGCAATTACAGCAACAAACAACATGCCTGGCCAATTGGCGCTTACACGCTTTCATTAAGCAACAAACCCCGAGTGCTGCAGGAGGCGGCGGCGGCTGCGACGGCAGCAGGTGGGAAGCTGCCGGCGGACACCGAGGGGCAGCTGCTCGAGTCTGTAGACCGGCCGGTCTATTCACTCTAGCGTTGAAAATTAGCACTGACGCAACGCGCTCGCCGCTTAAATTGACATTTACGCGATAATTACGCGCTTATTATATTTATTACCAGTTTTTTCCGCATTTAATTCTTTCTCTAACCATTTTTGTTTTTTTTATTTTATTCTATTTAATTTGTTCTTTTTTGTATACTGATATGTGTGTATGCCTGTATGTTTTTTGTCGAGCTCCACACGTTCTTGGTCTGCTGCCTGGGGCACGTCATTCAGCTAAGCTGCAACTGCAGCGCGAAGGGAGCTGCAGAACCTTGAAACCAGAGAGCTGTCAGCTATGCCGAGGAGTCTATTAAGCCCCCAAGATGGCAATAGACTCCACAGCTACGTAATATAACGACGTCATTCGCTCTGCCGCTGCGCTGCGATTAGCAAATTGCTGGGTGTAGCCAAATCAGAAAAAAAAAAAAACAATGATGGTTGAGGCCAAAAGGCAGAACAGGCCAAGCACAGCATATGGATGAACTCAACTAGAGTCAAATGTGTTATCTTTGCGAGTTTAACTAGATAATCAAACACACACAGTGGCTCTCCCTCTGCACCTCTCACTCTCACCATCTCCATCTCTTGCTCGCATGCAGCTCAACGCATTTCACCCACAACTAATGAGTGAATCGAAAGCAAATATTAATTAATAACTGATTTGTTTACAGAGCCAATTATCAACAGGAGAAGCGGAAAAATTAAATGGAAAAATATGTGGAGAGGAAAAGATTGCTAAACGAATTCGTTTATAAACTGTGTTTGCTCAGACGCAACAACACAAAGCGATGTAAATTAATAAAAATATGAAAAGTGACGAACAACAACAGCCAAAAGAAGACGAAGAAGCAGGGGAAAACAACCCAACAATAACAGCTTAACAGAATTCAACAATAATAAAAAAATAAAAAAAACACGCGTACGTAAGCGAGAAAATCACATTTTAGATTAGTAGCACTTGAAGGGGGTGGAGTGAGGGAGAGAGGAGATGATCGCGGCGGCAATATTACGTCGTATTACGTGTTGGAACACGCGTGGCAATCGTCTCTATTAGTGTGCATGTGTGTATGTGTGTGCGTGTCTGTGCAAGGTGAGCGAGTTTCTTTCAGCTGTGTGTTTTGTTGTTATCATTACACGAGTACATTATAATAAGCGCGCGCGAGTGAGACAGAGAGGGGGAGCAGAGCAGCGCTGCGCATATCAAAACATGAAGACGACAAATGGCGACGACCAACAGATAGAATCCATAGCCTCCACATAACTAGAGCGCGCCTCTCTATGTGTGCGTGTGTGTGTGTGTGTGGGCATTTGCGTACATACACTTCCGCATTCGAGTTCGAATCCAATGAAACAATAACAACATCAACTGGACGGCAGCAGCATGTGCGTTCTGAGCATGTAAGATAAATGCGGCCGGCAAAAAGTCACCCGCGCTATCTCGCTCGCACATGTCGCAGACCAGCCTCGCGCTCCACACTTCACGCACACTCACTCTCTTTGCCTAGTAGCGCCGTCTCTGTCGCACGCGCATTGTAAGTAATTAAATTAAACTGGCGCAGCGCCTCGCGTTGAACTCAATTGAATTTTATTTGAATTTTATTACAGACATTGTCGGCTGCTGCTCTTGGCGCATTGCAGTTTATATTAGCGCTGTTATTGTTGTTGTTATTGTTGTTATTGTTTAGTTTTCTTCTTGTTTTTTTTCCTTTTTCGCTAGTTTTAGTTTTAGCTCTGTTGATTACGACGCAATTGAGTGGCCTGAGTCCCTGCCCGAGTTTCCAGCCGCAGCCCCAGCCCAGTTTCAGAGAGAGCATAACATGGCGAATGCTCTTTCTTCTCTTCTCTTTTCTTTCTTTTTTTTTTTATTGTTATTATTGTTATTACTTTTATTATCAATTGAGAACGTGGTCGGCATTTTGTTTTCCTTTTTGTTGTTTCTTTCCTTATTCTTCTTTTTTTTTTTGTTTTTTGTTTTTTGTTTACGCTCTATTCATTTTTTCACTTGTCGCTGCGTTCGGTCTGTTGTTTTTGCACACTTGACTAATAGTTTGCCAGGCGGCTCGCGCGAGGCTTATCAATTGAAATTGAAATGAAATACGCCACAGCAATCAGACAAATAATAACAACAATACTAAGGAATACTAATTTCTTTTTTTAATATAAAAAGAAAGTAAAGCAAAGTGAAAAACTAACTGGAAAAGTAAAGTATTATGATTTACTTTCATAAAGATCCTTCAACCATTCTTATATATAATAAAAGAAATTGGAATTTACTAAGAACAAATCAACAATGCTCTACAAGAGGTTGGCCTACATTTATATTGCCTTTGCTTTTTCCTATATAAACATAAAATATTATCTATATATTATATATATATTATATATATATTATATATATATCAATATTAAAATATATCAATACTATATCGTTTTTTTTTTATTTAACCCTTGGCTCACTTGTTTTTAGTTTAGTGTACTATGAGATACATAACTGTATATGCTAATGTTTGGTTAGGGCGAACTCGAACCGGTTTCTTTGGTCTCCTTTGGTTTTACACCTCTATTGAAAATACTGAGACTCCGCTAGCCTAGCGCAGAGCATGGCACTGACATAGTGCGACTATAACACCCAGAAGCAGACCAGATATCGCGCGACTATTTGACGTCGTAATCAAGTGTTATTGTCGCGACTTCGACTTCGACTTCGACTGCGACTACGACTACGACTACGACTACGACTAAGACTACGACAAAGACATCGACATCGACATCGACGTGGAAGTGGACGTCGTCGTCGTCGCGTCTGAGCGGTCAGTAATTGAAAATTTGAATTATTTTGCAATCAGTTGACGTCGCTGGCAAAACGACGTAGTCACTGCGAATAGAGAGATAGCTAGAAACGGACAGAGAGAGAGAGAGAGAGAGAGAGAGAGAGGGGGGGGGGCAAAATGGGAAGTGGGCACTTTATATAAGTGTAATTGCAGCGAGCAGCGGCGTCTATGCTAAATAGCCGGGCGTTGTCTAGCCGGCTGAGCTTAGATAAGACAATAACAAAACTACAATTCTATATGGTATACATACAGACAGACACACACACATGTATACATACATACACACACATGTACAGTCTGTTTCTGTCCTTGACTTGTCGCTAATTTGTCGCCGCTTATGAATTATTGATAGAGCATAGACTCGAAGCGAACGCCACAGTTGCATTTTTATGCAAAGCGCCCCATCACATATTATACTAGTAGAGGGTATGTGCCAGTCGTGCTACTCACTTGTTCGGCGGCGTCTGCGTCAATGGCACCTCAATACTGTGTGTGGTACGGCGACGATCGCCTCCCATGTCGGCCAGTCGAGCAAAGTCCGTGTCTCGATCCTGATCGGCCAGACGAGCGGAGCGCCGAGACTCCAGCAGACGCACCTCCTCCAAACGCTTCTTCAGCTCGATGGGCTCCTGCAAAAATAAAACACCAGCCTCTCGTTAGTTAACTCTCAACACTTCCGAACATTGTTTAATGCATTTTAAAGTCATTTCCTAAGGCAGCGCCTTCTTGGCTTTTGCCACAAATTCTGAATCATTTATTTGTATTTCTCATCAAAATTGTTGACTTTAATTTATAATTATTTAATGTCAATTAAATATGAATCACAAATGTGAATTTATTGTGGCTCAATTTTGTTGTAATATAAAAACATATTCCTAGAAACAAATTAAACTATTGTCACGCAAAGTGAAACATTATCAATTTCATCTGGAATTTTCCGAGAACTTTACAAATTGTAATTGTTAGATCAGTGAACAATGAACAGTTTTTAATTATTGACAACGAATATATATCCTAAGCTTTCTTTGGCTGTAAAAACAAAAACAGAAATTGTTTATTTGATTTATTACGGTTTTTTATTTTTATTTAATTTTTTTTTACTCTCTAAGTTTGTTTAGCTAAAAATGAGGAGGTTTTATATTTTATTAAAGCTAATTTGACATTTCCAAGATTTTCGATTCCACTATACACTATTTCTATATAAACTTCTAAGGGTCTTAGCATGCTCCTCCAATTTGTTTAGTTCTCTACTAATTGGAATAGTTCGATAGTTTTACATATCTAAAATGGTTGCCGTGATGCCATTCAAATTTACCACTAAGCGAGTAAATTTGTCATAGAGCTGTCAAAGTTCTGCCTGAATAACATTACAACAATCTGGCAACTCCATACAGTTAGATATTGTATATGCATAAAGCGTGCCCAGTTGCCAATTGCGTGCAGCTCTGACAATAGCACCTGGGTTTGGATTCAAACGTTTCAGCTGGCTTTTGGGCTCTGTGTGGGGAATGCGCCTTGACCTTGAGAATTTGGCCAAGAGTCGAGGGCAACTAAACGGGTCAGGCACGCCCCAAAAAATAAAGCAAATTTGTACGCTCATTAAATGTACATGTGTACATGTATACATATGTATGTATATTTAGCTATTCTCTTTTCGCTTGACGCCTTTCACATTTGCACATTGCATTTAGTATTTGTATCTTTATGTAATCACCTTTTCTATATCTATATATATGTGTGTATATATATATATGGTTTTTTTTCTGATTTGTTGTCGCGGCAACCTTCAGAAAATTTTGAATTTTACACAATTCTCTTTGGGCTGTTTTTAGCAATTGATTATGACAAACATCTGTATTAAACGTTATTTCAAATATTTCTCGTAAATGTATTTTATTTAATTTGTATGCTTTGTGTATTTATTTATAAACTTTGCTTTGTGCCCGTTTGGCCCCTGCTGCAACTGCAGTGCCAGCACTAAAAATATTTAATATTTAGCTAAGCCCACACACACACACAAACACATATACGTATGCATATGTGTATATCGCGCACCTGTATCTGACTATTTGACAGATTAGATATTCAAATGTATTAAATTCGTCACTCTCTCTAATTGTAATTGCAATTTTCTTTATTTAATATATTTTTGAATGCCAAATGGAGCGATTCGGTTGTTGTTGTTGCGTTAATTGGGCACAAAACGCCGGCCGGCGACGTCAGCAGCGTTATGTCGGGGTCAAATGCGTCAGCGGGGCGCGTATCTTACAGATACAAGGCGAAACACACACATCAGCACTCGCACACACACACACACTCGCATAAGAGAGGGAAAGAGTGAGCTATACACACGCACACGCAGGCAGCGCTGCGGCAGTGAAGAATTCGTTGACGTCGTCGTTGAGTTTATTTTTAATTATTTAAATATTTGGTTGTTATTTTTTTTATTTTTCTTTTTGCTCTCGCCAATGTCTCGCCTGCTGAATTTGGGCTACTAGGCCTCGTTCTTAATTTCGCGTGCTTCTTTTATTTGTGATTTAGCTTCTTTTTATTTGTATTTCTTTCGCTTCCTTTACACTTTGAACTTGGTCAAAACACACACAGAAATTTCACTTGCACTTTTGTTTCGCTCGCTCCACGTCGAGTTTCACACGCTTTCGAAAAATTTTGTTGGCCTTCCGTAGCGGAGTTTTGGTTTGGACTTTGTTGTCCCTCTTATTTGCTGTTGTTGTTGCTGTGGTACATATTTTATTTCTTGACTCTACTGTGTTCTCGTTGTTGATTTGTTTTTGCTGCTTGCTCTTGGACTGGTGCGAAAGGTTCGCGCGCGCATTCAAGAATGATTCTGTGCGGCGCTCGCTGGTCGTTGCCGGGTCCGCTGCTAGTGCTTCGGCTCGGCATTTGGCGTTGCTTCGGCGACGCTCGTTCAGTTCGGCTTGCAGTCGGCGGCGGCTCTCTTGCGGCGTTGTCACTTCGTTGCTCTTTACGCTCTGACGTTTGTTTTTGTTTCTATGCTTTGTGCTGGCTTTTCGCATTTAGCCGCTGCGAGCCAACCAGCCGCTTGTATGGTGCCGTTTGTTTATGTATCCCACAGTGAAAGCGTATTCGTGTATCTCGGCACAATTGCACTCGCACTCGCACTCGCACTCGCACTCGGCCTAACGCCAGTTCCTCTGAACCAATTCGCACTCTCTCACTGCGCCGTCGCGCGCTCTCTTCGAGTGCAACTCGAATGAGCAAAAAACAAAATTCACTCAAGCTTTTACGTAAGCACAAATAGAAGAAACGCTAGATATTGCTTTTGTTTGTGTGTGTGGGATTTTTATTTGCCGCTTGCACTGAGCAACCGCCCGCAGGTAGCTGCATTCAACTCACTTTATATAATGTTTACCTGTTGTCTGTCCGCTGCCTGACTTTACGGCCCGTTCTGTGGCTCTTTGTTGTTTGCCCGGCTCAAAGCCAGACTCTGTCCGTGAGCAGGCAGCGCAGCTCACCGCAGCGCAGCACAGCGGAACACACAAAGGCCGAGTGCTGGAAACATTCGCCGATCGCGTTGTTCACGTTGATTTAAGAGCAATTAACTTTGACTTAAGAGAAATATTTTTGTTGTTTATGACGCGCCGGTCGCTGACAATAACGAAGATCATCATCACGATCATGATGATCAAGCCGAAGCGAATGCGGACGCTCAGTTAGCGTTTCTTCGTTGATGACGAAACATACGCCGCCCTCCCGCCCAGCCAACCCACTTCCTCTGTGCTTTCGGCTCGACTCTGAGCTCATGCTGGGATTTTTTACTCTGAACGTGGGGATTTCTGTTTCACTCTTTGTGCTTTACGTCTTAATGCCAACATATTTATGCAGTGTTTATGACACATTTAATGCCAGCTGATGGCCCAGTGGGCCAACTGATGTTTCACTCGACGGACATGTGATCGAATGATCTTTGCTTTTATGCTGTCTATTATTAGAGCGAGAGAGAGATAGGGAGAAAGAGAGTGTACTGTACTTTACTCGCTTTTAAATATGTAGATGTGTGCATACAATCCTTTGCTGATTATTTCTATATTTATGCCAAATATAAATAATTGACTAATCTTTGGCTTATCAGCGGCCCAGTTTGCCTTGTTGTTTTTATTGACTGCCCACAAAATAATATTTGGGTTTCATATGCTGATATGTTGACCTCATATCATCTTTCCACTGAAATTGTAAACTTGAAACACCCCAAACCAAAATTTGGCATAATGATTGCGGTTGTTGTTGCTGACCATTTGACAATGCGATTTTTTTTTCGAGGAAAACACACAAATTTTGAATAGGGCGTTGGGTGTTTGTACTTTGCATATGCATGTGTGTATCTATGACTGTATTGAAATACACAAGTCTATAGATATATATGCACATATGCTGATATGCTGCTGCTGCTGCTGCTACTACGTCGGCTGTCCGCTGATAATGGGCAACATTTGCGGTCGCAGATAACGCTTATCGAGCCCTAACGTCTCTATTCTCACACGACTTATGCTCTATGTGGCATGGAACGTCGCGAGCACGAACACGAACGCACACGCCCAGTATGTATGTAAATAAATAAGCGAATTTCGGTCTGGCAATATCGCTGACCATGCCGGCCGATAAGGCCAACTCGAGGCGATAAGCGATAAGCGCTCTTAACCACAAAGAAACACTGGCGAACAACGGCTCACTGCCAGGCGACTGCTGTAAGCCATCAATATTTTGGGCATATAAATAGCTATATATTATGTGTATGTATAAGAGTTTGATAAATTTCTATTTTTAATAAGATAAGACTGGGAAATGTTTTGTTTTCAAGTCTTAGATATTCAATATAGTCAACTTATCAATCATTTATTTATATTTTAATATTTAATTATTTTTGCTTTATTTGTTATTTTATAAATATAGGAATAATGAAAAAGAATATAAATAATTAAATATTAAAAAAAAAAAAAATAAATAAATATAAAAATCAATCAATATCAAAATAGTCAATTTATCAACTATTTATTTATATTTTTTTATTTAATATATATTTTTAAAATTATTTTGGCTTTATTTGTTATTTTTATAAATAACAAATAATAAAATAAATATATAAATATATAAATAATAAAGTATTTAATAAATAAATAGCTCTAAATATCAAAAGCAAGTCTAATTAATTATTTAAATATAAAACAAACATAAATTAAAATAAATATATTGTAACATAATAATAATTATAAGAAAATAAAAAAAAAAAAAATATAAAAACCCTAAGTAAAATGTAAATAAAAATACAAATAACAACAATAATAATAATGATTAATATTAATAATAATACTATTAAATCATTTTTATTCAATTATTTTCTATATTTATTATATATTTCTGGCTCTTCATTTATATGAAAAAATAAATCAGCCAAGGCGATAAATTGCATTGGCGCCTGCGCGATATTTGTCACTTGACAGAGTCTACATCATCAAGTCGATCATCATCGCCATCGCCACCATCATCATGATGATGATGATGATAATGTGGAAGACGCGTGTCAATTCCGAACTTAATGCGAAGCCTTCTTGAAATGCGCCAAACGTGTGCCGAATACACGATCTGCATCACAAATGAGATATTTATGATTATGTATGAGTGCGATCGTAAAATATTTTGTTTCGTTTTTGTTGTTTTGTTGTTTTTTAGGGGACAGCTGTTTGCATATTGATTGCATCCCACTTGCGTTTCAGCCAGCTGCAAGCGGCGAACTGAGCCTCGACTCACAATTGCTGAATATGGCTAACAAATGCAACTGGCTAAGGCCAATTGGATCGAATCGGTTGGGAAATCGATTGGGAAATTGTAGATATATAGATATATATGCTGTATATATATTTAATAATGGTACACGTATATGTGAAGTTCTGTTAAAGATTTAAGATTGGCAGCGAGTAGAAGTGACAAGTGACGAAATTCTTTATCTTATTAATTGAGACTGAAATGCCAACGAGTGGGTAAGTAAGGAGTTGCTAAGAGCGAGTAGATGAACGACAAGAAGTAACGAGTGAAAGTAGGGAGTATGTAGTTAAGGAGTTGCTATGAGCGAGTAAATGAACATCAAGAAGTAACGAGTGAAAGTAGCGAGTATGTAGTTAAGGAGTTGCTAAGAGCGAGTAGATGAACAAGAAGTAACGAGTGAAAGTAGCGAGTATGTAGTTAAGGAGTTGCTAAGAGCGAGTAGATGAACGACAAGAAGTAACGAGTGAAAGTAGCGAGTATGTAGTTAAGGAGTTGCTATGAGCCAGTAGATGAACATCAAGAAGTAACGAGTGAAAGTAGCGAGTCGTAAAGCTCATTTGTTTGGTATACCTAAAAGTAATTGCTGGGATAGAAATTGCCTTAAAAGCAACGAATGTGAAAGTAACGAGTAGGCAATAAGTAACGAATAGGTTGGTAAACTAAGCAACTTACGAGACAAAGCTGTAAGTCCATGCTAAAATTAGCAACGAATGAAAATCGAATGAAAGTGTAGTTAAATGAATGAATAGAGCTAGAGAGTCAAAGATGGTGGGATAAGAAGTAAGAAAGTAAGTAAAACTGAGTAAGTATAGAAATTACAAAAGTTGAGGCAAAGAAATTTAAAAGCTCTATTGGAAGTAACGAGTGGGTAAGCTCTGATTGTGAGCTCAATGCATAAATCGAATATTAAGAGCTATAAACTATTATAAAATTAAGCCATATATATTAAGTAAAGCTTAAGCTAATACTGATATGTGCATAAGTATTACATCTATTATACATCTAATATATAATACTTGTTCCATTATAATACCACCTAGCGCCATTCTTCTTTTGTTTCATTTGAACTCGATTTCTAAAAATCTATTTATTTCAGTTTTTGGCTTATTTGCTATACCTACTTGAAGATAGAGTTTTTATGTGATTGTTTTTCGAGATATGCCTTGGCTCATTGCTTTGCTCAGTCTTTTCCTCTTCTATCAGAGCTTCTCATGAGGTTCGAGCCCTTACCAATTAATAGTCTATCTATGCACAGACATCTCGCCTGACCATATTTATGCATATTGTCCATAATAATGCTTCTTGTTTTTTGTTTGCTTACAGCCTCAACTTTGTTTTCCATTTTCCATTTTCCATTTTCCGCTTGCCTTGGCTACTTAGACCAAGTTTGCCTAATTTGCTGCGCCTAGCCCAAATGGCGGCCCATTCGCAACTCGATGCCTTTCAAATGGCCAAGAGAGGTAGTTGCCAGATGACGTTTGCTTATGGCTTATGCAACGATCACTTTTTGTGGCCGCTGTTGTTGTCTTTGTTGATCTTGCTGTTGCAGTTGTTGTTGCTGTTGCAAGAATACGCGACGTGGCAAATTCACGAACGGGGCGCCCCAAAATGTTGCCCACGTGCTGCTTGGCACTGCAATTTGGGTTAATTGTCTATGGATCAACTGCAACTCCATTGTGCTGACTGACAAAAAGAAAATGTCTAAATATACACACACACATACATACATGCATACATATATAGCTATATCATATACATACATACAACTCTTTATAGCCGATAAAACATTAAAGCCGCTTAACGCCTTGCATTCTGACACGCGTTCGCTGCCAATTTTGTGATATATGGCTCATGCAAAACTGTCACGATAATGGGGCGAGGTATATATCCGATATGCACAATAGATATATATATACCTTATATATACATAAATACATATATTATTTCCATACAATTATGCCTGACTCAGCCACGAGCAAAACACAAATTGAACTTTGCAACGTCGCGACTTTTGTAGATAATAAATTTTAGGCGTCATTTGACGCGTTTTCAAAAGTACAAAGCTACATAAAATGCTGGGGTGTAACCGACTGCAGGCTACTCGTTCAAGGTACAAAAGCAATGCATGTCGAGAGTCTCGGTTGAGTCAGGCTTCAATAGGCGGATCATAAAATTCATGGGTTAATTTGATTCATCCAACTCTAAAATAATTCTAGTTGTCAATTCAACTCATAACAAAGACGATTCTATATACAAGTATATACTTAAAGTCTTAAATCTCTATATTGAAACTAAAACCCAATATGCTCGTTTCACTTCCTGAATGAGCATTGAACACGAAACCCTAAAACTGAAAGTTCGGCTCGCTGCTGTTGTTCCAGTTTGCTGTTGTTTTTGTTGATTGTTTGCTCTCCATTATAATCATGTTTTTACATAATATTTACCGTTTGCTCAAATACCTGGCAGCTCGGCTGGGCAAACGGGTATATGCGTTTGTAATACTATATACATTATTCGGAATAAGCAAATTGTTTTTGAGTTCTATTTACTTTTATATATATAATATTCTAAATATAAAAATGAATATAATAAAAATTATTCTGAAATACTATATGATATATAAGTGTTAAGTTTAAATTCAAGCAAGCTCTTAGTTAGGATGGCTGTGCGCCTTCTATGCCTAGATCTGATCTAGTCATAGGGCGTGCTAAGATTATTTTGTGATACAATTTTATTTGAAATATGTTTCCGTCAATCAGGTCATATCTATATGTTATTATCTTTAAACTGAAATATATAAATAATAATCAAAGTTGAATTGTATAGAGGCCAAACACATTCCTAGTTTATTCCCTATATAAACCTGAAGCTACCGTTAATTCTAGGCAACTCAAGTTCCCTTTCTATGTTTTACAGAGCATATGTGCAGTCGTGCATGCTACGATCTATGAGTCGCTTGAGCACCTTGCGATAAGTTCCAAAGTTGTCCACTTTCTAGGTTAAGGATGGTATTTGGCAGTTAGGGTAGAGCGTGATTCGGAGAATGAGGAGTGAGGAGTGGCGAGTGGAGAGTAGAATGTGAATCACTCTTTGTCTTGTGATTCATTCTGGCAATGGAATTTTGGTTCTCTTGATGTGAATAACCACTTAACCCATTTGCAGTCTAATGCGAAACACTTCAAGGGCGTGGACGGAGGGGCGAGGGCGGGCTGGCGGTGGGGCGTGGCCGATCAGAACTGATGCCTAGAGTGCTGACATTTTGGCGCCTAATGAAGTCTCAAAAAGCCATTAAAGCAAAACTGTTTTTCATTTTTCATTTCACGCTGCCACTGAAGCGTTTTGTGGGTCATCAAACAGGGGCGTCGCAACGTGGGGCAGCTGCTGCAAGTGGTTTCTGACTGGCGATCGATGGTCGGGGCGATCGTTCGATCACTCGATTCGACATGTGCAGCACATGTTTCGCACACTCTGCGCCGCGATTAACTCGACTTTCGCAACATCCAGCTGGTTGCCCCAATCCGCTGTCCGCTGTCCACTGTCCGCTGTCCGCTATCCGTTGTCCGCAATCCACAATCCGGCCCCAACTCGAGTGGTTCGATAAAATGGTGTGCTTATGCGAGCTGGATGATGCAACTTTTATGGCACTTGCATCGTGAGTGCAGCACGCAGCGACAATTCCGAGTGCCGATTTGTGGCTCTTAGTGGGTGGTGGATGCTGGATGGCGGTTGGTGGTTGGTGGTTGGTGGTTGGTGGTGCTGCTAATGGAAAGTTGATGCAATATGCTTAACTCTCTCGACTGTGCTTATGTAATACAGGAAATTTACCAGAAAACAACAACGATTTGATTGAGTACCAGATTGGGAGGAGCGGATAACTATTGCCGTTCTCTGCGATTTTCATAGGTTTTAGGCAAATCAATCCCGAAGGAGAGAGACAAAAGAGACAAATAGAAGAATGTTTTATTCGATTCAGAAAATTATATGATGTGATTCATATATGCTTCCATTTGAAAAGAAAACGAATGCAAGAGAGACAGTGATAAAAAACATTCATGAGAATTGCATAGAAGGGAATTCCATGAGTAAATGGATAGACCCATAGATCCATAGACCCCTAAATACACAGTCCGCTCTATACCTACTTCAACTTGAAGTCACGGTCGTTTATATTAGCTTCTATGTCTTGAGCTGAACAATTGTTAATTGAAGGCGAAAAGAAAAACAAACCAAATACCAGAAGTTCCCATAACAAATTCAAGCACTTGAAAATTTCAAGGCAAGTTTCAGTGTCAAATGATCTTCAGTTTTCAGTTTCGTTTTTATCTCCGTTTTTTTTATTTTTAATTTTTGATTTAATCTTTATAAGCTGTGTGGTATCGCTTCTCACCTTGTTTGCCACTTGACCCACTCGAGCCACTTGACAGCTAACTGTGAATGCGTATGCCCAAGCCACGGCAGTCGCTCAATCGTTTGCCAATGTGCGAACAGCAACGAAACCAACTTTGGATTTGTAGTCAATGCCGTTGGCGCCTGTTGAAAGTTTTTGTGTTTTGTTTTTGCGCACCGTCTTCCCCCGCTTCGCCCCCTCCCGTTTTACGCCACGTCTGTTGTAGGCGCCGGCGCGCAGCGCTCGCATGACTTGCCAATCGGAGTGGGAATGCTCCACACACCCCCAAGCCGGTTGACTGGCTGCCGTTTCATAATACCCATGAAAGCCAAGTAGTCGACTTTTTATTTCTTTAACGAATTTTTACTGTAGCTGTGGCTACAGTAGCTCTCGTTGTTGTTGTTGCTGTTGTTGTTGCCTTGTTTTGTTTTTTACTTTCACTCGTAGCGGCGTCTGCATTTGCTCTTGTTGTTGGTGGCTGGCAATTGCGGCTTTCCAGATTTTCGGACAGCACGCGCGCAACGCACACACACACACACACACACCAACACCAGCACACTTAGCAACAACTAAAATCAATTTCATTGTTTAGCCCTCATTGTGGCCTTAGGGGCGCCACTGTCTGCCTTTCTAAATTGTCGATGAATTCGATTCGCCTTTGAACGAAATTGTAACGCGTCTAATCTATCCCCCTCCCGCCGTCTCTGCCCAGCACCCAACGACCCTGCAATTGTTAAGCCCTGCCTAATTGTAATGGCTGCGCCGCGCTCTATCTCCATCGCCATCTCTTTCTAACCTCTTGTTTCTGCGCGTGACTCTTTGCTGCCTCTCTTTTTCTATATTTCTCAATTTTTTTTCTATTTATGCACTTTCATTTTCGGCTGTTCGCCTCTTCGCTTTGCTCTCTCGGCTGCAATTACGACGCAATTATGCTGCCGGCAATTACAGTTATGTTTATGCCGGCGTTGTTGCTGCGCTGCTGCTGCGCTGCTGCGCTGCTGCTGCGGCGGCTCAGCGGAGTACCAGCAAAATTAACCGTTATTTGTGTTACGTGCGTAGCGCTTACAGATTTAGCTTTAGACTTTAATATCTTTTTCTGTTTTGGGGTTTTCCCGCTACATCATCTACATCTTGTTGGTTTTGTTTTGGAAAGTTGACTTTTGGTCTTTGGGCGTGAGAATAGCTGCAAATGCAAATGGCCAAAATGAAAATGCTCGAGGTGTTGACTTTGATTTTATTTTTCAGCTTTTTGACTTTTACAGTTATGCAATTGATAGTTAATTTAATTTGAGCAGTATGGCTTATGGCTGCAATTTAGCTAGAAAAATATAGTAGCTATTTTTAGCTATATTTCTGTGTGGCTATATTTATAGTAGGTACAGTTAGAGTGGGCTTCCATTTTAATACGCACAATTTATTTTAGATTTTTCATACATAAAAAAGAAAAAGAGTCATGCCCCTTGGCCAACTGTTGCTGATGGACAAGTGGGCAACAATCTGTTGGTAGCCGCAATGCCTTAGGCGCTTTGCTACCCAGTTAAGCAATTACCGTTATATATATATGTATGTATTCGTATCGGGGCAACTTGTCTATGGCGCAGCCAGCACCTGCCAGATAGCTCCCGCACTTGGGCATTACAAAACATTAACTTTATTTTTTCTTTCAGCTTGCTCCTTCACTACCTATTGCCCTCTCTCTCTCTCTCACAAACACTCTGTGGCTGGCACTGAAATTAATTATGCGTTTGCGCTCAATTTGTAGCATAAGTATTTCACACACACACACACACACACACATCTTTCGAGTTGCTTTAAGAGGGGGAGGGCGACGCCTCACTCACTCTCGCACACTTTTACACTCCCTGCTCTATCGTTTACCCGCTTGCCCGTTCGCCCGTTTCGCAGTCAACTCAACTCAACGCCCTGCGCTTGGCTTGAAGCGTAGCGAAGTGAACTCAGCTGAAGTGAGGGGCATCGCCTCGCAGATTTCACAATGAGTCGAAATCGTTGCCAGGCAGCCAGAGCCACTGGCCCAAAGGGGGAGCTTTTGAAATCTGTTGGCCGGGCTTAAGCGGCAGCCATTGGTTGCACTTGTTGTTGCTGCTGCTGCTGCCGTTGTTGTTGTTGTTGGCGCATATGCAACGTACACAGAATGGCGTTGCTGTTCTTGCAGCAGCAGCAGCAGCAGCAGCAGCAGCAGCAGCAGGAAAAGCAGGTGGCGTTTGGGCTTAAACAGCCTCTGCTGCCTTTGGCTCGGCAATAAAGATTTTAATTAATCGATTGGCGGCCGATTTAAATTAATGGCTAGCAACAAATTTGGCCGCATTTCGTGTGCGCCTTTTGCTTGTTACTCCACTCGGATGTTCAATGACAGAATCTGTCTCCGTTTGCTCTTGGCCATGTGCTGCTGAGCCAGCTTTAATTCACTTAGCTAGGGCGGTGAAAGTGCCAAATGCTTGGCTGAATTCATTGCAGAGTACACGCAGCACACACACACACACACACACACACACACACACACACACACACACACACACACACACACACACACACACACACACACACACACACACACACACACACACACACACACACACACACACACACACACACACACACACACATACATGCTGGTAGCTGGCCAGGTACATAGTTATCTTGTCTAGGTGAAGCTGAGACAGCCAAATGCTGCTTGGGTGCAAAATTATCTCTTCAAGCTGAAAATCATTCGCTTAATCAATTAGGGCATGCTCACACAAAAGCTTTGAAAGCACATGAAAGTTTTAAGCATTTCAGTTTGCTGATTTCACGGAAATTTAGCTTTGATCTGCGCTGAAAATCGTATTATCTATTGCTAGTCAAAACTTTTGCTAAAGTCTTGTTTACTTACTCTCTCTCTCCCTCCCTCTCTCTAGCTTTCACTCTATCTTACTATCTCCTTCTTTCACTCTATCTCCTTCTCTCTCTCTCTCGCTCTCTCTCTCTCCCTCTATCTCTGCTCTGTATTTCTCCTTCTCACTCTATATCTCCCTCTCTCCCCATCTTTCTCTTTCTCTCTTCCGCTCTTCCTCTCTCTCTTACACTCTTCGGAAATACCCTAAAATTAAATGAGCTTTAGGGAATACCCTTACGTTAATTTAGTATATAATCATATATATTTTTAGTTACTCATACGCCGCGTCTATTGCTCATATCCAAGCAAAATTATCCGAAATAAACATTTCTTTTGTACGAAAAACTCTTCTCCCTTTGTTTCTCCTACTCTTCATGCTATTCCGTGAATTTGTGAAATAAAGTTAGCAAATTCATTTAAGTTAAATTCCTACAGCAAATCAATTTGAGCTCCTCGTTAACTTAACAGCCTAGCTCGCACCACATGACGTATGAGTAATAAAATAATTGCCAGAAAATCTTTGTACCTGTTCGATGATTTCTGTAAATTTGAATGGCCATTTAATCTGTGTGCGCTGCTGCTGCTGCTGCTGGCCAAATGGTAAATGGCCAAATGGTAATGCCAAGGTGCCAAAGTATCTATTAGATGCCGTTAACTGTAACTGCAGTCGTTTTCGCTCGCAGTCCGAGAGACGGACGGACGGACGGACAGGCAGCCAGCCAAATGCGCTTGTCAGCGTTGCATTTTGCAATTGGCCAACTGGGCAGGGGACGACGCTCGCTCGTTCGTACGTTGGCTCGCGTTGGCCATATAATTACGTGCGACGGGGGCAGGAAACGGCAAATTAGAAGCGAGTTGCTAAAGCCACTCGCATTATCCTGCGGCCATGCCAGCTGGTAACCCCGCGCCCGCGCGTCCGCTCGCCCTCTCGCTCGATTAGGGGCCATAATTTCCGCGTTTGGCACGCGAGATTTCTGCCGGCTTTCATTGGAATAGAGCCATAAAACTGAATGATTTTCGAATTAGCCAACTCTCCTGCTGATAGGGCAGACCCACATGCCAAATTTCTGTGAGCTTTTTAACGTATAATTTGTTGCTCTCATGCCACAATAGATAGCCCATAATTGAAATTATGCGAACTGAACTGGGACGTGGAGTTGCCGCCACTTTTGACATTTATCTGAGCCTCTCGCGCCTCTCGCCATCGTGGCGATTGCATATCAATGCATTTGTATCGCTAACCCGGAAACTGCGGCCACGCAGCTGCCCCAAGCCCAGCGCTGAGTCACAGCAGCCGCAGCTCCGCTTTGCAGGTGTGGCCCAAACCGAGATCTGTTGCAGCGCGAATGCTTATGATTTCTAATTGTATAATTTGGCCACTCAAAACTGAGAACTGAAAACCGAAAGCTGAATGTGGAAAACTGGGTCAGACGCATGCCGGCCAGCCACTTTTCCATGTGTTCGAAATGAATTTTCCAGCACAATTCTCAACTCAGTTTTTTCAGGTCAATGTGACCTAGTTTTTGGCGGCAACTGAAAGTGAAAACTCGCAACATGTTTGACCCTAATTTATAATAATATACACACAGCACATACACGCACATACACGCACACACACACATACATACACTCATATGTTTATGTTGCTTCTCTGCTTTGACGGCACTTATTAAAAATTTGTACAACTTTTGATGCTCGGCTCGGAATTCGCATGCCAAACGAGTTGGAAAGTGCGAATTTTTGCACGCCCCAAAATTAGCATGAGCCAAACTATTTAGCCAAAAACAAGTTGCCAAAAACTTCACAGTGAAACAAGGCAAAGACAGCAACATCAACTCATAAACAATATGAAGTTTACAGCTCAGCTTAGCTCAGCTCACTTCGCGTTTGGCTTCATTAAACAAAAGCTGACAAAGAAAAGTTTTATGAAATTTCTTAAAACTTTACATAAATTGTTTACACAAAACATAACAGAATTTGATCAAAAATATTTTTGTAGCGCTTCAGGAATTTCGAGAGTTCAGTGTTAGTGGTGGCTAACAATAATTGATGTTGGCTTTTAGCAGCTATCTCAAACGTTAAGCCAACTCATTTATCAAGCCACAAAATCTATTGATAAAAGACTCACTAATATATCGAAATGGCTGCTCTGGACTGCTTATATAAGTGCGGGGGCGCTGGCGAGCGACTAGCATAAAAACTTGACACAAAAGACAGAAAAAAAAAACCAAAAAAAAAAAAAAAAAAACAAAAAAAAAACATAAATTCCGGCAGCAAACAAGTTTCGCATGCTAACGTTAAATAGACATAAGCAGCAATGCCGCTGCCGCTGCCGCTGCCGCTGCCGCTGTCGACGTCGCTGCCGCAGTGGACGTCTCAAGCTCACAATCGCTAGTTTCACACTTTCGAGCTGCTGCTACGAGTTATGCTTGAGTAAGTAGCTAACGGCTAAGGCTAAGCAAAACAAAAGTATCTCATGGATGCCGCGTCCATTGCGTGTGTGTAGCGCGTTATAAACTGCAGCACACACACACACACACATACACACACACACACACACACACAAACTGATGAGCTACGCAAACAATGATTGGCATTTGTTGCTATCGTTATTTGTTGCTGCTGCTCAAAGTATTTGCACTCGCTAAAATTGCCCAGACGCCGCCGTCGTCGTCGTCGTCGTCGTCGCCGCTGCAAAGTTTTGAAATAATTTCTCGAGCTCCCCTCGCCATGATATGCCGGCCAGCAAATAACTTGCAGCCAGGCGCAGTCGCAGCCAAACTTTAATTAAGGAATCCTCGCAACAATTTCACAGTTTTGTATTACTTTCGAAAAAGCTTCAACACAATGCCGAAGTTATCTAACGCCAACAGTTGCTCGGGCCACTTGTCCGCTCAGTCAGCAATTGTGCGTTTATTTGGCCCGAATTCGAAAGGCGGCTCACATATATTATGGCCGAAAGGGAGGAGCAGGGGCAGCTGAGGATCTGGCTGGTTATATCAAGTGGGCACATGGCGCGGTTAGGATAAAGAGGTGAAATGATTTAGATAGACGGATATCTATATCAATTATCTTTTATATCTTTGATTATGTAAGAGCTCCACGATTATGCAAGCTAGCAGATCTACAAGTTCGGTTTATGGACAGATAGCTTTAATTTTAATTTATACATATGTAAATATTTTTATTTATTTTTTAACATGCAAATTGAAGTTATTTAAGAATATTTCATATGTTTCTGAAGCTAGAGCTAATTAATTTGCTATCCGAATTCTGCTAAATACTAATAAATTCTATTAAAGTTTAAGTTAACACCTCCGACTGGGCTAAGAATAAACAGTGCTTGGGTAGTTAACACTTCCATGCAGTGGATTTCGAGAGATGGAAAACTGATGCAGGTATAATACTGAAAATACTTTAATCCACTTCTACTGTGTCTTCTTGTCTACTGAAAATTCGTAAGTATATTTGTCTATTGAGAATACATTAGTTTAATTATAGTTATAATTATAAAAAATTTAAATTTAATAAAATAAGAAGATAAATAAATAATTTAAATTTCATTTATAATAAAGAAAAAAAAAAAATTATTTGAAAAATAAATGTTTTTAACTTCAATTTTAAGTTAATAAAAAAATCTTTAATTTCAATTTTATATTTACTAAATAAAAAATTAATTCATAATTTTTGGTTTTTATTAATATGCTGCTTTCGATTATTGTCAAGAAAAAGTCCATTTTAAGATAATAAATCGTGCTATAAGCTAGAGAGTTCAGAATAATTCCTAGCTTACGTCCAGCCTATTCCATTACTTTCTTTTATAAATAAAATTTAATCACAGCTAAGAGTTTGGATTATTTATAATGCGAACATATAAAGAGCAAATAATAAAGAAATATAAAGTTTTTACATGTATACAGACTATATATTTCTTTATATTATTTATTTATTATTATTAAGTTAATTAAGTTAATTTGTAAAATGAATTTTCAAGTGTTTTCCATAATTTTTCCATGATATCATAGCCGTATTATATTATTTTTATTATTTGCAATTTATATTGATTTTTTATTATTTATTATTTTAAGTTTATATATATTTATATTATATATATTATATTTTATTTATACTTATATATTATGTTTTTATTATTTATTATTTATAGTTTATATATATTTATATTATATATATTATATTTTCAGCTTTTTACCACAATTCCTACATTATTACGCCGCACATAGTTTCTACCATATTATGTCATAGTCCAGTTGTGCTTCTTTTAAAAAATATTAGTATATTTGATATATACACTACGTCCATGAACTATCTACTGGCTTATGTCTGTAGAGAAGTTACAACTTGTGAGCTCTTAAAATTATTCTCTCTGAGACACGTTTTCTATAAAATATAATATCTACGAAGCACAATAGCAGCAATTTAAGCTCTCTGAGCTGAATTCTCTGTGTGACACGTTCTGGGCAGAGTTTTGTGAACTGCTGGCAGCAGGAGGGTTCCTTTTGCAGCTCAGAGGCTATTATTCTGTTGCCACACGCATTTACCTGTTTGCCCTTTACATGAACTCATTTAAAGTCGACAATGCCATGCATACGCACCTGGAATGACAAAAGAGACGAAATTGTTTAAGTATGTTTAATTGTTTATGAAAAGTATTTAACAATGTAGCGTTAATTTTAATGCCGTTAACGGCGCTTGCAACAATAAACTGAAGACACGAAATGTAAAACAATACGCGCAACAACAATAATGCAAGCCAATTGCATTTTTCTCTTTTTGTTTTTGCAACGTATTGCGAAGCGTGTGCCATAAATTGGCTGAGAGTGTTCCTCATTTTTGTTGTTATATATTTCTCATTTTATATGGTTTTCTTTTCTTTTTCTTATAGAGCAAACAGCAGCAGCAGCAGCAGCAGCAGCAACAGTTGCCGCTTGCTGTTGGAGCCAAACACCTGTAAGCCACAAATCGTTGGGGGTTTGTTTGTCTTTTATGCCCACAAAGAGAGAAAACAACAATAAGACAGCTGATATGTTGAAGTTGTTGCATAAAGCAAAGACCGTGTGGCACTTATAGCAGGAGAGCAGAGGCTGCCAGGGGCGGCGGAGGGGCAGGCGCAGGGATAATGCAGTGCAATTGGGTGCTGCTATTGCTGTTGCAGAGAGACAGCTGCGGCCTGGCGTGTGGATAGAAGAAACCGTTGCTTTGATTTTCTTGCAGCAGCAGCAGCAGCAGCGAAAAAAGTGAAAGTAATACAACAACAAACAGTAGCCAATAAACAACAGCAACGGCAACAGCAACGGCAACGGCGACGGCGAGCGAGCTCTAACTGGAAAAGCAAACAAAAACAAACGAGCTGCAAAAAAATAAAGCAAAAAGAAACACACACACACACACACACACACACACACACACGCACACATGGAAGAAATAAAATTTCCACAGGTGAATGAATTTAAATTTGCAAAGCGGAGCCGAGTTAAATCCAGTTGCAGCTAAGCAGGAGGCGAGCCGAGTGAGGGCAGGGGCAAGCGTAGCTAAAAGTTAAAAGTTCACAAAACTTGCATCTTGTTATTTGTGATGCAGTTGTTGACGTTGTTGTTGTTGTTGTTGTTGCTGCTGCTGCTGCGCACCTGTTTGCTAGCCAGCGAGTGTTGCCGTTGTGATTGCCGGTCGAGCAGCTTTTTTGGCCAAAAACTCAACTCAAATGGCAAACAACAAATTCCGCATTTATCAGCAAGCAACTTGCAACAGACAACTCACAACTCGCAACTTGCAACTTGCAACTGGCAACTGCTGAAAAACAATGCAAAGCGGCGACTTATAATTGAGATATGCACACGGCAGACAGCTCGAGAGGCGCGCAACAGTGCGGAAATGGCCAAGAGAACTTGTCGAATGTCAGCTCTCGAATGTGGCTAACAAATTATGGGAGCCAAGCCCAAGCCTAGCCGAAACGTAAAGAAAATCTGTGCAAGTCTCTGTGCAGGTTAAAGTTGGCCCGACTGAAATGGCATACCTCCTGCTGCCTTGCACTTGGTTGGCTCTAATCAAATAAATAAATATATATTTTGCAATGCAAACAAACAAACAAATAGCTATAAATAGCAAAGCCCTTGTGCTGACTGATTTGACTTGATGGAAATTTCACAAAAAAAAAAGAAACAAAAAAATAAAAAGCAAAAAAATACAAAAGCAGCAAGAATGGAAAACCTTATCAATTGTTATTTGTTGATTGAATTTAGCATTGTTAACAGAGACAAAAGAAATGTGTGCAAGGGCTTGAAATATAGAAATAGTTTCAGTTTATAGTTCAGAGTTTTCAGCCTGCAAAAATTAAAAAAAAAAAGCTACAAAACTAAGTGAAATAATAAGAATTTTATTTGTTAGTTTGCAGCTAGTAAACAATTTGCATTAGGCAAAATTCATTTCAGCTTAACAAGTTTACTATGAGCGTAAACACCAGAGCGAGAGAGATGGATAGTGCGAGAATGATAGAGAGAGAGAGAGAGAGTGATAGATAATAAGCTCCCAGCACTATATATGTATATAATCGTATTTTTGATGATAATTTTCTATTTTTTGCCCATTCTGTTATTTTTCTGCTTCCATTATCTTTAGCTCAGTTTTATCTCTCGCACAAGCTGTGCCACACCCACTTCAACTGGAGAGCTTCAAGTTTATCTCTGCAATAATATTTACCTCATTTTTTTTTTTCTTTATTTAAATTCATTTTACATTTTTCACCAGCTAGTTCTCTACATTGTTGACCTTTGAGCTAACTAAAGCAAACACAATCAGAATAGAAGAAATATGCCCAGCTGATAGATGCCCTAAGGTAGCTAAAAGATGAAGCACTGCTTATTTGGGAATAGACTTGTTATCGATTAATAAGAGTTTGCAATCGACTTTAATCGATTTCATGGATATAAAGGGAGTTATGCTCCTTCTGCTAAAGGTGCTACCTACAGCAGGAGGCTATGTTCACTAGCTCTGATAACTATTGAGCTGCACCGGTAGAATTTGATTGATCAACAGATGATATATATGTACATATATCAATATATATATTATAAATTTAATGCTGTCAGCCACGCCTCCTGCCTTCCATTACATACGGAATAAATATAAATAAAAAGACTCTCTCTCTCTCTCTCTCCCCCTCATTAGATATGCATCCATTTTTCAGGCTTCTTAAGCAACCCCGACTATTTTCAACACCTTTACCTTTCTACGTTTCACGTTTACCTGCAGCCGCTGCCTTCAAATACTCTTACGTTGCCCTTCTGCTCGCCTCGTTGTCTGTGGCTCGTTGTCCAATAAATTCGAGTTGGGTTCAGGTGCTCTCGAAAGCGGGCCTAATTAGATGCACATCTAGAGAGAACGGGTATCTAATTAAAGGTCCAACGGTAGAGTGGCGGCATATGAGAATCGCTGGTCATTCATTTCCCAAATAATTTATTCAAACTAGCGACGATGTTGTTCCTCGCTTTAGCTTGAATTTTCCCAAAAAAAAAAAAAAAAAAAAAAAACAGAAATAAAAACAACAAAAATTTCGAATTTCCTAGCCGAGAATACCGATGTCTGCGCGCGTTGAAAATTAATGGGGTCATTTGCCCTGTCTCCTGCATTAAGAATAGCTATCGGATTTACAGGGAACTTCAGAAAGTATGCCAAGTACATTTGTTTTCTTACTCGAAAGTAATGAATCGTTTAAGCAAACAAATGAATCAAGTAACAAATTTCATAATATATTACCAGCTATGAAAAACAAATAAACTATGCTGAAATATATATGAGATAATGGATATAAGACTGAAGGTATTATAAATGTTCATAAATGTGTTTATTATATATATTAATGTATTCTTTAAATTATATTATGTGTTCTAAATTTAAACATAAAATAAATCAAATATAAGACTACAAAATTCTGTTGGGTGTCTGAGCTATTATCGATTATTATCGATCGAAAAGAAATGAGATGAGTTATCGGAAAAGTATTATAAGCTCCTACCGTGTATGATATATACTTGGTACAGTTAAAGTCGGTAGAGTTTGTAGATTTCGAGATCTTTGCGTTCATACGGACGGACAGGCGGATGGACTTCTGCTTGTTACATACATTTTAACAAATACCAGATATATGAAGCATTGCCAACTTAGGCTCATATTATATTTCATTAAATATTTAACTAAACAATAAAATCAATTTTAAGTAGAACTAACTAAAGAATAACTGCGTATGAGAATATACAGCATCATTTGCAATCAATCGAATATGGAACTTGTGTGCTTAGGATATATTTCGATAGAAGAACCAGATTTGTTGTTGTTAAACTAAACTCACTTGCTCGAATTTGATATTCAATATTTTGCTCCAGTTTTCAGTTACTTTTCCAGAGCAAAGCAAATTGATTTCGTGCCGAAGTGAGTTCAGGCAGCATGGAAATTCATTCAGCTCACAAAGTTTCGAATGCGTTGGCCACGTCCTAGAAATTTTCTTAGCAAACAATGTGCAGTGTGCACAAAATGGATATTAAACAAAAACAAAATGTAGTCGGACAATTTGTGTTCCCTTTTTTTCATGACACAATTGAGCTCTTGTGTAAGAGACTGATATACATTTATATATATGTGTATATATATGTATACGTATGTATATTTATATATCTGAAATGTCACGGCTCCGT